>CM051274.1:50510035-50902535 GCA_027921565.1 Artemia sinica | reverse complement strand
CGTCATCAGCAGAAATACTATGTTGCTTATATACAGTGGAATTATCACTGTCTATTAAAATTATTACCCCTATCTGAACTTTTATTTATCGTCATGGAAAAGCAGTGTGGTCTTCGAAATTACCTAAGTTAAATTGGAATAAAATTTTCTGTTGCTTTAGAAATAAGAATTTATACCAAAAATTGCTAATTTACATTGGTTATCGAATTGTTTTTATTAAAAGCAACTATGTTTATTAATTTATGTTTTAGTGCTATGATAGACCGATAGATTTCCAAACGCTTTTTGTTTTTGAGTATTTTGAATATTTGAGTACCAAACAGCATAATATTTTTTGCTTTATTACAACTAGTACTACTACTACTACAAGCAACTCACCAAGCCGCCTGAGGCCAACACAGCTACGCACGCTCCTCCTCCATCCCAACCTATTCAAAGCCTCCCTTTTTACACCCTCTCAGGAAGTTCCCATTTCCTTCAAATATTTTTTATGACATCCTCCCACCCGAGACGAGGATGACCTGCCTTCCGTTTAGCCTTAGACGGTTGGCCGAAAAGGACAATCTTCGGCATAATCTTTGCTTAAACTCAGAAAAAACTTTTTTTTTCTTTACTAATGACGGGATTGAACGAGAGGCTTGAGGTAATATCTGCTCGGAATTAAAGCAGTTTCATTCCGGTAGACAAATTTTAATTCCCATAAAATCGATGCATAGTTAAAGCTATTAAAACACACTGAATATTTGTATAGTCTATTCTCAATTTAATTGTGTTCAGACGGTATACTTGCAAATTATAAAACAAGGATGCAGAACAAGTATTTATTGCAAATTTTATTGCAAACAGTTAGTGGATATTTCAATTTAAATACATAAATGTATTTGGAATTTACCTTTAAAGTAATAGGTTGATATTTTCAACCAAGATAAATAAAGAACTTCAACTTTGTGTGTTAGTGCTACTCTTCCAAAACTTAATCCTTCTCTTAAAAATTTGGTTTAAATTTTACCAGGTAATTTGGTTTAAATTAAATTTTATTTTCAAATTTTTGTTTGAATTGAATATATTATTGTGTGTCTTTATAATGAACTAGAGGTACTGATTTGTCAAATGCTATCTATAGTTTGTTTTATGAAACCAGGGCATTAGATATGATATTTGACGCTGTTTTCGTGTTTTTTTTAAGATTCGACCCTAGTTTTGACAAAAAGATTATTTAATTTGTATATAGTTGCACATTTTTGTGTGATATTTTTTGAAAAATAGATTATATCTTTATTATGAGTCTACTTTTTTAAGATTGAATCTGAATGAGGACAGACTAGCTTCAATTAAGAAATACAATGGCTGTTGTCTTTAAAGAAGGTTAGTAGGTTCTGATGAGAAATTGTTTTTAACTTTTTTTTTTATCTAAAAAAAGGAATTAATTTTTGTGTTACTATTTATTGAATAAATTTTTGTTGAAAGGGGGTTAGGAGATACAGCCACCCGCAGGACTGTTTTTTTATGCGGCTCTTAGTTTTTCTTATAAAATTTAATTGTGTTTTAAATAATGTATCTGAATCTGAAATCGTCAGTAGAAGTAACAAAATACTGAAAATCAAAGTGTTACTCCCATAACATAGCTACTGCATATAATTGCAAGGATTGCCTCTTTAGAATTATTAAGCCCTCTAGAATTTATAACACATTAAAGCCTTCTGAAAAAAATTTGCATTTCCAGAAGTGTGTTTTTATCTGTCTCGCAAGTTCTTATGACCAAGCCTTCAATAAAAAGTGTTTAGAGGAAAATTGGGACGCATTTAGCTCTTTTGCAAGGTATTTTTAGGGAACAGACTTTGCTTTCAAAAACAAATTTGAAATTCTTCCTCGAACAGCCCCAAGGTAAACCTTTCCTCCTCTATGGGAAAGAATTCATTTCCTATGCATACCCTTGTTCAATGGAAAGGCTATAATGATATCTATATTTTTTATTTAGTTAATATCTCTAGTTACTGGACAATCATTGTGTTTTAAACATTCGTGGTAACAAACTGTAAGTAAGAGAGGATTTTTATGAAAATATTGGAAATGGCATTTTCTGGGGAGGTAGGGCCTTGACGTATGGGGGGAGGGGGAACGCCCCCAATGTTTTTAGTCACTCGGTAAAAAAAAATAAGTCAAAATTCTTTGCTCGAGTCAATAAAGACCACGAAAATACTGATATGTTATCTACAGAAATTTTGAACTTGATCAGTAAACGCAGCAGTTTTACCGTTTCCTGCCGAGATTTTACAGATGGTGCCACAACTTTCCATTTGATTAAATAATCAGCATTAAAATAGTGACATGATATGTAACGAAATCTAAATCTCGGTTTGTAAATGCAGCTGTTTTACAGACTCGTGCAGTGATTTTACGTATTGTATTCGAAACGGACATTATGCTAATTATTGACGAAAAACAATCGATAAAATGATCAGCCAGTCGATAAAATCTTTTGCTCCCCCCAAAACATTTTGGCTAGCAACGACACTGGGGGGAGGGGGATAATTTCCTAGCATGATTTGAAAAAGGGTCAGGAATTAAATTATAATAAAAGAAAATCCACTGAAGTGAGGAGCAGTATGAAAACTTAAACTGAACAGAAAACTTTCCGTATATGAGGGGAACTGCCCCTCTCTCAACCCTCGCTCTTGACACTAAAGTGTCACTTTTTGTCCTAATTCTTTAAGAATGACTATTGAAACACAAGGGTCATTAAATTTGAAAGAAAAGTATTTCTAAAGAACTATAAGACTTTAGCGCAAGGAGCGAGGGTCGAGGAAGGGGCGAATCTCCAGAATTTTTATTGGGGGGAGGGGGGCAAGAGGGGTTCATATCTGGATAGTCAAAGGGCATGGCATGTATAATATTTTTTTTCCAAATTATTTGGGGGGCAACTGTCCCCCCTTGCCACCCTCAAACGACACCCCTGAGGAAGAGACAGTTCCTATCATATAATTTCTGTTTGTTTTAAGTTTTAATGCTATCCTTATATTCAGGTGAATATCTTAGTAAGTTAAACTGTTTTCAATACATGGTCTGTGGAGTTAGTCACTGCTTCAATTTAAGATCTTGCAATTTCGCTTATTGATTGACGAAACAAATTTCCGTTGAGTTTTTGTTTATTACAATAAACCTTTGCAAAAATCTCAGTTTGGTCGGGTTTTCAAGAAATATCAAAATAATTGTCAAATTTAGCCCGAAATCTCGGAAGAATCCAGCTAATATTGGATTTTAATCAAATTGAAAGTTATTGAGAGAAATTTAGTCATTTTTTGAAGAAGAGCAGTCACATTATTGAAGGTATAATAATGGTATTTTCAAATTTGAGAACATAACGGATAAGGCTTCTTCTTAGAGGTTAACGTAAATTCCAAGAGCATTCAAGAATTTTCGGAAAGTTCTGTGTACTGCACACACTGTAAAAAGCCAGCTTTTCGTTTACACTCCCATACCTTTTAAAATTTCACAAAAAAGTACGGCATCTTTTTGATTTTTTAATCGTTAATAGATGACACTTAAGAAAACAGTCAGCTGGACAATATTCAAATTTGGCAAAACTATTTTTAACCTGAAAACGGGGAACATTGACTGAAAATATGTTTAAATTTGTTGCAAACGTTTTCATTAAGAATGGAAATGCTCATAATAAGGTTAACAGATTTTCCTAGCAATGATTTTTCTTCTTATGTCTTTCAGTCCACTTAAAAAAGTTCATTGTCTCCCTGACAGGCTATCCTGACAGGACACAGAGTTAAGGTTAGATAAACAGTAAAAAATTTGGATAAAATTTAAGCTTAAGAACACACTTAAACCTTTAAAAATTCTGAAACCCCATTTTGAAGGAAACCCTTAAAAGCTCTGTAATTGTAGGTGCTATTTATGGGTTGGTCTCTTCATAAAGAAACATTGGTAAACTACTACTACTACTAACAATTCACTGCAGTGCCAAGCCGCCTGAGACCAAAACAGCTATGCATGCTCCTCCTCCATCCCAATCTATTTGAAGCCTCCCTTTTCACAGTAAATTTTTACCAAATCTTATTAATGAGTTCAAATAAAGTTAATATACCATTTGATGCCTTTTTTTATGTTGATTATGAATGTAAAAATCATTTCTATTGGAAATGAATTTTAGCCCCCCCCCCCCTATATTTTTCAATTCAGGATATATATTTGCACATATGCGGGTGGGGGTTAGGTTAGGGGGGGGGGCTGAAATTCATAGAAATGATTATTATATTTGTAATCAGCATAAAAAATGGCATTGAATGGTGTATTCACTTTATTCCTAACTCAATAATATGATTTGGTAAAAATTTACCTAGGCCTATATTTGCACATTAAGGGGGGGGGGATAGAGGAGAGTTTAAACTTACCTCTCATTTACATAAGAAATACAATTTACCCCCACCTGTTTAATGTGCAAATATATACCCTGAATTGGTATATATAGGGGTGGGGGTAAAATTCATTTCTGACAAAAATGATTATTATATTTGGAAAGAGCATAGAAAAGGCATTGAGTGGTATATTTACTTTATTCATAAGTCAATAGTATGAATAACAAAAAATTTACCATTTTTTGTACAGCCTACTGATCAAAATACTGTCAGTCAGCCAGTTACCCAGAACAATCTGTAAGCAATTTCTCTGGAAAACATCTAGCAATCTTTGTCTGCTTTTCAGAGCCATATTTCATGCTTCAGAGCCATATTTAATCACTGTAATTACTGTAGCTTCTAATGTTCTAATCTTGGTTTGCAGACTTATCTTCCTGTTTTTCCAAACTTTTTTTTAACTGTGGAAAAACACCCTGAGTCTTGGCTATTCTACTTTTAACATTTTCTTTACTCTCACCATCTTCACTAATAATACTACCAAGGTAAGTAAAGTTGCCCGCCTGATCTATCTTTTCATTACCCAATATCACCTTCACTGATTCCTAGCCTTAGTGACTGAGTCTTCTTAACATTAATTTTCAAACCTATTCTAGCACCCTGAACTTGCAAAACCTCTAAAAGTTCATTCATTTTGCTCACACTTTCATCTAGGATGCTTAAATCATCAGCATAATCTAAGTCCAGGAGACTTTCCTCCCCATTTGATTCCGTGGTCTCCCATTGCCTTTCCTGTGCTCCTTAAGACAAAGTCCATCAAAATAATCTATATAAAGGGGGATAGGACACGACCCTGCTTAATTCATGATTTAATACAAAACCAGCTGCTAACCTCCTTTCCTACCATAACTGCAGCAGTGTTGTTCTTGTACATAGCACTAATCACTTCAATGTATTTATCTGGTAAACCATACAAGGATAAAACCTTTGCTAAAACTCTTATATCAACAGAATCAAGTGCTTGCTCATAATCTATAAAACTGAGGACCAAAGATATTGACAACTCAGGCAGTTCTCAATTATTAACCTAAGAGTGAAATTTTGTCAACACATCCTCTACCTTTTCTGAAACTGCACTGTTCTTTACTTAAAACTTTGTCTACAGCATCTCTCAGTCTAAAAAGTATTTTATTATTAAGTAATTTGCTACCTACAGAGACCAGACTAATGCCTTGATAATTACCACACTCACTCTTATCACCTTTCTTATAAAGTGGCTTAATTAAGGTTTTTCTAAAATTGTTAGGTACTTCCCCTTTTTCAAAAATCACATTCATAATCTTCAGTAACTTATTTCTAACCTCAGAGCCACCATATTTAAGAAACTCATTTACCACCCTATCAGCACCTGGAGCCTTATTATTTTTTAATCCTTTTAGTACTGTTGCTAATTCTTCCTCACTAAACAAATCTTCCTTCACATCCAAGGTATCACAAACTTTTTCATTTTCCTCTATATCTTTTCCTGCAACTATATCTTGGTTTAGCAAATTCTCAAGATGTTCTGTCCATCTTTCTTTAACTCTTTCCTTATCACTAATTGTGGCCTATTCCTATCTTTAATTGGGACAAGTCCTGATTGACTACTATCTCTTGATTTATTAACATGCCAGTATAATATTTGACTATTATGCTGTCTAGCTGCATCTTCCAGGTCCTTGGAAATTTTATTTATGGCCTCCACTTCACACCTCCTTAGTTCATATTTTAATGCCTTCTCCACTTTCTTTACATTCCTTTTGCTTTTGTATGATCTATCACTTAGATAGTTCTTGTTCAAGTCCTTTCTTGTTTCTATTAAACATAAAGCTTTTTCACTAGTATTCTTAGCTGCAGTCCTAGCTTTTTTCCCTCAGACACCTTCAGCAACTTCTAAAATTATTTAAACAATCCTCCACATTATCAAATTTTAAACTCTCAAGTTTAGCATTCAACTGTTCCTGGAAAGTTTCTCTCAAATTCTCATTCTGGGGCTTACCAACATCATAACTTCCTGGGATGTAGTTACCCTTCCAAAAATTCAGCTTTAAATTAACCCTAGACATGACTAGATGGTGATCTTTACTTTTAACATCAATAACAGCACTCCTATGTCGCCTAGTATCTTGTATTGATCCTGCCATTCTTGGGTTTACTATAACATAATCAATAAGTCCTACACCAAATTTACCTAGGCTAGAATACCATCTATCCTTATTTTTACCAACCTGGGGCATTAAAATCTCCTAGTAAAAAAAATCATATTTCTACCTGGGACCCTGTCTATTTGCTCCTGAAAGTGTAAGTAAAATTCATCTGAGTCACTAGTATCTAAGTCAGTTAGTTCTACAGGGGTATATACTACTATAAATCTGGCCTTTTTAGTCATAAAATGAGCAATTAGTATTTTGTTATTAATACCTTCCCAGCCTAAACAAGACTTAGCAGCTTCCTTATTCATCATGAGCCCTACTCCCTGTCTATGTACCCCATCTTTCCTGCCTGAGTAATCAAATTCTATATCACCCAATTTTGTATTTCCTACCCCTGGAATATGAGTTTCTGAAACTCCTAATAAGTCCAGTTTGAATTGTCTGAATTCATCAGTCAGTTGTGATATGATAGTCATTTTTTAATGTTGTAACATTCCAAGTTCCAATTTTCATATTCTTTAAATTATTAAAATTATTTTGGGCTCAGGAAAAGCAATGATCCCAAATACCAGTGCAGGACGGGGATCATGTATTTTCTCAAGTCTACACCAAAGTGCTTAAGCTGGCTTAGAACCAGAGAGCAAGAAGTCCCTGGGACCTCCAGTATGAATGGAGGCTTTGTGCAATCCTGGACCCATCTTGGTCCCAACATGGTTTTAAGTGTGCCCTTGTCACATTGCCCCCCCTCCCCCAAGATTTTGCTCTAGATCTGTCCTTGCCTCATGGGAAGTTATTTTGAAGTACCTAACTCTGTTCCTTCTCTCTCTAGTGGGTACTGACATTTAATGACCTTTAATAAGGTTTATGTCATAAAAGTAAAACATTGCAAAATAGATATATTGATCAACTGAATCACAAAAAAGTGTTTGGAAGCCTTGTAGGCTTCCTTTGCTCAATTCCAATTTGCAAGGTTTTGAAAATCTGTTTCTTAAATTTAGGAAAAAAACCCTTGATATGACTTCAAATTTTATTATCTTGAATTAGATTTACCAGCAAGATAAGGTGGTGTTTAACCTTCTGTAGAGAATCTTGCTGGGGGTGTAAGCTTCAACAAGGTTAGGCAGCATCCCCAGTTAGCTTCCACTCCTCATTTGTCCAGTCCCAATCAACACCCCCCTTGGATGAATCAGTAGTTTTGGATTGAACAGTGGCATCTGAGAGACTACTCCATAGTGGCATGGGTGTGACCTTCTATAGGAGCCTTTCATGTTGGTGTCCAGATGCTTAAATTATCCATTCATCTTATATTGTAAACTTACCACACCATGATGCCATCTAAAAGGCAACAAGTGACCCCTTTGACTGGTGTCCCCTCTGATTGACCAATGGATATTGAGATTTAGTGGCAATCTTGACATTGAAAAAGTTTCCCAATGCGTTGTGAAAGTGGCAAAGTGATCCAATTGATCCCCTGTTTTGTTGCATTATGTAGATAGTAAACCTGGTCTTAAATCAATTATTTTAAGCAAAACTGTAGAGGGGGGGGGGGGTTAATGTTCCACTTTCTCCGTTTGACACTGCCGCCCCTCCAAAATTAAGGCTGGATCCGTGCTTGAAACAATGTAGGCCCCAAGATGGTTCCACACAGAACACCACTGAGAACTACAGCTGACTCAGAGGAGCTGGAACCATTTTTGGTATTTATGGGAACCTTCTGAGTTCTATTTGACAAAAAGTCTCAATCCAACCTATAAGCTCAACATGGACTCCATAAGGATTTAATTTCAGTAAACAAGAGGTTGTGATGCACCTTGTCAAAAGCATTTGCTTTTATTTTCTTTCTTTTTCTTTTCTTTTTTTTCTTTTCTGTCTTGTTTGTTTTTCTTTCTCCCTGCATTCCTGGCCATAAAGCCTTGCTGGGGGTATTTTATTTTAGATGTTTTTTTTGTATTAGTAAATCGTATCTAAAAAAAAACAGTTTTAATGCATCCTCCCCCCCCCCAAAAAAAAAAGAAAAAATGATACGATGACCCAGTAATAGCTACAGCTTTAATTGTCTTGTTATGTATAAGGGATTTTTACCTAATGAGTAAAACTAATTTGTCAACATTCAGAAAAATATAGACTGATTCTTGACGGCTGACATTGAAAAGACAAAGGAGGATTATGTTTAGACAGGATGATATAAAGTAAAACTGTATCACATACATTTCTCATCAGCCATATTTGTCATAGACAATTGTTAGATACATTTTCCATGTACCCTTATAAGTAGTATAAGGTCTTAAGTGACAAATGTGTATTGATATCTGATAATTGTCTTTGAAAAAATATGGCTGATCAGAAACATATGTGTATCTGTGAACCAGCTTTACCTTATATCATCCTGTATGAATAAAATCTTTAATTAACGATTCTGGGAAAGCCCCCCCCCCCAAATTTAAGAAAATAAACTTTTTCCATATCTTCATAAGGACATTATAAACATCATGCCTTTTTTGATTGGCTATGTCCATTCTAGAGTAACTATATGTACACAGACAATAACAGTAATATGCCCTGTGCAGCCTAATGGGGTTAGGATAACCAGATAGTATGATTAAAAAATTTAGAAAATAAAATATAAATCAAGCCAATATAATAATAGTGCAATAATGTTATATCAATAAGAGGGATTAAAAGTAATTTTATATTGATTTTTGTGTTCTTGGCCCTATTTTGGATTATCTGCACAGTTCAATTATCTGTAGTTGTCATGCCAACCAGTTCTTTATTGAGAATTTATTGCATGTAGGCTTCACATGCTAAAATAGAATTTAGAAAAGAAAATATTTAGAAAAAAATATCTATGTATTAATCAAAGATGGTTTAGATAGTTTGGCAGTACAGACAAAACAAATAACTAGCCTAAAATTAATATTTATTACAATGAGGTCGTTAGGTGGTTGACTTTGTTTTAACTATTTTATTGAAAAGGTTTAGAAGCAGTCTGCAACATGAACAGTCTGTTGTTGCTGCCTTGATCTTGCTGCACAATCATTTTTGTAAATGGTAGAAAACCATCAAAGATTTATAATTTGATCTTGTGAAGTCTCACTTGCGAGGTATGAAAATCAGTTTAATGGATAATTAAATTCAGTTTAATTAGTTATTTAAATTTATCAAATTAATTATTTAAATCAATTTGAATAGTTATTTAAATCTTTTTAAATAATCATAGTTTTCTTTCTAGGGATTTTTTTTCAGATTCTGTCTGTAAAGCTACACATTCTGTGAAGATCCAGTTAAAGCTGTTAATTTGATTAGTAATTTATTAAATAGTTATTATTTAAAAAAAAAGTATTTACTCTTTCTTTGCAGAGAATTATTTCATTTTTTTCAACATCTGTAAGCAAAGCTGCACATTTTTATGAAGACCCAGTTGAGGCTGTAAAAGATATTCCAGATGGTTCTAAACTTCTTGTTGGAGGTAATTTGTATACTTATCATTTTTTTTATTCATTCATCTGTTTAGATCTAAATTTACCAAAATTTACTATAAGACAGAACGACTCTGTGTAATAAAAGATTTAAAGCTAAAATGGACATTTATGACAATATTCCAAAAAGATATGAGAAGTCAGGTCTAAGGCTATTGAATTCACAAATGAATAATTATATAAAATCTACATTTATAAGTTTTTGATCATTAAGCCATCTTTAGCACAAATGAAGTAGAAAACGAAAATTAAGCCAAGGAGAAACTGAAAACAATACTGATTTAAAAGGGATAGAACAAATCAATAAAATAGAAAATTAAAATCAAGTTGCAATAAAGTTTTTTTTTTCCAATCAAGAAGGTAAGGTTAAACGGAATGTGCAGTAAAGTTAATTGGCTAGGCCGTGTTTTAAAGACAAATGACGATACATTGCCTAAAATTTTAATTGATTTTAATTTTAATTGCGATAAATTGCTTTTTGCCCATCCACCAGGGGTTGAATGAAAAGAACGTTGCCCCTGAATGGGTAGCAAGGGGTCATAAAAAAGGATTTAAAAGACATTGAAACTTCATAGGAGGGAATAGAGAGTTTTGAAGAGGTTGGAGCAGAGTAGTAGCATGTGCAGCTGTGCTGTACTCGTGCAGCTTTGTGCTGCCATAAATTTTGGTATTAGTAGCAGTCATAGAGTTGTTTCTGTTCAATTCAGAAGGTACGTTTCTGGATTGGACAGAAGTTATTCTATTATACATGGGATTCTAGTTTGTTGCTTTTCTTTTGGGTTTTTGCCCTACCCAAAATTCATTTTGGGTAGGGCAAGCATAATCAATATGTTTTTTTATCTTGATTTTTTTCGGTTTTCATCTGTTTCATTAGTTATATTGCTCTTTAAGCCCATATTATCTTTATTTATTTTTTTTTCAATTTTGCTTTCTCTTTGCTTGCGTGGAGGATGTGTTTTGATCATACAGGTAAAATAAATTCAAAACTGTTATTGTTTTTGGATATGACAAGAATAACTAATGTGTTTTTATTTTATCTTGATTTTAATTTTGGTTGTCATATTTTTAATTAGTTTTATTGTTCTTTAAGCCCATGTTATTTTTAGTTTCTTGTTACGGCTTTTGAACATGAATGAATTACCTACAAAACAATCAGCTTTTCAAGTGAATATAAAGAGTAATCATATATTTGAAAACAGTCTGTCACTAAATCTTAAAATTCTCGAATATTAGAGGGGGCTCTCCCTCCTCACCCCTTCTCTTTGTGCTGAAAACATTTTAGAATGCGCAAATAGTCAGTTGGTAATTTACAACTATTTTCCAAATGCCTTGCGATTTTTGAACTGAAAATGTTACTGTTAAGGAAATGCAAGTTTAATAAGACCTATCATTCTAAAAGTTTTGTGATAAAGAACTGAAGTTTTTATCACTTTGTGCTTGTCACATTGCACGGGCGCCCATAAGGGGGGCAAGGGGGAGCCAGCCCCCCCCTGGCTGAATGACGGTGTCATATATTGTATTAATTAAACAAACTTTTTCTACAGAATAAGTTTTCAAAGAAAAGTAGCACTCTATTAAGTCAAAAATGGGCAGAAATAAAGTCAAATAATCTTCCAAGCGTAAAACTACTACAAATCACTATCAACAATTAAATGAAACTCAAAACGAACAGAAATTATAATAAATAGCCGAGTCAAACTCAAAACGAGCAAAAATTGACTTTACTAGGGCTGACAACCCCCATGCCTTATGAAGACCAGAACATAACTTAGGCTTTACTGAAAAAAAAACAAAAAAAAAAAAAACAAAGGACTGTGGATTGTTAGTTTGATATACTATAAACTCAAAACAAAGTGCCGATTAGACCAGGTTAGCCCCCCCCTAAAATTCAGCCTATGGGTGCCCAAGTCACATTGTACTTATTATTTAGAAAAAAACAACAGTCAAGCTTTAGTAAAACGAATGAATTTATGAGGGATGTAGAATAATCTCTGATTGGTTGAAGTTTTAATGTCTCATTTTACTTATTTTTTTATTTATTTAACTTATGCGCGTTTATATATAATATTTATCCCAAGTATAAGATAGGCTATCACCTCTTCGCAACCTCCTGATTTGTATGTTAAATCTAACATTTTTATCACAATCATTAAATTTATAACATTACAGTTTTTGTTAAAAACTGCCATCTGTCAGCTGCCAATCATCATTCCCTCAGCACCTGTATCACATGCTAGTCCAAATATACTTCACAAAATCAAGGGAAGCTAGGAGGTGAATTCTCCCCTTCATGTTGGCCTGAATGACCTATCATGCGAAGTTAGGAAATTTGGACCTCTTGATGCTTAGATAATTTTTAGATAATATTCGAGAAGAAGAAAAATCAACAGGTCGTGGTAACGAACCATTAAGGAGCGACTTGGCTCAACAGTAACCGAAACTCTAAAAACTGAATTTTGACGTCAATAGATGTATCAAAAGAATTAGCTTTTTATTCTGATTCCAAATATACAAGATTCATTAAGTTAAGTGTTGCCCATCAGGAGCTACGAGCCTAAGAAAAATTGCCTGATTTTCGACAAGGGGGTAGAAACCCCCAGACACAGGAATCTTAATGAAAATTGCACCATCAGATTCAGCGTATTAGAGATCCCTACTTGTAGAGGTTTCAAGCTCCCATCAGCAAGAACGTGAAATTTTGTATTTTTTCCAGAAGAAAGATCACGGATACGTGTTCTTTTTTTCCCAGGGATGGTAGTATCGAACAGCTGGTCCTGGAAGAATGGAAGAGGGCGGATTCGAACGAAAATTAAAAGTTCTAGTGCCCTTTTTAGTGACCAAAAAGATTGGAGGGCAACTATCTCCCCTCCCATGCCGTTTTGTCCCCAAAGTTGTCCGATCAAAATTTTGAGATCCCTCACCAAGTCAGAAACCGAGTCAGCAATCAAGTCGCTCAAACAAGGAAAAGCCCCTGGTCCAGACGGAGTCACAGCTGAACTCATTAACGTTGGATCGGATGATGTAAGTGATCTGTACCACGCCATTGTATCTGTGATGTGGGAAACCGGCCACGTACCCCGTCAGTGGTGCAAGGCTGCCATTGTACCTATTCACAAAAATGGGTCAAAGAAAGAGTGCGGAAACTACCGTCCGATCAGGCTCACGAGCCATCAGTCACGTGTCCTGACAAAAGTCCTACTCCGACGCTTACAAGCAACAACTGCCTTTGCCATTGGAGAATATGAGGCCGGCTGCCGCCCTGGAAGATCCACAATCGATCAGATATTCGTCGTTCGACAACTCATGGAACGATACATCGAATTCAACTAATAGCTCTACCAACTATTCGTTGATTTCAGTCAGGCATTTGACCTGATGTGGCGCGAAGGACTCTGGCAAATCCTCCTTCACTACGGGATCCCTTATGAGATAGGCAAAGTAATCAAGAGTCTGTACGACCAGTTCCGAGGCCAAGTAATAATCGTTGATGGGCTGTCAGAAGAGTTCACAGCTTCGTCAGGACTACTCCAGGGTTTCATCTTATCATCACATCTCTTCAACCTCTTTCTAAATGTCGTTCTGTCACTGATGCAGTCAGAATATGGCGAAACAATAGGAGGGCTGCTGATAGACAATCTTGCCTACGCTGATGATATTGTTGAGCTAGCCAACTCTACACAAGAACTGCAGGCACAAGCTGATAAACTCTACGATACCACAAAGCTGTTTGGGTTGGAGATCAATGCCAGCAAGACCAAAGTCATGGTAAGTACAAGACGTAAACTAGACAACCCGCCCATTATCACCATAGGTGGGAGACAGGTTGAAACAGTTGACCACTTCCTGTACCTTGGTAGCCTACTCTCCTCAGATAATTGCCATAGCTCTGACGTGAAACGTCGACTTGCACTTGCTATCTCTAGCTTCCGAAGACTAGCCAACCTCTGGAAACGCAACGACCTAGCCAGCAAACTCAAAATGTGCCTATTCAACAGTTTGGTAATCCCCATAGTTGTTCATGGATGCGAAACATGGACTCTGAAAACCGAAGACGAAAGAAAACTTCTAGCTTTTGAGATGAGATGCCTCCGTCGCATTGCTAGAATCAAATACACGGACCGAATCACAAATGTGAAAGTACGCCAAAGGCTCCAGTCCACTGAAACCATTCTATGTAGAATTAAGGAGCAACAACTGCGCTGGTTCGGCCACGTCAAGCGAATGGAGCCATCGGCTGTCTCCCGAAAATGGCCCTGGAAGGATCCCTCCATGGCCTTCGTCCCCGAGGCAGACCACGAAAACGATGGATGGAGAACTTCCACTTCGAAAGTGTCAAGAAAGCCCAGTTGTCACGTATCGCACCAGATAGAGCAACGTACCGAGCTCTTACGCATGAGCTAGCAAGAGGAGTGGTCCCAAACGTCCCACGAGGATGGCCGGGACCTAAGTAAGTAAGTAAGTAAGTTGAAGATCCAGTAAAAATATCTTTAGGGTTGACATGATCCCACATAGCCCCTAGGGGAAGGGCTGTAAGTTATAGAATTTTCCCATTGTTTACGTAAAATATTTGTTATTGGGTATAATACCTCACTATTTACGTCAAGCTTTGACTGTTTGCCCTAGTTTTTTTTTTAAAGAACGGCTCTTTGAACACAAGGGCCGTTTAATTAGAATGAAAAAGCTTTTTTTAAAAATACTAAAACTTTATTGTGGCCCTTTTCTTGTAAATATCATAGACAAAAGACCAAAGTGGGCACATTTTATTTTTTTTTTTCAACCGCTTGATGCAAAAATCCCTCTTGATGCTTTCAAGGTCAAAATTGCTTTCTTTATTGATATTAGTTCTAAAAGTGATGGGCAAAACCTATAACATATCCATAGAACGGCTGACGGCAGGTAAGGCTATGGTAAGGTAGGTAAGGATAAGTGCGCATTCTGAAAAAAAAAAAAATATAGCATCCAAAGCGAAGACTATTATCGTATTTTCGAAACCAGAACGAAATTGGTGCCAGGATGTCGTAAGCTTTGAGATGATGCATTTCTAACCAATTCATTAACAAAAAAATAAACCCAACAAGAAAGAATTTGACCAAATTAAAATAGCCAGGAGGTCTCTAGCCACGATTAGGCATATCATATTTTTAAAGTCGGTATCAAAACCAGTTGTCAAACCTCAGTAAAACCAGAATGAATCTGACAGAACTGGAGCCAGAAGACTCAAGCTTTGACATACTACATTTCTAAATGGGTTTATACAACCATTAAAAGCATAAAACAAAATTGGCACAACGAGAAAGAATCTGACCGAATTAGAAAAGCCAGGAGATTCTAGCCATGATTAAACATATCACATCTTTAAAGTTGGTAACAAAACAAGTTAAAAAACCTCAATAAAACCAGAACGAATCTGACCGAATTGAAGCCAGGTTGTCGCTGGCTTTGTGCTACTGCATTTATAAATTGGTTAACCTAACCATTGGAAAAAAAGAAAAAGGTACTTGTTAATTAAACGAAACACACTCAAGAATTGCGCTTAGGTTAGATCTCAGAAAACTGGTTTTATAGCCACAAAGACAAGTGGTGTTTGATAGAATGCGTTGGACTTGTATAATTTGAGCTGTATATTTGCATATTGGGGGGGGGATAGGTTATGTTAGGTTAGGGAAGCTGTCCAAATATCTTACAACCCACCCTCCCCCCTAATGTGCAAATACATAACCCAAATCATATTATTAAATAAACCAAAGGTTATATTTCGTCAGGATTAACCTAACTGCACTTCTTGGGTGCGTTTCGTTTAATTAAAAATTACCAAAAAATAGACACAACCAGAAAGAATCTGACCAAATCGGAAAAGCCAGGATGTCACTAGCCATGATTAGACCTATCATATTTTTAAAGTTGGTAACCAAACCAGTTAAAAAACCTTAATAAAACCAGAAATTATATGGCTGAATTGGTACAGCCAGGAAGTATCTATTTGATGCCATGAAGCCATGATTTGATATACCATATTTCTAAGGATATTAAACCTAACCAGTTAAATAATCTTGCCAAAACTAGAAAGAATCTAACCAAATCGGAAAAGCCAGGATGTCTCTAGCCATGATTAGACCTGTCATATTTTTAAAGTTGGTAACCAAACCAGTTAAAAAACCTTAATAAAACCAGAAATGATTTGGTTGAATTGGTGAAGCCAGGAAGTATTGATTTGATGCCATGAAGCCATAATTTGATATACCATATTTCTAAGGGTATTAAACTTAACCAGTTAAATAATCTTGCCAAAACTAGAAAGAATCTAACCACGTCAGAACAGCCATGATGTCTCTAGCCATGATTAGACCTATCATATTTTAAAAGTTGGTAACCAAACCAGTGAAAAAAAAACTTAATAAAACCAGAAATGATTCGGCTGAATTGGTAAAGCCAGGAAGTATTGATTTGGTGCCATGAAGCCATGATTTGATATACTTTACTTTTAAGGGTATTGAACCTTACCAGTTAAATAACCTCGCCAAAACTAGAAAGAATCTGACCAAATCGGAATAGCCAGGATGTCTCTAGCCATGATTAGACCTATCATATTTTTAAAGTTGGCAACCAAACCAGTTAAAAAACCCTAATAAGACCAGAAATGATTTGGCTGAATTGGTACAGCCAGGAAGTATTGATTTGATGCCATGAAGCCATGATTTGATATACCATATTTCTAAGTGTATTAAACCTAACCAGTTAAATAATCTTGCCAAAACTAGAAAGAATCTGACCAAATCGGAATAGTCAGGTTGTCTCTAGCCATGATTAGACCTATCATATTTTTAAAGTTGGCAACCAAACCAGTTAAAAAACCCTAATAAAACCAGAAATGATTTGGCTGAATTGGTACAGCCAGGAAGTATTGATTTGATGCCATGAAGCCATGATTTGATATAATTTATTTCTAAGGGTATTGAACTAACCAGTTAAATAACCTCGCCAAAACTAGAAAGAATCTGACAGATTCGGAATAGCCAGGATGTCTCTAGCCATGATTAGACCTATCATATTTTTAAAGTTGGCAACCAAACCAGTTAAAATACCCTAATAAAACCAGAAATGATTTGGCTGAATTGGTACAGCCAGGAAGTATTGATTTGATGCCATTAAGCCATGATTTGATATACTATATTTCTAAGGGTATTAAACCTAAATAATCCCGCCCAAAACTAGAAAGAATCTAACCACATCAGAAAAGCCAGGATATCTCTAGCCATGGTTAGACCTGTCATGTTTTTAACGTTGGTAACCAAACCAGTAAAAAAAACCTTAATAAAACCAGAAATGATTCGGCTAAATTGGTAAAGCCAGGAAGTATTGATTTGATGCCATGAAGCCATGATTTGATATACTTTATTTTTAAGGGTATTGAACCTAACCAGTTAAATAATCTTGCCAAAACTAGAAAGAATCTAACCACATCAGAAAAGCCAGGATATCTCTAGCCATGATTAGACCTGTCATGTTTTTAACGTTGATAACCAAACCAGTAAAAAAAACCTTAATAAAACCAGAAATGACTCGGCTGAATTGGTAAAGCCAGGAAGTATTGATTTGATGCCAAGAAGCCATTATTTGATATACCATATTTCTAAGTGTATTAAACCTAACCAGTTAAATAATCTTGCCAAAACTAGAAAGAATCTGACCAAATCGGAATAGCCAGGTTGTCTCTAGCCATGATTAGACCTATCATATTTTTAAATTTGCCAACCAAACCAGTTAAAAAACCCTAATAAGACCAAAAATAATTTGGCTGAATTGGTACAGCCAGGAAGTATTGATTTGATGCCATGAAGCCATGATTTGATATACTTTATTTCTAAGGGTATTGAACTAACCAGTTAAATAACCTCGCCAAAACTAGAAAGAATCTGACTGATTCGGAATAGCCAGGATGTCTCTAGCCATGATTAGACCTATCATATTTTTAAATTTGCCAACCAAACCAGTTAAAAAACCCTAATAAGACCAAAAATAATTTGGCTGAATTGGTACAGCCAGGAAGTATTGATTTGATGCCATTAAGCCATGATTTGATATACTATATTTCTAAGGGTATTAAACCTAAATAATCCCGCCCAAAACTAGAAAGAATCTAACCACATCAGAAAAGCCAGGATATCTCTAGCCATGATTAGACCTGTCATGTTTTTAACGTTGGTAACCAAACCAGTAAAAAAAAACCTTAATAAAACCAGAAATGATTCGGCTAAATTGGTAAAGCCAGGAAGTATTGATTTGATACCATGAAGCCATGATTTGATATACTTTATTTTTAAGGGTATTGAACCTAACCAGTTAAATAATCTTGCCAAAACTAGAAAGAATCTAACCACGTCAGAAAAGCCAGGATATCTCTAGCCATGATTAGACCTGTCATGTTTTTAACGTTGATAACCAAACCAGTAAAAAAAACCTTAATAAAACCAGAAATGACTCGGCTGAATTGGTAAAGCCAGGAAGTATTGATTTGATGCCAAGAAGCCATTATTTGATATACCATATTTCTAAGTGTATTAAACCTAACCAGTTAAATAATCTTGCCAAAACTGGAAAGAATCTGACCAAATCGGAATAGCCAGGTTGTCTCTAGCCATGATTAGACCTATCATATTTTTAAAGTTGGCAACCAAACCAGTTAAAATACCCTAATAAGACCAGAAATGATTTGGCTGAATTGGTACAGCCAGGAAGTATTGATTTGATGCCATGATTTGATATACTTTATTTCTAAGGGTATTGAAGTAACCAGTTAAATAACCTCGCCAAAACTAGAAAGAATCTGACAGAATCGGAATAGCCAGGATGTCTCTAGCCATGATTAGACCTATCATATTTTTAAAGTTGGCAACCAAACCAGTTCTAATACCCTAATAAGACCAGAAATGATTTGGCTGAATTGGTACAGCCAGGAAGTATTGATTTGATGCCATTAAGCCATGATTTGATATACTATATTTCTAAGGGTATTAAACCTAAATAATCCCGCCAAAACTAGAAAGAATCTAACCACATCATAAAAGCCAGGATATCTCTAGCCACGATTAGACCTGTCATGTTTTTAACGTTGGTAACCAAACCAGTAAAAAAACCTTAATAAAACCAGAAATGATTCGGCTAAATTGGTAAAGCCAGGAAGTATTGATTTGATGCCATGAAGCCATGATTTGATATACTTTATTTTTAAGGGTATTGAACCTAACCAGTTAAATAATCTTGCCAAAACTGGAAAGAATCTAACCACATCAGAAAAGCCAGGATATCTCTAGCCATGATTAGACCTGTCATGTTTTTAACGTTGGTAACCAAACCAGTAAAAAAAACCTTAATAAAACCAGAAATGATTCGGCTAAATTGGTAAAGCCAGGAAGTATTGATTTGATGCCATGAAGCCATGATTTGATATACTTTATTTTTAAGTGTATTAAACCTAACCAGTTAAATAATCTTGCCAAAACTAGAAAGAATCTGACCAAATCGGAATAGCCAGGTTGTCTCTAGCCATGATTAGACCTATCATATTTTTAAAGTTGGCAACCAAACCAGTTAAAATACCCTAATAAGACCAGAAATGATTTGGCTGAATTGGTACAGCCAGGAAGTATTGATTTGATGCCATTAAGCCATGATTTGATATACTGTGTTTCTAAGGGTATTAAACCTAAATAATCCTGCCAAAACTAGAAAGAATCTAACCGCATCAGAAAAGCCAGGATGTCTCTAGCCATGATTAGACCTGTCATGTTTTTAACGTTGGTAACCAAACCAGTAAAAAAACCTTAATAAAACCAGAAATGATTCGGCTAAATTGGTAAAGCCAGGAAGTATTGATTTGATGCCATGAAGCCATGATTTGGTATACTTTGTTTTTAAGGGTATTGAACCTAACCAGTTAAATAATCTTGCCAAAACTAGAAAGAATCTAACCACATCAGAAAAGCCAGGATATCTCTAGCCATGATTAGACCTGTCATGTTTTTAACGTTGGTAACCAAACCAGTAAAAAAAACTTAATAAAACCAGAAATGATTTGGCTAAATTGGTAAAGCCAGGAAGTATTGATTTGATGCCATGAAGCCATGATTTGATATACTTTATTTTTAAGGGTATTGAACCTAACCAGTTAAATAATCTTGCCAAAACTAGAAAGAATCTAACCACATCAGAAAAGCCAGGATATCTCTAGCCATGATTAGACCTGTCATGTTTTAAACGTTGATAACCAAACCAGTAAAAAAAACCTTAATAAAACCAGAAATGATTCGGCTAAATTGGTAAAGCCAGGAAGTATTGATTTGATGCCATGAAGCCATGATTTGATATACTTTATTTCTAAGGGTATTGAACTAACCAGTTAAATAACCTCGCCAAAACTAGAAAGAATCTGACAGAATCGGAATAGCCAGGATGTCTCTAGCCATGATTAGACCTATCACATTTTTAAAGTTGGCAACCAAACCAGTTAAAAAACCCTAATAAAACCAGAAATGATTTGACTGAATTGGTACAGCCAGGAAGTATTGATTTGATGCCATGAAGCCATGATTTGATATACCTTATTTCTAAGTGTATTAAACCTAACCAGTTAAATAATCTTGCCAAAACTAGAAAGAATCTGACCAAATCGGAATAGCCAGGTTGTCTCTAGCCATGATTAGACCTATCATATATTTAAAGTTGGCAACCAAACCAGTTAAAATACCCTAATAAGACCAGAAATGATTTGGCTGCATTGGTACAGCCAGGAAGTATTGATTTGATGCCATTAAGCCATGATTTGATATACTGTATTTCTAAGGGTATTAAACCTAAATAATCCTGCCAAAACTAGAAAGAATCTAACCGCATCAGAAAAGCCAGGATGTCTCTAGCCATGATTAGACCTGTCATGTTTTTAACGTTGGTAACCAAACCAGTAAAAAAACCTTAATAAAACCAGAAATGATTCGGCTAAATTGGTAAAGCCAGGAAGTATTGATTTGATGCCATGAAGCCATGATTTGATATACTTTATTTTTAAGGGTATTGAACCTAACCAGTTAAATAATCTTGCCAAAACTAGAAAGAATCTAACCACATCAGAAAAGCCAGGATATCTCTAGCCATGATTAGACCTGTCATGTTTTTAACGTTGATAACAAAACCAGTAAAAAAAACCTTAATAAAACCAGAAATGATTTGGCTGAATTGGTAAAGCCAGGAAGTATTGATTTGATGCCAAGAAGCAATGATTTGATATACCATATTTCTAAGTGTATTAAACCTAACCAGTTAAATAATCTTGCCAAAACTAGAAAGAATCTAACCACATCGGAAAAGCCAGGATATCTCTAGCCATGATTAGACCTGTCATGTTTTTAACGTTGATAACCAAACCAGTAAAAAAAACTTTAATAAAACCAGAAATGATTCGGCTGAATTGGTAAATCCAGGAAGTATTGATTTGATGCCAAGAAGCCATGATTTGATATACCATATTTCTAAGTGTATTAAACCTAACCAGTTGAATAATCTTGCCAAAACTAGAAAGAATCTGACCAAATCGGAATAGCCAGGTTGTCTCTAGCCATGATTAGACCTATCATATTTTTAAAGTTGGCAACCAAACCAGTTAAAAAACCCTAATAAGACCAGAAATGATTTGGCTGAATTGGTACAGCCAGGAAGTATTGATTTGATGCCATGAAGCCATGATTTGATATACTTTATTTCTAAGGGTATTGAACTAACCAGTGAAATAACCTCGCCAAAACTAGAAAGAATCTGACAGAATCGGAATAGCCAGGATGTCTCTAGCCATGATTAGACCTATCATATTTTTAAAGTTGGCAACCAAACCAGTTAAAATACCCTAATAAGACCAGAAATGATTTGGCTGAATTGGTACAGCCAGGAAGTATTGATTTGATGCCATTAAGCCATGATTTGATATACTATATTTCTAAGGGTATTAAACCTAAATAATCCCGCCAAAACTAGAAAGAATCTAACCACATCAGAAAAGCCAGGATATCTCTAGCCATGATTAGACCTGTCATGTTTTTAACGTTGATAACCAAACCAGTAAAAAAAACCTTAATAAAACCAGAAATGACTCGGCTGAATTGGTAAATGCCAGGAAGTATTGATTTGATGCCAAGAAGCCATTATTTGATATACCATATTTCTAAGTGTATTAAACCTAACCAGTTGAATAATCTTGCCAAAACTAGAAAGAATCTGACCAAATCGGAATAGCCAGGTTGTCTCTAGCCATGATTAGACCTATCATATTTTTAAAGTTGGCAACCAAACCAGTTAAAAAACCCTAATGAGACCAGAAATAATTTGGCTGAATTGGTACAGCCAGGAAGTATTGATTTGATGCCATGAAGCCATGATTTGATATACTTTATTTCTAAGGGTATTGAACTAACCAGTTAAATAACCTCGCCAAAACTAGAAAGAATCTGACAGAATCGGAATAGCCAGGATGTCTCTAGCCATGATTAGACCTATCATATTTTTAAAGTTGGCAACCAAACCAGTTCTAATACCCTAATAAGACCAGAAATGATTTGGCTGAATTGGTACAGCCAGGAAGTATTGATTTGATGCCATTAAGCCATGATTTGATATACTATATTTCTAAGGGTATTAAACCTAAATAATCCCGCCAAAACTAGAAAGAATCTAACCACATCAGAAAAGCCAGGATATCTCTAGCCATGATTAGACCTGTCATGTTTTTAACGTTGGTAACCAAACCAGTAAAAAAACCTTAATAAAACCAGAAATGATTCGGCTAAATTGGTAAAGCCAGGAAGTATTGATTTGATGTCATGAAGCCATGATTTGATATGCTTTATTTTTAAGGGTATTGAACCTAACCAGTTAAATAATCTTGCCAAAACTAGAAAGAATCTAACCACATCAGAAAAGCCAGGATATCTCTAGCCATGATTAGACCTGTCATGTTTTTAACGTTGGTAACCAAACCAGTAAAAAAACCTTAATAAAACCAGAAATGATTCGGCTAAATTGGTAAAGCCAGGAAGTATTGATTTGATGCCATGAAGCCATGATTTGATATACTTTATTTTTAAGTGTATTAAACCTAACCAGTTAAATAATCTTGCCAAAACTGGAAAGAATCTGACCAAATCGGAATAGCCAGGTTGTCTCTAGCCATGATTAGACCTATCATATTTTTAAAGTTGGCAACCAAACCAGTTAAAATACCCTAATAAGACCAGAAATGATTTGGCTGAATTGGTACAGCCAGGAAGTATTGATTTGATGCCATTAAGCCATGATTTGATATACTGTATTTCTAAGGGTATTAAACCTAAATAATCTTGCCAAAACTAGAAAGAATCTGACCAAATCGGAATAGCCAGGTTGTCTCTAGCCATGATTAGACCTATCATATTTTTAAAGTTGGCAACCAAACCAGTTAAAAAACCCTAATGAGACCAGAAATAATTTGGCTGAATTGGTACAGCCAGGAAGTATTGATTTGATGCCATGAAGCCATGATTTGATATACTTTATTTCTAAGGGTATTGAACTAACCAGTTAAATAACCTCGCCAAAACTAGAAAGAATCTGACAGAATCGGAATAGCCAGGATGTCTCTAGCCATGATTAGACCTATCATATTTTTAAAGTTGGCAACCAAACCAGTTCTAATACCCTAATAAGACCAGAAATGATTTGGCTGAATTGGTACAGCCAGGAAGTATTGATTTGATGCCATTAAGCCATGATTTGATATACTATATTTCTAAGGGTATTAAACCTAAATAATCCCGCCAAAACTAGAAAGAATCTAACCACATCAGAAAAGCCAGGATATCTCTAGCCATGATTAGACCTGTCATGTTTTTAAACGTTGGTAACCAAACCAGTAAAAAAACCTTAATAAAACCAGAAATGATTCGGCTAAATTGGTAAAGCCAGGAAGTATTGATTTGATGTCATGAAGCCATGATTTGATATACTTTATTTTTAAGGGTATTGAACCTAACCAGTTAAATAATCTTGCCAAAACTAGAAAGAATCTAACCACATCAGAAAAGCCAGGATATCTCTAGCCATGATTAGACCTGTCATGTTTTTAACGTTGGTAACCAAACCAGTAAAAAAAACCTTAATAAAACCAGAAATGATTCGGCTAAATTGGTAAAGCCAGGAAGTATTGATTTGATGCCATGAAGCCATGATTTGATATACTTTTTTTTAAGTGTATTAAACCTAACCAGTTAAATAATCTTGCCAAAACTGGAAAGAATCTGACCAAATCGGAATAGCCAGGTTGTCTCTAGCCATGATTAGACCTATCATATTTTTAAAGTTGGCAACCAAACCAGTTAAAATACCCTAATAAGACCAGAAATGATTTGGCTGAATTGGTACAGCCAGGAAGTATTGATTTGATGCCATTAAGCCATGATTTGATATACTGTATTTCTAAGGGTATTAAACCTAAATAATCCTGCCAAAACTAGAAAGAATCTAACCGCATCAGAAAAGCCAGGATGTCTCTAGCCATGACTAGACCTGTCATGTTTTTAACGTTGGTAACCAAACCAGTAAAAAAACCTTAATAAAACCAGAAATGATTCGGCTAAATTGGTAAAGCCAGGAAGTATTGATTTGATGCCATGAAGCCATGATTTGATATACTTTTTTTTAAGGGTATTGAACCTAACCAGTTAAATAATCTTGCCAAAACTAGAAAGAATCTAACCACATCAGAAAAGCCAGGATATCTCTAGCCATGATTAGACCTGTCATGTTTTTAACGTTGGTAACCAAACCAATAAAAAAAACTTAATAAAACCAGAAATGATTCGGCTAAATTGGTAAAGCCAGGAAGTATTGATTTGATGCCATGAAGCCATGATTTGATATACTTTATTTTTAAGGGTATTGAACCTAACCAGTTAAATAATCTTGCCAAAACTAGAAAGAATCTAACCACATCAGAAAAGCCAGGATATCTCTAGCCATGATTAGACCTGTCATGTTTTTAACGTTGATAACCAAACCAGTAAAAAAAACCTTAATAAAACCAGAAATGATTCGGCTGAATTGGTAAAGCCAGGAAGTATTGATTTGATGCCATGAAGCCATGAATTGATATACTTTATTTCTAAGGGTATTGAACTAACCAGTTAAATAACCTCGCCAAAACTAGAAAGAATCTGACAGAATCGGAATAGCCAGGATGTCTCTAGCCATGATTAGACCTATCATATTTTTAAAGTTGGCAACCAAACCAGTTAAAAAACCCTAATAAAACCAGAAATGATTTGACTGAATTGGTACAGCCAGGAAGTATTGATTTGATGCCATGAAGCCATGATTTGATGTACCTTATTTCTAAGTGTATTAAACCTAACCAGTTAAATAATCTTGCCAAAACTGGAAAGAATCTGACCAAATCGGAATAGCCAGGTTGTCTCTAGCCATGATTAGACCTATCATATTTTTAAATTTGCCAACCAAACCAGTTAAAATACCCTAATAAGACCAGAAATGATTTGGCTGAATTGGTACAGCCAGGAAGTATTGATTTGATGCCATTAAGCCTTGATTTGATATACTGTATTTCTAAGGGTATTAAACCTAACCAGTTAAATGATCCTGCCAAAACTAGAAAGAATCTAACCGCATCAGAAAAGCCAGGATGTCTCTAGCCATGATTAGACCTGTCATGTTTTTAACGTTGGTAACCAAACCAGTAAAAAAAACCTTAATAAAACCAGAAATGATTCGGCTAAATTGGTAAAGCCAGGAAGTATTGATTTGATGCCATGAAGCCATTATTTGATATACTTTATTTTTAAGTGTATTAAACCTAACCAGTTAAATGATCTTGCCAAAACTAGAAAGAATCTAACCACATCAGAAAAGCCAGGATATCTCTAGCCATGATTAGACCTGTCATGTTTTTAACGTTGATAACCAAACCAGTAAAAAAAACCTTAATAAATCCAGAAATGATTCGGCTGAATTGGTAAATCCAGGAAGTATTGATTTGATGCCAAGAAGCCATGATTTGATATACCATATTTCTAAGTGTATTAAACCTAACCAGTTAAATAATCTTGCCAAAACTAGAAAAAATCTGACCAAATCGGAATAGCCAGGTTGTCTCTAGCCATGATTAGACCTATCATATTTTTAAAGTTGGCAACCAAACCAGTTAAAAAACCCTAATAAGACCAGAAATGATTTGGCTAAATTGGTAAAGCCAGGAAGTATTGATTTGATGCCATGAAGCCATGATTTGATATACTTTATTTCTAAGGGTATTGAACCTAACCAGTTAAATAATCTTGCCAAAACTGGAAAGAATCTGACAGAATCGGAATAGCCAGGATGTCTCTAGCCATGATTAGACCTATCATATTTTTAAAGTTGGCAACCAAACCAGTTAAAATACCCTAATAAGACCAGAAATGATTTGGCTAAATTGGTAAAGCCAGGAAGTATTGATTTGATGCTATGAAGCCATGATTTGATATACTTTATTTTTAAGGGTATTGAACCTAACCAGTTAAATAATCTTGCCAAAACTAGAAAGAATCTAACCACATCAGAAAAGCCAGGATATCTCTTGCCATGATTAGACCTGTCATGTTTTTAACGTTGGTAACCAAACCAGTAAAAAAAACTTAATAAAACCAGAAATGATTCGGCTAAATTGGTAAAGCCAGGAAGTATTGATTTGATGCCATGAAGCCATGATTTGATATACTTTATTTTTAAGGGTATTGAACCTAACCAGTTAAATAATCTTACCAAAACTAGAAAGAATCTAACCACATCAGAAAAGCCAGGATATCTCTAGCCATGATTAGACCTGTCATGTTTTTAACGTTGATAACCAAACCAGTAAAAAAAACCTTAATAAAACCAGAAATGATTCGGCTGAATTGGTAAAGCCAGGAAGTATTGATTTGATGCCAAGAAGCCATGATTTGATATACCATATTTCTAAGTGTATCAAACCTAACCAGTTAAATAATCTTGCCAAAACTAGAAAGAATCTAACCACATCAGAAAAGCCAGGATATCTCTAGCCATGATTAGATCTGTCATGTTTTTAACGTTGATAACCAAACCAGTAAAAAAAACCTTAATAAAACCAGAAATGATTCGGCTGAATTGGTAAAGCCAGGAAGTATTGATTTGATGCCATGAAGCCATGATTTGATATACTATATTTCTAAGGGTATTAAACCTAAATAATCCCGCCAAAACTAGAAAGAATCTAACCACATCAGAAAAGCCAGGATATCTCTAGCCATGATTAGACCTGTCATGTTTTTAACGTTGGTAACCAGACCAGTAAAAAAAACCTTAATAAAACCAGAAATGATTCGGCTAAATTGGTAAAGCCAGGAAGTATTGATTTGATGCTATGAAGCCATGATTTGATATTCTTTACTTTTAAGGGTATTGAACCTTACCAGTTAAATAACCTCGCCAAAATTAGAAAGAATCTGACCAAATCGGAATAGCCAGGATGTCTCTAGCCATGATTGGACCTATCATATTTTTAAAGTTGGCATCCAAACCAGTTAAAAAACCCTAATAAGACCAGAAATGATTTGGCTGAATTGGTACAGCCAGGAAGTATTGATTTGATGCCATGAAGCCATGATTTGATATTCCATATTTCTAAGTGTATTAAACCTAACCAGTTAAATAATCTTGCCATAACTAGAAAGAATCTGACCAAATCGGAATAGCCAGGTTGTCTCTAGCCATGATTAGACCTATCATATTTTTAAAGTTGGCATCCAAACCAGTTAAAAAACCCTAATAAGACCAGAAATGATTTGGCTGAATTGGTACAGCCAGGAAGTATTGATTTGATGCCATTAAGCCATGATTTGATATACTATATTTCTAAGGGTATTGAACTAACCAGTTAAATAACCTCGCCAAAACTAGAAAGAATCTGACGAATCGGAATAGCCAGGATGTCTCTAGCCATGATTAGACCTATCATATTTTTAAAGTTGGCAACCAAACCAGTTAAAATACCCTAATAAGACCAGAAATGATTTGGCTGAATTGGTACAGCCAGGAAGTATTGATTTGATGCCATTAAGCCATGATTTGATATACTATATTTCTAAGGGTATTAAACCTAAATAATCCCGCCAAAACTAGAAAGAATCTAACCACATCAGAAAAGCCAGGATATCTCTAGCCATGATTTGACCTGTCATGTTTTTAACGTTTGTAACCAAACCAGTAAAAAAAACCTTAATAAAACCAGAAATGATTCGGCTAAATTGGTAAAGCCAGGAAGTATTGATTTGATGCCATGAAGCCATGATTTGATATACTTTATTTTTAAGGGTATTGAACCTAACCAGTTAAATAATCTTGCCAAAACTAGAAAGAATCTAACCACATCAGAAAAGCCAGGATATCTCTAGCCATGATTAGACCTGTCATGTTTTTAACGTTGATAACCAAACCAGTAAAAAAACCTTAATAAAACCAGAAATGATTCGGCTGAATTGGTAAAGCCAGGAAGTATTGATTTGATGCCAAGAAGCCATGATTTGATATACCATATTTCTAAGTGTATCAAACCTAACCAGTTAAATAATCTTGCCAAAACTAGAAAGAATCTAACCACATCAGAAAAGCCAGGATATCTCTAGCCATGATTAGATCTGTCATGTTTTTAACGTTGATAACCAAACCAGTAAGAAAAACCTTAATAAAACCAGAAATGATTCGGCTGAATTGGTAAAGCCAGGAAGTATTGATTTGATGCCATGAAGCCATGATTTGATATACTATATTTCTAAGGGTATTAAACCTAACCAGTTAAATAATCCCGCCAAAACTAGAAAGAATCTAACCACATCAGAAAAGCCAGGATATCTCTAGCCATGATTAGACCTGTCATGTTTTTAACGTTGATAACCAAACCAGTAAAAAAACCTTAATAAAACCAGAAATGATTCGGCTGAATTGGTAAAGCCAGGAAGTATTGATTTGATGCCATGAAGCCATGATTTGATATACTTTATTTCTAAGGGTATTGAATACCTTTATTTCTAAGTCAACATTGTTTCTGTATGTCATTTTAACTTTTTTTTCTGTATGTCAACACAACTTTTTGGATTGTACTTTAACTTACTGTTCAGTATTTCTGTTTTTAGAGCGTTTGTGTTTTAGATGTATTTTACTATCTAGTGTATTTGTGTATTTTAGGTTTTGGTTTGTGTGGAATTCCAGATAACTTGATCAATGCCCTATTGACAACCAAACCAAAAGATCTGATAGTAGTGTCGAATAATGCAGGTGTTGATGATTTTGGCCTTGGTCTACTTCTGAAACAAAGACAAATCAAAAGAATGATTTCGTCCTATGTTGGAGAGAATGCCGAATTTGAAAGGCAATATCTTTCTGGCGAGCTTGAGGTTTAATTTTTTTCTCTTTTTTTTCTCTTTTTTCTTTTTTTTCTTTTTTTCTTTTTTTTCTTTTTTTTTCTTTATTTCTTTTTTTCTTTTTTTTATACCCTCAACAATTTAAAGAGGACTTATAATAATTCAAATTAATTTTTTCAAATTAATTTAATACCTTACTGTGGATTAGATCTGACCATTAATTATAACATACAGTTATTTATATTGTAGTTAATTAATTACCACAGCCTTTATGATAATACAGTGTGTGTATTTTATAATTATGATGTATTTATTGTAATGGAACAATGTTTAATAATGTTTATTTAATAACAATAATTTAACAGTACTATAATATAATATTAATAACAGGGAGTATATCGTCAAAATAATTTTAAATCAGATAACTGTATTTAGAATCAATTACTCATTATTTTGAGGTGGACCACCTCAATTATTTTGAGGTGGACCACCTCAATTATTTTGAGGTGGACTCAGCTACTGCTACTGCTATAATTTTCTTATGTACACCTCTTGTTAATTTACAGATGAAATCATTTTGTCATTTTACTTTAATGAGAAATTATTCATTTTATTTTATGAAATTATGGGAATTCGGTGTAAGAAGTCTGCAATCTATGGCGGAGCACAAACATGATATTGGAAAAGAGCATACAACAAACAATTCTTTTTATTGATTAGCTATGTCTTCTGCAGATAAAGAAATTTCTATGGAGGGTTAAAAAAAATTATAGGCTGATTGTTTTCCTACAAAGTAGTTTCCAACTTAATCGGGGTAATTTGTATTTTAAAAGGAAAAGGTTTTTCCTTTTTGTCATACTGCAAAGAGGTGGATAACAAATGTATTAGGTTGGGCTCATTTGTACCAATGGGGTTGTTACACATTGAATTGTCATGTTTAGTGTATTTTTCAAAGTGAATTCTTATGAGAGATCACACCTTTGATTTCTTTTTTTTTACACTAATCACCGTTGGAAAATTTCTATAAGATAATCTGAAATGTTGAAAATAGAGGTATATAAAATAGCCCCTTGTTAAATGTTATTTGTTTTTAAATATAATTCAGTTTTGTTTCTCTTCGTACTTTATCCAATTTTTCTTTACAATAAAGAGAAAAAGGAATCTTTTAAGTTAGTTTGTATCAATACTACTCCTTTTTTTATATTGTTTCGTCTCTATGACATGGAAATCCATATCTCATATCTGTTTACAGGCATTATTAATGATTCTTCTTCTAGTTTCTTTTGCTTGTTCTTCTTTCTCTTGTTTTTCTTCCTTTTCTCTTTCAGCTTGTTCTTCTTGTTGTACAGGCATTATTATTTGATTAATGATCTGAACCCGTCACGCTCACGGCTTCCTGTGAACGTCGTAGGCTGCTCTGATCATAGATTTTGGATGAACAACCAACGAATTCTTTTTAAGAAAAATGAAATTGCATTTTTTTTTTTTTTACAACACTATCTAATCACCGTTGGAAAATAAGATACTCTGAAATGTTGAAAATAGAGGTATATAAAATAGCCTCTTGTTAAATGTTATTTGTTTTTAAATATAATTCGGTTTTGTTTCTCTTCGGACTTTATCCAATTTTTCGTTACAAAAACAAAAAACTCAAATTGTTTATCAATTCTTTAATCAATTATTTAAAAAAAGAAAAAAACTCTTATTTGTTTATAGTTGTTCTTTATCGCCAAAAATGGCTTGTATTAGATTTATTAAATTGTTTTGACAACGAGTTAAAACTAAAATGAATGGTAGTTTAATGGAATATCATAAAGTTTTGAGAGACGTAGTCTTAGCAGGCACCAAATTGGAAAACTTGTTTTGTCAGTGAGCTGAAATTGACTCGCCAATGGGTTTGTGATGATTGTTTGGTTTTTATTTGTGATTGGGTATTTGTGAATGGGTTTGTGAGGCTTTTGGTTTTTATTTACAGTTAGGAATGGAGGCAGTATCCAAATACTTGTTTGTAGTGAAACTATATTCGTCTTGAACAATTTTAGAAAGAACTCGTAAATTAAACTGAATATTTGATGTATAATGATATTAATTGCTGAAAGCTCATCAGTTCAAAATGTTACTATAATTTTAATGTTTATTTCCAATATTAAGTACAAAAGAAAATATTTGTCATAAAATTGGTTTTCAGTAAAGCGTCAATGACACAGTCTTAGCAGGCACCAAATTGGAAAACTTGATTTGTCAGTGAGCTGAAATTGACTCGCCGATGGGTTTGTGATGATTGTTTGCTACTTCATAGGTCAGAGAAATCATGCTACTATGCATGATTATATAAAAAATGCCATATAACATCATACCCTAAAGAAGCAACAACAAAGAAAAAAAATTGAAGAAGAAGAAGATGTATAAGAACAAGAAGAAGAAGAAGACTAAACTTTTTTGCAGTGCTGGAAACTAGCGTGAACACAAAGATATTAACTTATACTCGTATATGACACATGAAATCATGCTAGAGGGAAGCAACAAGAAGAACAAGTGGAAAGAGAAAAGGAAGAAAACAAGAGAAAGAAGAACAAGCAAAAGAAACTAGAAGAAGAAAATGAAGAGCTATTGCTGTAACCATGATGTAGAAAAACAGTGGAAACGCAAAGTGATAACCAAGCGACTTTTTTAATTATTTTAGAGTCTTCTTTTTTTAATTTCATTCGGCTCTTGTTGTTGCAGTGAGACTTACAGCAATAGATCACAGCGTCTGAACTCGAGTTGATTCAGCAAACTTATTGACATTAAGAAAAATACTAAAAATAAAGAATAAGTTTTTACTTCGAAAAAAATAAAAGCGTAAGATTCTAGAGCCCATATTTTTCGAAAAATACTGGTTAATTTGATAAAACAAAAGCTACTTTCATCCCCAATGTATTAAGTTTTTATTCAAGAAGCTCAAAAATCTGATTGATTTTTCCGAAGTATGAAAATAATGTAAAAAATTGAAACCAACATTTTCCTCAGAAAACAAAAAAAATGCTTAAATCACGACTATTATTCACAATTTCTTGTCATATAAATGATATTATTGGATAAAAGTTACCGAGATTAGTCTTAAGCAGGCAATAAAAATACTCTAGACGGCTATAACGAGTATATTCTAAAGGAAGAAAGTGGACTTCATGATGAAATTTATGAGAATTAATGAGTATTAAGGCATTAACCAGGGTCGGATCCAGAATTTTTTTCGGGTGATGGTGGGGGGGGGGGGGAGTTGACTGAAGGATTTTTTTTTTTGGGGGGGGGGGGGGTAAAAATAACTTTTAAAAACGCATCAAAAATTTGTTCATACTCATTTTTGTTACGTTTTTACGAGTCGGGAAAAATTTATAGGGGGGGGGGTAAAACACCCTACCTCACCCCCGGCCTTGGCATTAACACTGACTTTTTCAAATTTTACTTATTACTCATTAAGATTATTCATGAGTGCATTCCAGTTGGAAATCAAAATTGAATTCGTATTTACTTAAAATTTAATACGAATTAAATTTGAAGCTGGATCGGTTTATTTAATAATGTTTAATATGTATTATAATGATTATTAAACTATGATTACATTTAATGAGCATAAAATAAAATGTGAAAACTATGGGTGTTGTTCCCTGAATATTCATCAATTCTCATTGGATCAGTCATTTGCCTCGATTTCGCAAAAAGTTAACCGCATTCACAAACTTCAATTTGAAGTTAATTTTTGATCGTTCCGGCTGTTAAGTTGCTGTCACATTGAATCCAAAAATTTAATTTTCATTAAATATTACTAGCTTTTTTTCAAACCTGGAATGCACCCCATATTTTAATAATCGTTATAACTCGTATTAAGGCATTAGTTGATAAATCGTTCCAGGTTCAACGTTAACTCGTATTATATCTGCAGTAAATAAGTATTATATTACAATTTCCATCTGGAACATACCCTGTGTCAACTACCTCCATCGGTATGGTTCAGCCTGCTCTGTAGCATCTATAGCACCACGTCTTTGTTTTTATATTAGCTGGTGTTATATTAGCTATATTAGCTGGTGTTTGGCTGGTGTTATATTAGCTATATTAGCTGGTGTTGGCTGGCTTTTACCAACGGTGTCAGTTTCGTAAAGCAAGAAGCTTGTTAATGAGAAGAAAAAACTAAAGTTTATTTCAAAAAAGCAACGCATTCATTTGGGCCACCACTGTGGTTCAAGAACTACTACTCAACTCCAGGGGCAGATTAGAGATAAAATTTTTGTTTTAGTGCTGCTGGTTAGTTAGTCCGTTTCATTAGTCCGTTCCAAGCTGCTGGTTAGTTAGTCCGTTTCATTAGTCCGTTCCGTGCTGGTGGTTAGTTAGTCCGTTTCATTAGTCCGTTCCGTGCTGGTGGTTAGTTAGTCCGTTACATTAGTCCGTTCCGTGCTGCTCGTTAGTTAGTCTGTTTCATTGGTCCGTTCCGTGCTGCTGGTTAGTTAGTCCGTTCCGTGCTGCTGGTTAGTTAGTCCGTTACATTAGTCCGTTCCGTGCTGCTCGTTAGTTAGTCTGTTTCATTGGTCCGTTCCGTGCTGCTGATTAGTTAGTCCGTTTCATTAGTCCGTTCCGTGCTGGTCGTTAGTTAGTCCGTTTTATTGGTCTGTTCCGTGCTGCTGGTTAGTTAGTCCGTTTCATTAGTCCGTTCCGTGCTGGTGGTTAGTTAGTCCGTTTCATTAGTCCGTTCCGTGCTGGTCGTTAGTTAGTCCGTTACATTAGTCCGTTCCGTGCTGGTGGTTAGTTAGTCCGTTACATTAGTCCGTTCCGTGCTGGTGGTTAGTTAGTCCGTTACATTAGTCCGTTCCGTGCTGCTGGTTAGTTAGTCCGTTTCATTAGTCCGTTCCTTGCCGTCCATTAACTTGTACAATTTTGGCGCGTAATAAATCTATATTATATCGTAACTTGGGCATTAAAACGTCTTGACTGAACGTCAAGACGTTCATAACGTCTTTAGCGTCAAGAACATCGTGATAAGACTCAAAATGCCTTTAGTGAGGATAACCGTTTAGTGCTGCTCTTTGCATTAATTTCTATTTGCCATCCTTGCCCTCCTCTTCATTATTTGGGGCATGACTTTTATTGTTACTTTACGCAGAACCAAATGACAAAAACAGTACTTTGGTACAGCATTGCCATCCAGTATTTTTTGAAGAATTTCAAAGCTTGCCATAATTGTGTTCATCTTTTTTCTTTATTGTTGGTCTTAGTAGCCAAATAAGCCAAAATACTTTTGTATGATTGTATGTTTCAAACTGGGAATGATCTTTTCTTTAATGAAAAACCTTTTTTTCATCATTTGTCATAAATTTAAAAATTTTATTCCAGAAGTTTTGCAATTATTGATGATGGTGAGAAAATGGGGATATAATCTAAGCTCATTCACTAGCGGCATCTCGCCTAATGTAATTAGCAAAATAATTTTTCAAATTAGTGAAATATTGTGAATTATTAGAACAGTGAAATATTTATTCAAAATGTTATATTTGAAAGTACTTTTAGCGCTTCTTTGTTTTTCTTTTTCTTTGTCTTTGTTTTTCTTTTTCTTCTTTGTTTTGTTTTTCGTGAAACATTTTAATGATCTTTTTCGCTGTTGAGGAAATATGTTAAAATTCTACCATCAATTTTAATTATGCCAAATTAAATGTTTTCAGTAAATCGTCTAGTGGTAGCCTAAAAAAAACAGGAGAAAAACCTAAAATGTAGCTGATAATAAAACATTGAAAAATTCTAAAAAAAAATTGAAAAATTGTCTGCTTTAATGAAAAATGAATGTTCTTCTCATCACTTGTCGTCAAGTTAAAAATTCTATTTCAAATTTTTTTTTTAATTATTGATGACGGTGAGAAAATTAATCAAAACAAATTAAGTATATTTTAATAATCATTATAATTCATATTAAGGCATTAGTTAATAAATCGTACCGAGTTTTTAGTTAACTCCTATTAAATTTGAAGTCAATATGCATTGAATTAAAATTTCAACCTGGAATGTCCATGTCCACAAAGAAAAGCCAAAACTCTAGCTTTGAATTAATTTTTCTGTTGCCTTTAGGTTGAACTGACTCCACAAGGCACATTGGCTGAAAGAATTCGGGCAGGTGGTGCTGGAGTACCAGCCTTTTTCACGCCAACTGGTAAGTTACATTACAGTCTCTAACATTGATTTTAAAAATTACAACCTTGAGTTTTTACTTATCTTATTTGCTATATGCAGTTTCTAAAGTTATATCAGTGACTACAACTTCGAAAACTGAATGAATTTTCTTTTTTGAACTTTTTTTAACCTTTTAACTACTTTTATAGTTTTTCTTTTTATAGAATAAATAATTTAATATTGATATAGAATTAATAAATTTTTATAGAATTAATAATTTAATTTAATATTGAAAAAAAAAACTGTTTTGAACATAGAATTCGTCAAAGGCAAGCAATCCTATACCTATTTTATTTTGGAAAATCCGCGGCTTCGTGGAATCCTCTCCCCTGAGCATCTCCCTTCGCGCCAAAAGCTCCCGCGAAATGTAGCTCAACCGGTACCAAAAATTCAGCCCGTACCAGCGCGGCATATGCGGTACGCAAGTAGTTTTGTTCCCTCCTTCGTCAAGATTTTTAATTCTGCATCCACTCGTCAATAATTGCATATATTTATTTTCTTTAGTTCATTATTCCTTGACTTGACTCTGTTTGACTCTGTTTAGTGTGAATTTGTGATATTTCCAATCAATTTATATTTTTGCATGACGATGGCTGTGGCTGTGATTTTTATTTGTTTTATATGTCTAGTGTCTTATTATGGCAAAAACTGCCGCTGATCGGCATGACCGTTTTTATGGCGTTTGAAAATAATAATCGTTATCTATATCCATCTACCTATTGCTTGTATTAAAGAGAGGTAGGTGGGGTCTTGGCATAGAGTCTGATTGGGAGAATTTGTTAGTATCAAGTATAAATCATTAGGATGAAATATGAGAAGATTTCCCTTTCAGTCCTAAAAGACATACCAAAGAATAAAGAGAGTAAAATGGGAATGAACTTACACACAAAAGAAAAAAATAATTTCTGATTGCACTTAAAAAAAACATCTGCAATCTAGAAAAGAATGACTTACTTTTTAATGGATTTGGAGATCAAAGTATTTTTAGTTGTTGTTTTTTTAACCTTTATTGGCATTTAATTGACTTATATATGTAAAAAGTTTTTTTCCCCATGCATCACTTCTGTTCATGACAAAAAAAGAAAGTTAACATTAGTTTTTTCTTTTTCCTGAGAAGTTGACAATTTTCTATATAAAGGATGTCCATTCAAAGGCTGTAATATATATATATATATATATATATATATATATATATATATATATATATATATATATATATATATATATATATATATATATATATATATTATATATATATATATATATATATATATATATATATATATATATAGATATATATATATATATATATATATATATATATATATATATATATAATATATATATATATATATATATATATATATATATATATATATATATATATATATATATATATATATATATATATATATATATATATATATATATATTATATATATATATATATATATATATATATATATATATATATATATATATATATATATATATATATATATATATATATATATATATATATATATATACTACTACTACTACTAACAACTCATCGCAGCACCAAGCCGCCTGAGGCCAACACAGCTACGCACGCTCCTCCTCCACCCCAATCTATTCAAAGCCTCCCTTTTTACACCCGCCCACGAAGTTCCCATTTCCTTTAAATCTTCTTTATGACGTCCTCCCAACCCAGACGGGGACGACCTGCTTTCCGTTTAGCCCTAGATGGCTGGCCGAAAAGAACAATCTTCGGCAATCTGTCATCCTTCATCCGAACAACATGCCCTAACCACCTCAACCTTTCTTTCATTATAGACCTAGAAAGTGGTATTGAACCACATTTTTCGTATAGCCTATTGTTTGAAATACGGTCAGTCAACCGGGTACCCAGAACAATCCTTAAGCAATTTCTCTGGAAAACATCTAGCAAATCTTCATCCGCTTTTCGGAGCGTCCATGCTTCAGAGCCATATTTGACCACTGTCATCACTGTAGCTTCTAAGATTCTAATCTTGGTTTGCAGACTTATCTTCCTATTCTTCCAGACTTTTTTTAACTGTGAAAAAACACCCTGAGCCTTGGCTATTCTATTTTTAACATCTTCACTGCTCCCACCATCTTACTAATAATACTACCAAGGTAAGTGAAACTGCCCACCTGATCAATCTTTTCATTACCCAACGTCACCTTTTCATCTTCACTTATTCCTAGCCTTAGTGACTTGGTCTTCCTAACATTAATTTTCAAACCAATACTAGCACCCTGAACTCGCAAAACCTCTAAAACTTCATTCATTTGCTCACACTTTCATCTAGGATGCTTAAATCATCAGCATAATCCAAGTCCAGGAGACTTTTTCCTCCCCATTTGATTCCGTGGTCTCCCATTGCCTTTCCTGTGCTCCTTAAAACAAAGTCCATCAAAATAATCCATATAAAGGGGGATAGAACACAACCCTGCTTAACTCCTGATTTAATACAAAACCAGCTGCTAACCTCATTTCCTACCTTAACCGCAGCAGTGTTATTCTCGTACATAGCACTAATCACTTTAATGTATTTGTCTGGTATACCATACAAGGATAAAAACCTTTACTAAAGCTCCTCTATCAACAGAATCGAACGCTTGCTCATAATCTATAAAACTAAGGACCAAAGGTGTTTGAAAACTTAGGCACTTCTCAATTATTAACCTAAGAGTGAAAATTTGGTCAACACATCCTCTACCTTTTCTAAAACCGCACTGCTCTTCTCTTAAAACTTTGTCTACGGCATCTCTCAGTCTAAAAAGTATCATATTACTAAGCAATTTGCTACCTACAGAGACCAGACTAATGCCTCGATAATTACCACACTCACTTTTATCACCTTTCTTATAAAGTGGCTTAATTAAGGTTTTCCTAAATCATTAGGTACTTCCCCCTTTTCAAAAATCATATTCATAATCTCCAATAACTTATTTCTAACCTCAGAGCCACCATATTTAAGAAACTCATTTACTACCCTATCAGCACCTGGAGCCTTATTATTCTTTAATCCTTTTAGTACTGTTTCTAATTCCTCCTCACAAAACAAATCTTCCTTCACATCCAAGGTATCACAAACTTTTTCATTTTCCTCTATATTTTTTCCTGCAACTCTATCTCGGTTAAGCAAATTCTCAAAATGTTCGGCCCATCTCGCTTTAGCTTTTGTCTTATCGCTAATTGCCACCCCATTCCTATCTTTAACTGGGACAAGTCCGGATTGACTACTACCTCTCAATTTGTTAACGTGCCAGTACAATATTTTACTATTATGCCGTCTAGCTGCATCTTCTAAATCCTCGGCAATTTTATCCATGGCCTCCACTTCACACCTCCTTAGTTCATATTTCAATGCTTTCTCCACTTTCTTTACATTTCTTTTGTTTTCATGTGATCTATCACTCAGATAATTCTTGTACAAGTCCTTTCTCCTTTCTATTAAACTTAAAGCTTTTTCACTAATATTCTTAGCTGCAGTTCTAGCTTTCTTCCCTAATACACCTTCAGCAACTTCACAAATTATTTTTCTAAAATTATTCCAACCATCTTCCACATTATCAAATTTTAAGCTCTCAAGTTTAGTATTCAACTGTTCCTGGAAAGTTTCTCTCAAATTCTCATCCTGGAGTCTACTAACATCATAACTTCCCGGGAGGTAATTACCCTTCCGATATTTCAGCTTTAAATTAACCCTTGACACTACTAGATGGTGATCTTTACTTTTAACATCAATAACAGCACTCCTATATACCCTAGTATCTTGTATTGATCCTGCCAGTCTTCGATTTACTATAACATAATCAATAAGGTTTGCTGTCTTACCATCACGTGAATACCATGTTAGCTTATGAGCCATTTTATGACCAAACACCGTATTGGTTATAACTAGATTGTTATACCTACAAAATTGCAAAAGTCTGTATCCATTACTGTTTTCTTTTCCTACACCAAATTTACCTAAGCTGGGATACCATCTATCCATATTTCTACCAACCTGGGCGTTAAAATCTCCCAGCAATAACATCATATTTCTACCTGGGACCTTGTCTATTTGCTCCTGTAACTGTAAGTAAAATTCATCTGAGTCACTAGTATCTCCATCAGTCGGTTCTACAGGGGCGTATACTACTATAACTGATACCTTGAACTTTCTAGTCATAAAATGAGCAATTAGTATTCTATTATTAATACCTTCCCAGCCTAAACAAGACTTAGCAGCTTCCTTATTCATCATGAGCCCTACTCCCTGTCTATGTAACCCATCCTTCCTGCCTGAGTAAACAAATTCTATATCACCTAATTTCATGCTTCCTACCCCTGGGATATGAGTTTCTGAAACTCCTAATAGATCCAGTTCGAATCGTCTGAATTCGTCAGTCAAAATGTCGATACGATAGTCATTTTTTAATGTCGTAACATTCCAAGTTCCAATTTTCATGTTCTTTAAATCATTGAAATTTTTTTCGCCTCAGGAAAAGCAATGATCCCGGATACCAGTGCAGGACGGGGATCACATATCTTCTCAAGTCTACACCGAAGTGCTTAAGCCGGCTTAGAACCGGACAGCAAGAAGTCCCTGGGACCTCCATGAATGGAGGCTTTGTGCAATCCTGGGCCCATCTTGGTCACAACATGGTTTTCAGCGCTTGGCGATGCTCTTCTATCAACAAGAGTCGAAATCCTGCACAGACAATCTCAAGCCTATTACCTCCGACTCATTATATATTCATGCCTACAAATATTATGCTACTACGGGGAGGCAACCCGTAATAGATAAATTAGCTAGGAAGAGGTTTTTCAGCCCAAAGACGCCCATCAAAACATACCAATCCCAGAAGAATTGTCCATTAGTCAGAATCCCGTGCGAATGCTGTGTCGTTTACTAGGCTATAATTTCCTCGAGGGGCGCCCCTCCTCAAGTGGGAATAGAGTTGACCGCAAGGTCCCCAGTCTTGCAGGTACCCCGAAAAGGTCGAGGCAGCCCTTTGCAGAGGCCGTTGTCCATAGATCTGGATCTTACGCCCTGCCACAGTTGTCCTCCTATAGAGGATCCTCCCGCGATGGTGTTCTGCATCACCATGCAATTTAACCCATTGCTGGGAGAAGGTTTGCAACTCATGGAACTTGTGGATAAACAAGTGGGCCCTTTTGAGTGTACATTTGAGGGGTCTTCTTCCTCCTCCGCCTGTATTTATGACCCGGGCAAGGGTGCCCCAGATATATATATATATATATAATATATATATATATATATATATATATATATATATATATATATATATATATATATTATATATATATAATATATATATATATATATATAATATATTATATATATATATATATATATATATATATATATACACATATACATATGGATTTATTTTATAACCCATCAAAAATACAAAGCATGACGATGGAGTGTAACAAAAAGAAAGAAAATGAAAGAAAAAAAAAAACATCGGAAAACAGGAGCAAATACGTGCAAATTAAAACTCAATAAACCAAACAATTCGGAAAAAAAAAAAAATAAATAAAAGGAAACTGGCATTAAAACAAAAAATCTTTCAAAGGTTGGTTCGCCGGATAACCCGTCAGCTTGGAGAAAAGATTATCTGCAGCATCAAGCTGCATATATACATGTAGGACATTTTGTGTTTGTAGAAATTAGCAATAATGTAGACCAAGTCCATTTTTCTACATTTTCTAAGTAACAATATGCGTAACATTACTGGAGACTCAGTATCTTTTAATAGGTTTTCTGTGTTCAGTGTGGTTTTTTTTTTCTTGCCGAAAGTAATACAACATAACCTATCATTTTTCCTCCTTCAAGGTGTAGGAGAGGGGTAAAATTAAAAATGGTGCCCCATCCCCTTCTACTTTTGTAAATGAACAGTTCCATGAAGGTCCAAAGTCACTTAAGTCATAACTTGTTTAGTAATCTTAGAACGGCCCGGAGAAATCTATACTGTGTATGATATATGACTTATATATGAGCCGGAATAGTTAGAAGGACAGTAGGATGATCATACTACCTTGGCCCACCCGTGGAGCTTATATGAAAACTGATTTTATTTGCTTTTTGGGACTTGGAGATAGGCTTTTTGGGACTTGGAGATGGGACTTGATAGGCTATTAATGAGGGATATTAATTAAGTTAAATAATTATTATGAAGTAAATTAAATACCAAGGAAAGAAAAGAACACCAGTTATATGCTGGTGAGCAAAAGGGCCTCACCCCCCAAAATCTTGTGATTTTTCTATTTCTGGTGTTCTTCTATTTCTGATCCCTCCTCCCCTTGAATTTTCGGTCCCTCCCTTCTCCAATGTATAAGGTAGATATTGCTTTCCTATTCAGGTATTAAGCTGATTGGAACACCATATAAAAACACCGTCTACACTAAACACAGCAAAAACACCGTCTACACTAAACACAGCAAAAACACTGCCTACACTAAACACAGCAAAAACACCGTCTACACTAAACACAGCAGCATGTAAGATATCGGATTTACTATAGAGTTAGTGTGATAGTGATAGGGAATCCTGGTGCGCATCGGCTTGACCCTCAGACTAGGCATCTGTTTGAGTAGTTTCTATTTTAGGTAGAATATATTTAGTGTTTTTAAGTGTTTGACGCGAGTTTGCTGGATAAACTGTTGCCAAAAATACTTTTGGTAAAAAATACTGTCTAAATAAGTTACGTACGTCAACTGATTTTTTGTCAATTGACAAGCCGCCTGAAGCCGACATAGCTATGCCCTCTACTCCTCCATCCCAGTCTATTCAAAGCCTCCCTCTTTACACCCTCCTGAGAAGTTTCAACCTCCGCTAAATATATCCTTATGACTTCCTTCTACCCCATTCGAAGACGACCAGCACATTGTTTGTTTCTAGATGGTTGGCCGACATGAACGATCTTTGGCAATTTGTCATTCTTTATCCGAGAATGTGTCCTAGCCATCTCCACCTTTATACCCCTAGAAAGTGGTATTATACTCCATATACAACGCCGTACCCAGAGGGGGGGTTAGGGGGGTTTAGAACCCCCCTCCGGAATGTTTTTTTGACTTGCAAAAAAGTAACAAAAATGGATATAAACAAATTTTGTATGCGTTTTTTGACGTTTTTTTTGTGTAATCCCCCCCCCCCGAAAAATCTTTGAGTAAAACCCCCTCTGAAAAAAATCCTGGGTACGGCCTTGCCCCAATACCCCATTATACCCCTAGAAAGTGGTACTGATCCACATTTTTTCATGCAGCCTACTGTTTGAAATACGGCCAGTCAGCCGGGTACCCAGAACAATCCGTAGGCAATTTCTCTGGAAAACACATTTGTTTTCCATGGCTGTAAAAATTACAGTTAAAATGCTCAGTAAAGACTCTATAGTAATAAAATACTCCATAGTACTGTTTGATACACCGTCAGTCAGACAGGTTGACGGCCAGTCAGGATATACCTAACGCGTATCCGTTGAAAATGCAATTTTTTGTTTGTGTAATTTCAATTTTCTTTGATTGTTTTCAGGCTATGGCACCCTTATACATATGGGAGGTGTTCCTATTAAGTATACTAATGACGGAAGGCCTGAAATTACTAGCAAGCCAAGAGAGGAGCGAGAATTCAACGGTAAGAAATATATCTTAGAAGAAGCCATCACTGGAGATTTTTCTTTGGTCAAAGCGTGGAAAGCTGATCGTTCTGGGAACGTTACCTTTAGGTAATGTTAGGTTTAAATTAGTTAAAATTTCCACTTAAAGAAATTGTTTGGATGAAAGTTAATGATTTTTTGTTTGTGTAAAGTACATAGTAAAGTGAAAATAGAATAGGATGACTGGAAATTAAAAATTATAAACGGTATATTCTAAATTACTGCTACTACTACTAACAACTCACCGCTGCGCCAAGCCGTCTGAGGTCAACACAGCTATGCAAGCTCCTCCTCCATCCCAATCTCTTCAAAGCCTCCCTCTGTACACCCTCCCATGAAGTTCCTATTTTCTTTAAATCTTTTTTTTTGACATCCTCCCACCCCAACCGAGCACGACCTGCTTTCTGTTTAGCCCTAGACGGTTGGCCGAATAGGACAATCCTCGGCAATCTGTCATTTTTCATCCGCAGAACGTGCCCTGGCCATCTCAACCTTTTTCTCATTATAGCCGTAGAAAGTGGGATTGAACCACACCCTTCGTACAGCCTTTCTAAATTATAATCTTTAAAATTCTAAATTATAACCTTAAATAAGGGCCCGCAGACTCTGTCGTTTATTCTCCACCTTGTGGATCCATGATTTGCCTCCGATGATGATCGTGTCTAAGAAGCAGTCACTTTCGTTAGCATAGCGAATCAAATGCTTTTGCCAGATCTCCAAGTGTGCTGGTTTATGTAACACTGAGAATTGTTTTGGTTCCTATCTTGTGCATATTTTACCAAATCTAAGTTTGTTGTGAATGATTTTGTAGGCAGAACTCTGACTAATTTACAGACGATCTGCCGCTTTATCAACAGTCACTCGTCTGTCCAGCAGAATCCTGTCACGTGCACGCTCAATATTGTCATCTCTTGTAGCCATAGATGGTCTTCTAACTTCTTCCTGGGGTTTAACACTCGTCCGACTATTTTTTTTCCTATCCATTCGTAGACATTTCGCTTAGGGAAGGCACTGTTCCCGTATTGTGCCGAAGATCTTTGAGGAATTGCGGCCCCTGATGCACCCTTTGGCCACAAAAACTGGGTTACTGCTCGATGTTGCTCATTGGTGCAAACCTCTATTTAGCGGCCATGATCGGTCTGCAATATGATAAGGACACATTAAGGAATTAAGGTCGAAATTTCATAGCAGGACCACAACAGCATAACAATAAAATAAACAAGGACAGAGGTCAGGAGTAAAAATGAAGAAGAACTGTGTCAACATTGTGGATAATTTTTTGTTTATACTTGTATAATAGGACTAAAATTAACCAATATATTGTGCATTAACAATAAAATAATAATAAACGAAATAATAATAATAACAGCATAACAATAAAACAAACAAGGACAGAGGTCAGTAGTACCAATCTAAAAAGAGCTATGTCAATATTGCGGATATTTTTTGGCTTATTTAAACAGAACTTAGTTAAGTTCTGATTATTCCATTTTGTAATTTGTAATTCCAAATCAGATTGTGATTTTGTAATTTCGTAACTTTGATTTTGTAATTCCAAAATCAGAAAATTTTGGAATTACAAAATGACTTGTAGATTTAATTTTGTAACATTGATTTTGTAATTCCAAAATCAGAAAATTTTGGATTACAAAATGACTTGTATATTTGATTTTGTAACATTGATTTTGTGACGTTGATTTTGTAATTCCAAAATCAGAAAATTTTGAAATTGCAAAATGACTTGTAGATACTATCAGTCCCAAAAAATTAACTTCAGTTTATTATTCGGGTTATCGCAGTTTGTCTGAATGTCATTGAATTCTTTCAGTTTCGAACTAAACACCTCAAATTCTACAGGTTATTTCAGTCATAAAATGAACCTTCAATTCGTTATTCAGATTGTTGAAGTTTCAGTTTTTTTTAGTTTGTTTGTCTATTATCAGTTTGTTTTTTTCAGTTTGTAAGTATTATTCAAGTCCTTCAGTTTATGATCAAAAGCGATATTGTCGAGTTCTAGATATAAATCTTTGACATATGAGATGGTACCAATTGGTGGTAAATGAGCTTTGCGATCAGATGAACAATTCTGAAAAAAGTTATGCCAGCTTTGCTTCTCACAGAGACTATCTGTTTTGGCTTTACTCTAATAAGGGTTTCTTATAAAGTTCTATAAGAAAATTAATTCCTTCCTTAATAATATTAAAAAAAAGACTAGTTTTTTCAACTGAAAGTAAGGAGTAACTTTAAAACATATAACAAACATATATTATTCCCTATATGAAATTGGCTGCTCCCTCCTCAATACCCTGCTCTTTACGTTAAGGTTTTTTCGTTCTTTCAAAAAAGTTTATGATTTTAATTAAAAGGTCCTTGTGTTTCAGGAGCCGTTCTTAAAGAATTGGGACAAAAGATCCCCAGGAATCCCCAAGAGAATTCCACATGTAAAATTAAGTCACCAAAGAGAAAGTAAGAAAAATAAAACGAATTTTGTGCATGAATTCTAGGCAAGTTCCCCCGTGTAAAACTTTCCCTGGAAAAACTCACCCCCGGAAACTTCACTCCCCAAAACAATAAACTTTTCCCGCAGAAAATATCACCCACAGAAAGTCCTCCCCCCTCTGAAAAATGTCTGCATACTTCCCAATAACAAACATGCTATTATAAGTAAACAATGGGCGAATTTCATAATTTGCAGCCCTTTCCCCAGGGACTCTGGGGGGGGGGGGTCATGTAATTGCCAAAAAAATATTTATCGGACCTTTCAACTATGCTGAACAAATTAGCTATCTCAGTGTTTTGATCCGATGGCTTAGGGGTAAAAAAGGCGCGGGAGGGGGGCTAGTTGTCCTTGAATTTTTTTTGGTCACTTAAAAAGGGCACTAGAATTTTTACTTTGCATTCAAATAAGTCCTCTTCTGATCTTCTTGGACAGTTGGTTTGATACGATCACCCATGAGAAGAACAAACACAAACAAATAAACTCGCATCCATTATCTTTCTTCTGGGAAAAAAAATACAAAATTCTTCATTTTTACAGATGGGAGCTTTCTCTGTTACGCATTCTCTGTTACGCAGAATCTGATGGTACGGTAAAATTCCTTGACTTTTTGTGGATGTTTCTTCTGGGAAAAAAATACAAAATTCTTCATTTTTACAGATGGGAGCTTTCTCTGTTACGCATTCTCTGTTACGCAGAATCTGATGGTGCGGTAAAATTCCTTGACTTTTTGTGGATGTTTCCACCCCTTGTCGAAAATCTGGCAAAGTTTCTCAGACTTGTAGCTGTTGTAGGAATACATTAAACTTAATGAACATTAAATGTTTGGAATCATTATAAAAAGTCAGGTCTTTTGATTTATCTATTTGTTATCAAAGTTCCGTTTTTAGAGTTTCGGTTACTATTGGGCCGAGTTTGCTCCTTAATTATAGTTCGTTACCACGAACTGTTTGATTCTAGATTCTTCAAATATTATTCACATCCTTTAATTTATGGCCTGAGCAATATTATCAGTTCTTAAAAACAAATATTTGACACTTTGAGATATTACTATTATTGGTAATTGAGCTTGCAAACAGATGAACCAAATATTAGTAAAATTTATAAAATTTGGTGTTGTTCCACGCGTACACTCAGTCTTTTTTCAGAAACTTAAATCCAATGCATATTTCTACGGTCATGATAATTTTCACTTTTTATTTTTCTATAATTCATTCGATAATATTTGATATTTGATATTATATTATTTGATATTGAGTGCATTTTTATTTTTTCATGCATGAAAAAATAAAAATGCATAATTTCTGCAAATAAGAATGCATAATTTCTGCAAATAAAAATAATTTCTGCAAATAAAATTAATTTCTGCAAATAAAATTAATTTCTGCAATTAAAAATAAAAATGCATAATTTCTGCAAATAAAAATAATTTCTGTAAATAAAAATAAAAATGCATAATTTCTGCAAATAAAGATAATTTCTGCAAATAAAAATAAAAATGCATAATTTCTTTTGTCTTCCAGGAAAACTGCCAGGAACTTTAATCCTCCTATGTGCAAAGCCGCTAAACTGACCATAGTTGAAGTGGAAGAAATAGTGGAAAATGGTGATATTGCCCCTGAGGATGTTCACATCCCCTCGATATACGTGCACAGGGTTGTTCTTGCTAAGAACAACGAAAAACGGATTGAGGTAACAGAAGTAATTTACTCTCCTTTGGTCCGACCTAGTCTTCAGCTAGTATGGATGGGTTCAGATCCAAAGACCCGAACAGTTGAATTTGTTCTGGCAAAAAGCCCTCTTCTCCAGCATTTGCCCCTCCCTCTCCAGAAAATTTGCATACATTGGGTCTCCCCTAACCTGAGAAAAGTACGGTACCAAGGATTCTGAAAATTAAACCTGATTGTAAAGTTGTTTGAGGGGGGCTGGGTGCCCTCCGATCAATTTTGACTCTTAAAAAGGACAATAGTACTTTCTATTTCCAATCGAATGAGCTCCTTTCGAAGTTTTTACTGTAACTCCTTGTATAAGAAGTGCCTTGGTCAGAGAAAAAATATATTGTCACACAACCTTACTGATTTAATTTTTTTTTTTTTTTTTTTTTTTTAAACCTTGAAAAGATAGAAAAAAAATTAGTTGAAAATTAATGAAAAAACCTCTATTTTTAGTTATGCAGTTTGTGGTAGTAGCTGGCACCAAATAAATAAAAAGCATGGTTTAAAAATCAGAAAAAAATAGTCGCATGGTGGCGCAACGGGTTTGACCTCAATTTACCAGACACAGAGATTGAACCCAGCTGTAAGAACAAATTGCAGGACCGACGCAAGGACCTTAGTTGTCAAGAAGCGTCGTTACTCCGATGTCGAAGCGTCGTGTAATGCAAATTGGCAAAAGAAGAAGCAAAAACACATGCAACAAAACAACTTACAAAGTTACCAACTTGTCGAGTTACCAACGTTACCAAAGTTACCAACGTTTGTAGATATCACCATCTAGTGATGGTGTATGTTTCTTCATGATTCCAGATGTCACCATCACCATGTACCGTTTGGGGATTTTTTATTTTTACTCAGAACTACCGCTAGTCCTTTCAAGTGCTTTAAAATGCAGAGGAGGGTAAAAGAAACAGAATTATGTCCACAGTAGGCCTACCATCTGAAAATCAACTAGCCTACTAAGATTAATAGATAATAATTAAAATAAAAAATGCTAATTAGTATTCAATCGCAGAAGATTTTCATCTTTAATCCTATTATATTGCAGAATAATCTTATCAAATATAAAACTGTGTTTGAAATTATCCATTCTGCTAAAAGTGTCGTCTGACACTGCGCTATAATTGGCGCTACTAGTTTTTAATCCCTATCTTCCTATAGTGTATTACGGTAATCACCTGGCAATCCTATGTTAGATCGTTGAAGATCTGACTTTTATCCATTTCCCTTCCTTTGCTTCTCCTTCCCTTTCCCTTCTCTTTTTTTCAACGTATAGAATTTATCTATGCCCCTAAAATATCTAATGGACCTGTATCCCTTTCCTTTCCCTTCTCTTATTCTCAGTATGTTATCTATATGTTATCTAATGGACCTATATTATGTAATAGACCTATATTATCTAATGGACCTATATTTCCCTTTCCTTTCCATTCTCTTACGCGTATTTTCAATGTATAGAATTTATCTATGGACCTATAAATCAGAGGTGATACCTATGTAATTGTTGACAATAGTGATGGGATTGGTACAAGTAGGAGTAAAGTCCTAGATAAGGGGCTAAATATGGGTAAAGTCCTAGATAAGGGGCTTTTTGCTATCTTTTAAAGTAGTTCCGTTAGTTGAATGAAAATGTCAGACATGGGTCCAGTAAATGAAATTCATGAATATATATGTTAAGATAAAAAATAAAATAAAATATAAAAAAATTATTATAAAATATACAGCAAAATTAATAGAAAAGGTTAAATATCTAATTCAAATAAAATTCAAAATATTTAATTATTTATCTTAGTTTAGTTATCTAATCTATTTGTTTTATTTAAATTCTTCATTAGCCATTTAGAGTACAGAATTAGTATAAAGATATAGGCAGTTTTACCTTCCAAAATGGATATACTTGAATATGATCGTGTGCTTTGTCTATTTGAGTACCACCATTAGACCCCTTATTTCTGCCCCAGCCAAACATCATATTGTTATGTTGTTGGGTAGTGACTACCATAATACAATAGCTCTTAAAGTCTTGCTACCATAGGCCTAGGGAAGGGGGGCAAGGGGGTAGCTGCCTCCCCCTCTAGAACTTCAAATTTACACTATATATTAACGAGAAATTTTTATATGTTGGAATTTTTCGGTTGGATGTTCACTGGTAGATGGTTGAAAAAGCTGGAAATAAACAGAAATTTCCAAATATTGGTTGCGATAAGGGCCCTCACGTATGGGGTGAGGGGGGGGGGGCACCCCCCCCCCCCACAATTTTTTGTCACTCGGTAAAAAAATAATTCGGTAAAATTCTGGCACTTTGCGCCACGATTTTTCCGACGCCGTTAAAATTCTTTGTTCGGTTCAATAAAGACTACGAAAATACTGACGTGTCATCCTCAGAAATTTCGAACTTAGTCGGAAAACGCAGCAATTTTACTGACTCCTGCCGTGATTCTATAGATGGTGCCACAACTTTCCATTTGGTTAAATAAACAGCATTAAAATAGTGACATGATATGTACTGGAATCTAAATCTCGGTTTGTAAATGCAGCTGTTTTACAGACTCGTACAGTGATTTTACGTATTGTATTCGAAACGGGTATTATGCTAATTATTTACAAAAAACAGTCGGTAAAAATGATCAGCCAGTCGGTAAAATCTCTTGTCCCCCCCCCCCCAAAAAAAAAAAATTTGGCTAGTAACGACACTGGTGCCGATATATCGATTTTGATATTTAATATCGTCCAACTTTAAACTTTTGAATTGAATTCTTAGAAAGAGAAGCTGTTATCAAACCGTAATGTAATTCGGGATTTTGAAAAAAGGTAGAAGATATAAGTAAAAGCATGGGCTGCCTTTTCGCCGTGTTCGTTTCGAAAGATCGGCCCTAATTTTGAAATAATCAGACATGAAAGACTAAAATTTTTACCTAAAGCTTATCCAAGTACACTTAAACGGATCCTGCGTGTGCCGTGGTGTAAGTCGCAACATGCCAATTTTTTTTACTCTAGCACCAAAAATTTGCTGGGTAGCACGCAAAATTTGGCCAATTTAGGAACTGACCGTAGTGGCAACCCTGTACACAACACTGCCTCGTGGTATTTCAAATAAACTTAATGAAAAGAACAAAGAGATATTACGGATATAACTTCATCTCCCTCCCCCCTCTTTCACAAAATCGGCTGCCCCCTCCCCCCCCCCCTAGACATGATGCTGCCTACGCCCATGCTTGCAACAGCGTATAACTGTTAGAAGAAGGAATAATGGAACCAAGAAGTTGCCTAAGAAAGTACCAAACACATTAACACATATATAAAGTAATAATCAGTAAGTTTTTTTAGTAATAGTAAAGTAATTATAGTAAAATAATATAAGTAAAATATAGTAAAATAATATAAGTAATTATAAAGTAGTAGTAAAGTAAAAGTAAAGTAATTTTTTACCAAAACACATATATAAAGTAATAATCAGTCTTGTAATAAATTTGATAGTTTATATTAAGTAATAATCAACCTTGTCAATATAATGTTCTTATACGCAGAATAATTTTCTGTTAGATCTGAACATATGATATATTTCTAAAGATGGAATAGTTAGTTCTTTAAAAGTAAAATGTCCTCGATAAGGCCTAGTGCGATTCTTATTAGGGATTGCATACCCCCCCCCCCCCACAATCCATACCCACCGAAAAACTATCTGAACATCTTCTTCTCCCATTGTCAGAGTACAGCAACGAATAAAAAGGTCTTAATCTAAGAAGCTAACAAAGATACTTGTAAAGAAAAAGCTTAGTTCTCGTAATTTATAGCATGTAACATAATCGACCACGCCCTACCTGTTAGGTATTTTGGCATTTAATGTCTATGTTATTTTCATTGATTGAATAAGCCTTCGATAGCTCAGTTGGTAGAGCGGTGGACTGTAGTGGTTAAATTGACATCCATAGGTCGCTGGTTCAAATCCGGCTCGAAGGATTTTTGCCTATTTAAGGGTCTCTTGTGACAATTGTTGCAATTACAAAATGGTCCCTAAGGGCTGTGGAGGGTCTTGTCATCCCGAGAGGCATATTTAATGGACCTTTTAATTAGCTAGGGCCAAATGGCTATCTTAGAAATTAATTCGGATGTCTTTGGGGGAAAAGGATACAGGGAAAGGGGGCTTGTTGCTCTCCATTCTATTTGGTCACTTAAGAAGGCATTTAAACTTTAAATTTTTGTTCGAATGAGCCTCCCTATCTTCTAGGACCCTTAGTTTGATACGAACATCCATGGGGGAAATTTTTGTAACTTTTACTTAATTTAGATAGATACAAAATTAGTTGTAAGGGAGAGACGAGATGAGGGTGGAAGCAGAAATTGATGTATAATCCCATGGGCCGTACCAAAAAGTTTTGTTTTGGAGGGTTTTTTTTTTCGGGGGGGGGGGGGGATACAAAAACTTTAAAAACGCATAAAATATGCATTTTGATGCATTTTTGTTACGTTTTTTTCAAGTCGGACAAACATTTCCACCCCTTATTCAGCTTTCAGGTAAATACAGGGTTAGTTCTAAGGAAGGGGTGGGGGGAGTGAGTGGGAGGTACATGTTGATATTTAATCTCTCTTGATTTCTGGGAATATTCCTCTTGATTTCTGGAAATATTTCTGGTCTTCGCTGTTATGAAAGTACAGAGTAGCATTAAATCCCAAATTGAGTAGAATTTATTCCATATAGGAGGGGGACTGTCCCTTCCTTATCCCCACCTGCGCCTCATAGTCGTAGAAACGCGGAGAATGCTCATTCGATCAGAAATTGAGATATCGAAGAGTGACTAAAGGGCAACCAACCCCCTCCTTCCCCTTTGTATGTGCCCTCTGTACTTGACGATGGTCAAAATTTTGTATTTGTCATGTTGTTCAAACTAGTCAAAAAATTTAATAGTTAGGATGGTGGCAAATGCCTCAAAGCTTGTATTTTAATGTCAGAACATCCTAACTCTGATTGAGTTTTCAGATAAATACAGAGTTAGCTCTAAGGAAGGGGCAGATGGCGGTGGTGGAGGTAGAAACTGATATGCAATCCCACTGGATTTCCGGGAATATTTCTGGTTTACGCTGTTATTATGGATGTAAGGAGCAGTATGAAACCCGAAAATGAGCAAAACTTATTTCGTAAAGAAGGGCGGCTGCTCCTTCCTCAACCCCAAGCTCCTCCTCATGGTTGTAGAAACTTCGGAGGATGCTCATTCGATAGGAAATATAGAGTTCAAGTCCCGTTTTGTAATCCCACTTGATTTCCGAGAACATTTCTGGTTTACGGTGTTATTATGGAAGTAAGGAGTTATATTAAACCCCAAAGTGAGCAAAACTTATTCCGTAAAGGAGGGCGGCTGCTCCTTCCTCAACCCCAACCTCCTCCTCATGGTTGTAGAAACTTCGGAGGATGCTCATTCGATAGGAAATATAGAGTTCAAGTCCCGTTTTGTAATCCCACTTGATTTCCGAGAACATTTCTGGTTTACGGTGTTATTATGGAAGTAAGGAGTAATATTAAACCCCAAAGTGAGCAAAACTTATTCCGTAAAGGAGGGCGGCTGCTCCTTCCTCAACCCCAACCTCCTCCTCATGGTTGTAGAAACTTCGGAGGATGCTCATTCGATAGGAAATATAGAGTTCTAGTCCCGTTTCGTAAGTCAAAAGTGATTGGAGACCAAATATCCATTCATAGTCTGGCATATTTTCGCTGAAAGAAAAAGAAGGAACAAAATAATATGTTTGAAATTATTATACGAGCTGTCTTTCTTAGCTTTAAATAAAAACATCAACCGTTGCATGTTCTAGTTTATATGTCCACCCATACAATAATTATCAGCCCGTAGACCAACCAGCCTCTGTCTTAAAATTTGTTTTTGATATCTTGTCTTTTTGTCACCCCTTAGGACATCTGATCGACAGGTACTGATTTTTATATTTTCTCTTTGGCTGGTCAATTTTGCGTTTGGGGGAATTCTCCGCGGGGGGGCTATTTCCTGCGGGAGTTATTTTCCGTCGGCGGGGCCTAAAAACCTAGACGCCAGATATTTAATTAGTCATGAGAAAGGCCACAGGACGAAAACAAAACACTGCATAATTTGATTTGGTTTTATCTAACGTTCCCTCAACATTTCTTGAACATACCCTGAGCCTCTTTTGAGAGCTATATCAAACATACCCGTTTTTCCTAATAATAAACCTTAAGTTTAAACAATATGCAACAATGTTGCCTTTTTCGCCTGATTTGGGAAAAAGGCCTGACTTAAATAAATATTTAATGAATTAATTAGTTACTAAAGCTATTTACTTATAAACTACTCCTAGGAGCCCTGGCGTAACTCCCACGCTAGCAGCCATTTGTTTAAGCATTTATCTTTAATTAATAATAATTAATCAATTATTTCTTAATCGCTTTATGACAAAGATAGTGAGGTGAAAATAAAATACTTTTGTACGGCAAATATTAACACACTATTTTATATTGTATGTGTTTTTTAGCAGGACTCGAACCCCTGACCTTAATATTTCAATTTTAGAGCTTTAGCCACTCTGCTGAGACAACTCAATAAAGAGCAACTACAAATAAAAAAAAAACAAGAAAAATTACCCAAAGCCACCCCTTTCTTATGAATTTTATGACTTTATTTTTGTTCAAATTTGATTTTGATTTGGTATGAAAATAAAACAATAGGATGAATTTTTTAGTTTTAGATTAAAAAAAAAGTACTTGGCGATTAAAAAAGCTGGCTTTCAAAGGGTGATTTGAATAAATCTTGAAATAATAACACAATTGATTTATCGATTAATAATTAGATACTTGTGTGATATACCCCCTACCGATTAAGTTGTTCATGCATTGACGCACTGTAAACCGGTTTCTTTCGCTAGTTTCTTTCAACTTAGCGTGAGAAAAGGCAAAGAGAAGTGACAGAATAGATGAGAAATATATAATTTGGGCTATATATTTGCACATTAGGGGTGGGGGTAAAGAATTTGGACGGTATGAAGTCAAAAAACAATTCTCATTTCATAATATCAGAAAAATTGTAGCTAATACATTTTGCATGCATACCCGCTGTACTTTAAAGCCCCCTCCCCCCCCCCACACAAAAGTGCAATTATAGCCCAAAGTTGTTTCTAAAGTATTATATTTTTATTATACTTAGGTATATTTTATTAGGATTAATCTCATTTCTCTTCTTGAGTGGTAGAGAGTATATCATACAAGTACCAATAATTATCTCATTAATATATAAATAAAATATATCATCAGTTAATTTATTTTATTTTTCAGAGGCTGACATTAAAGAAAGAGTCGGGCAAATCTGTTGCGAACTCCACTCCTGCCAAATTGATGAGAGAGAAAATTGTAAGACGAGCAGCTTTAGAGTTTAAAGACGGGATGTTCGGTACGAACATTTTGATACTTTCAGTAATTACTGCTCAGTAATTCGACTTTTGCTTTTGATAGTTCTACCACGTAACAACATCAAAAACGAAATGGACGAAATGGTCCGTGGAAACGAAATGGTGTCGTTGAAACGACATCATTTTCTAATATACTCTATCATTCAAATATTTTGTCAAATCCTACTGAAATTACCATTTCAGCGGTGTTAGAAATCGCTGCTACAAAATGATCGAAAAAACTAAATTCTGCACTTTCGAAGACTAGCGTAAGTGCAGTAAGGGCGTAAGAGACGTACCAGATTAAACTTAGTTTATAAATAAATTGTTGTTTGTGTGAACTTCGGCTATTTTTTCTTACTACTACTACTACTACTAACAACTCACCGCAGCACCAAGCCGCCTGAGGCCAACACAGCTACGCACGCTCCTCCTCCACCCCAATCTATTCAAAGCCTCCCTTTTTACACCCGCCCACGAAGTTCCCATTTCCTTTAAATCTTTCTTTATGACGTCCTCCCACCCCAGACGGGGACGACCTGCTTTCCGTTTAGCCCTAGATGGTTGGCCGAAAAGAACAATCTTCGGCAATCTGTCATCCTTCATCCGGACAACGTGCCCTAACCACCTCAACCTTTCTTTCATTATAGCCCTAGAGAGCGGTATTGAACCACATTTTTCGTATAGCCTATTGTTTGAAATACGGTCAGTCAGCCGGGTACCCAGAACAATCCTTAAGCAATTTCTCTGGAAAACATCTAGCAAGTCTTCATCCGCTTTTCGGAGCGTCCATGCTTCAGAGCCATATTTGACCACTGTCATCACTGTAGCTTCTAATATTCTAATCTTGGTTTGAAGACTTATCTTCCTATTCTTCCAGACTTTTTTTAACTGTGAAAAAACACCCTGAGCCTTGGCTATTCTATTTTTAACATCTTCACTGCTCCCACCATCTTTACTAATAATACTACCAAGGTAAGTGAAGCTGCCCACCTGATCAATCTTTTCATTACCCAACGTCACCTTTTCATCTTCACTTATTCCTAGCCTTAGTGACTTAGTCTTCCTAACATTAATTTTCAAACCAATTCTAGCACCCTGAACTCGCAAAACTTCTAAAACTTCATTCATTTTGCTCACACTTTCATCTAGGATGCTTAAATCATCAGCATAACTTTTTCCTCCCCATTTGATTCCGTGGTCTCCCATTGCCTTTCCTGAGCTCCTTAAAACAAAGTCCATCAAAATAATCCATTTAAAGGGGGATAGAAAACAACCCTGCTTAACTCCTGATTTAATACAAAACCAGCTGCTAACCTCATTTCCTACCTTAACCGCAGCAGTGTTATTCTCGTACATAGCACTAATCACTTTAATGTATTTGTCTGGTATACCATACAAGGATAAAACCTTTACTAAAGCTCTTCTATCAACAGAATCGAACGCTTGCTCATAATCTATAAAACTGAGGACCAAAGGTGTTTGAAAACTCAGGCACTTCTCAATTATTAGCCTAAGAGTGAAAATTTGGTCGACACATCCTCTACCTTTTCTAAAACCGCGCTGCTCTTCTCTTAAAACTTTGTCTACGGCATCTCTCAGTATAAAAAGTATCATATTACTAAGTAATTTGCTACCTACAGAGACCAGACTAATGCCTCGATAATTACCACACTCACTTTTATCACCTTTCTTATAAAGTGGCTTAATTAAGGTTTTCCTAAAATCGTTAGGTACTTCCCCTTTTTCAAAAATCATATTCATAATCTTCAATAACTTATTTCTAACCTCAGAGCCACCATATTTAAGAAACTCATTTACCACCCTATCAGCACCTGGAGCCTTATTATTCTTTAATCCTTTTAGTACTGTTGCTCATCCCTCCTCACGAAAAAAATCTTCCTTCACATCCAAGGTATCACAAACTTTTTCATTTTCTTCTATATTTTGTCCTGCAACTCTATCTCGGTTAAACAAGTTCTCAAAATGTTCGGCCCATCTCGCTTTAGTTTTTTCCTTATCGCTAATTGCGACCCCATTCCTATCTTTAACTCTCAATTTGTTAACGTGCCAGTACAATATTTTACTATTATGCCGTTTAGCTGCATCTTCCAGATCCTCGGCAATTGTATCCATGGCCTCCACTTCACACCTCCTTAGTTCATATTTTAATGCTTTCTCCACTTTCTTTACATTTCTTTTGTTTTCATACGATCTATCACTCAGATAATTCTTGTACAAGTCCTTTCTCCTTTCTATTAAACATAAAGCTTTTTCACTAATATTCTTAGCTGCAGTTCTAGCTTTCTTCCCTAATACACCTTTAGCAACTTCACAGATTATTTTTCTAAAATTATTCCAACCATCTCCCACATTATCAACTTTTAAACTCTCAAGTTTAGTATTCAACTGTTCCTGGAAAGTTTCTCTCAAATTCTCATCCTGGAGTCTACCAACATCATAACTTCCCGGGAGGTAGTTACCCTTCCGATATTTCAGCTTTAAATTAACCCTTGACACTACTAGATGGTGATCTTTACTTTTAACATCAATAACAACACTCCTATATACCCTAGTATCTTGTATTGATCCTGCCAGTCTTCGGTTTACTATAACATAATCAATAAGGTTTGCTGTCTTCCCATCACGTGAATACCATGTTAACTTATAAGCCATTTTATGACCAAACACCGCATTGGTTATAACTAGATTGTTATACCTACAAAATTGCAAAAGTCTGTATCCATTACTGTTTTCTTTTCCTACACCAAATTTACCTAGGCTGGGATTCCATCTATCCCTATTTCTACCAACCTGGGCGTTAAAATCTCCCAGTAATAACATCATATTTCTACCTAGGACCTTGTCTATTTGCTCCTGTAACTGTAAGTAAAATTCATCTGAGTCACTAGTATCTCCGTCAGTCGGTTCTACAGGGGCATATACTACTATAACTGATACCCTGAACTTTCTTGTCATAAAATGAGCAATTAATATTCTATTATTAATACCTTCCCAGCCTAAAGAAAACTTAGCAGCTTCCTTATTCATCATGAGCCCTACTCCCTGTCTATGTACTCCATCCTTCCTGCCTGAGTAAACAAATTCTATATCACCTAATTTCATGCTTCCTACCCCTGGGATATGAGCTTCTGAAACTCCTAATAAATCCAGTTCGAATCGTCTGAATTCGTCAGTCAAAATGTCGATACTATAGTCATTTTTTAATGTCGTAACATTCCAAGTTCCAATTTTCATGTTCTTTAAATCATTGAAATTATTTTCGCCTCAGGAAAAGCAATGATCCCGGATACCAGTGCAGGACGGGGATCACATATCTTCTCAAGTCTACACCGAAGTGCTTAAGCCGGCTTAGAACCGGCAGCAAGAAGTCCCTGGGACCTCCATGAATGGAGGCTTTGTGCAATCCTGGGCCCATCTTGGTTACAACATGGTTTTCAGCACTTGGCGATGCTCTTCTATCAACAAGAGTCGAAATCCTGCACAGACAGTCTCAAGCCTATTACCTCCGACTCATTATATATTCATGCCTACAAATATTATGCTACTACGGGGAGGCAACCCATAATAGATAAATTAGCTAGGAAGAGGTTTTTCAGCCCAAAGACGCCCATCAAAACATACCAAGCCCAGAAGAATTGTCCATTAGTCAGAATCCCGTGTGAATGCTGTGTCGTTTTTTTTTCTCTTTTTTTAGTTTATTTTGTTTATTTAGTTTATTTTGATTTTTTTTCTTAAGCTTCGCTAAAGGCTTGAAATATGGTTTCTTAACAACCAAGTCCTAAATTTGGAATGCAAGAGAAATATACAACTGTAGAAATATACAATGTAGAAGCATGCCATTAAAATGCTGCAGGTGATTAGAGTAGGCCTACTGGAGCGATTTGGTTGCAAATGTTATTTTGAAAATTTGAAATCAAAACTAATCAAAACCAAATTAGATTTGTACCATGGACATCGGCAAATCTAGGCCTGGGGGTAATGAAAGCCTCTGGAAAAAAAGGAACATTAAAAAATGTTCTAGAAATTAGAAAATATTCGGATGTAAATCTTGGTAAAAACTAGGCTTCTGATAGTACCCCCCCCCCCTAACTCCCTGGGAAATTTAGTACTTCTTGGGAAATTTCAGTGGTTGGGTTATTTCGGTATTGTCGATTTTTTTTTCTTTTTTTTCTTTTTTTTCATTTTTTCTTTTTTTCTTTTTTTCTTTTTTTCTTTTTTTCTTTTTTTCTTTTTTTTCTTTTTTTTTTTTTTTTTTTTTTTTTTTTTTTTTTTTTTTTTTTTTTTTTTTCTTTTTTTTCTTTTTTTTTCTTTTTTCTTTTTTTTTTTCTTTTTTTTCTTTTTTTTTTCTTTTTTTTCTTTTTTTTTTTTTTTTTTTTTTTTTTTCTTTTTTTTTCTTTTTTTCTTTTTTTCTGTTTTTTCTTTTTTTCTGTTTTTTCTTTTTCTATTCTTTTTTTCAATTTCTATTCTATTGCAATATTGGCAATTCAACAATTCCTCGGTATGACGGGGAATAATTCCAAAAATATTATCAACAGAGTAGAAGTACCTCATTTATGGATTCAATGAAAAATAACCAAGAGAGTAAAATAAATAAAATTGACAAGGGACCATTAAATGCGCAAAAATCCTTCGAGCCGGATTTGAACCAGCGACCTATGGATGTCAATTTAACCACTACAGTCCACCGCTCTACCAACTGAGCTATCGAAGGCTTATTCAATAAGTGAAAATAACATAGACATTAAATGCCAAAATACCTAACAGGTAGGGCGTGGTCGATTATGTTACATGCTATAAATTACGAGAACTAAGCTTTTTCTTTACAAGTATCTTTGTTAGCTTCTTAGATTAAGACCTTTTTATTCGTTGCTGCACTCTGACAAAGGGCGAAGAAGGTGTTCAGATAGTTTGTCGGTGGGTATGGGTTGTGGAGGGGGGTATGTAATCCCTACCTTTAAGAAATTGTCATAAATTGTTTAACTATCCTATCTTTAGAAAATTGTCATATGTTCAGATCTAACAGAAAATTATTCTGCGTATAAGAAAACTATATTGGCAAGGTTGATTATTACTTATTGCCACGAACAATTTAAAAAAGGGATTTGGGGGTGTGTTTTAGTAAAAAAAAAATATGAAAAGGTACTTCCTTAGGCAACTTCCTGCTTCTTTTATTCCTTCTTCCAACAGTTGTAAGCTGTTGCAAGCATGGGCGTAAGCATCATTTTGTCTGGGGGGGGGCAGCCGATTCTGTGATGGAGAAGGGGGAGATAAAGTTATATCGGTAATATCTCTTTTTTTTCATTAAATTTTTTTGAAATACCACGAGCTAGTGTTGTCTACAGGGTTGCCCCCACGGTCAGTTCCTAAAGTGTTCAAATTACCCAATTTAGCGTGCTACCCAGCAGTTTTCGGTGCTACAGTGAAAATTTTGCGTGTGTCGCGACTTGCATCGCGGCCCACGCAGGGCCTGTTTAAGTATACTTGGATTAATTTTAGGTAAATATTTTAATCTTTTATGTCTGGTTATATCAAACTTTACGTCAATCTTACGAAACAACTAGGGCAAAAAGACGGCACATGTTTTTTCTTATTTCTTCTACTTCTTTTCAAAATCCTAAATCCCATTACGTTTTGATAACAGCTTCTTATTCTAAGAATTCAATTCAAAAGTTTAAAGTTGGGCGATATTATATATCAAAATTGTATATATCTGTATATTGGACCAAAAATCAATATTGAATACCGAAACGGAAATATCGATATCGGAACCAATATTTGGAAATTTCTGTTTATTTCTAGCTTTTCAACCATCTACCAGTGATCATCCAACAGAAAAATTCTACCATGCGAAAAGTTCTCTTTAATATCTAGTTAAAATTTGAAGTTCTAGGGGGGGAGGGCAGCAGCTGCCCACCCCTACCCCCCCCTTCCCTAGGCTATAAGAGTTGCATGACTATTGTATTATGGTATTCACTACCTAACTATATGATGTTTGGCGGGAGGAGAAATAAGGGGTCTAATGGGGGTTCTCAAATAGACAAAGAGCGAGATCATATTCAAGTATATCCATTTTGGAAGGTAAAACTTCATTTATCTTTATGCTAGTTTTGTGCTCTACATGGTTTATGAAGAACTTAAATAAAATATATAGATTAAATAACTAAACTAAGATAAATATTTAATATTTAGAATTTTATATTCAAAAGAACAGCTGCTTATTGGAGCATCTGTAAATTACATAGATTCTAACTACTCTTCATATTTACATTTGGATGGATTAAAAATACAGATTTTGTGGCTAAATACCTTTTCAAAAAGTGAGCCAATCTAAACTTGAAGAATCCTAACGGGAAATTTGCTTTCTAATTACTCTGCTAAAGAAGGCGAGCAAGATATTTAGCGGTTGCTGCTTTCAAACAACATTGAACCTCTAAATGGCTTGGATTCTTGCAATTTGCCTCTCTAACATTTAGCTATGATTGGGAATGAGGTAGCTGGGACTAAATGAGTATTGGTTTCAGGTGACTTAGCTTCCTCCTATTTTCTAGTAATAATAGACATTTAGTTCTAAGACCCACATATAGTTCTTGCTAATTATTATTAATTTTATTTTTAGCAAACTTGGGAATCGGTATGCCAATGCTTGCTAGTAATTACATTCCCCCTGGAATGAATGTTGTTCTCCAGTCAGAAAACGGAGTCCTGGGACTTGGACCTTTTCCAACTAAAGCAGAAGTAGATCCGGATTTGATCAATGCAGGAAAAGAGACCGTAAGTAGTATGTGGTTTGAGGGGTCCAACATAGTTCGCAGCATACACATAAAACATATAACCAACATATAAACATATAAAACATATAAACCAACATACACAAGATACTAGTTTGAATGCCCCTCTCCTGAAAAAATGGTGTTGTGAAAATTTGCTGCGATTTGGTCCCCTCCCCCTCCCCATAGACTAGGAAAAAATACACTATTTCCCCGTACACTAGGGAAAAATTGGAGAGGAGAATTTTATTTCCTTGATACTGGTTTTATAACTTCCTCCCCCCTTAAATATTGAGGCCAAAATTTTACTAGTTTGAGTGCCCTTATCCTGAAAAAATGGCCTGAAAAAATGGTGTTGTGAAATTTGCTGCGATTTGGTCCCCCCGCCTCCCCCCATAGACTAAGGAAAATACACTATTTCCCCGTACACTAGGGAAAAATTGGAGAACTTCCTCCCCCCTTAAATATTGAGGCCAAAATTTTACTAGTTTGAGTGCCCTTATCCTGAAAAAATGGCCTGAAAAAATGGTGTTGTGAAATTTGCTGTGATTTGGTCCCCCCCCCCGCCCCCCATAGACTAGGGAAAAATACACTATTTCCCCTTACACTAGGGAAAAATTGGAGGAGGAGGATTTTCTTTCCTTGATACTGGTTTTATAACTTCCTCCCCCTTTAAAAATTGACGCCAAAATTTTATTAGTGTGAGTTCCCCTCTCCTGAAAAAATGGTGTTGTGAAATTTGCTGCGATTTGGTTCCCCCCCCCCGTAGACTAGGGAAAAATATACTATTTCCCCGCACACTAGGGAAAAATTGGAGGAGGAGGATTTTCTTTCCTTGATACTGGTTTTATAACTTCCTCCCCCCTTAAAAATTGAGGCCAAAATTTTAGTAGTGTGAATTCCCCTCTCCTGAAAAAATGGTGTTGTGAAATTTGCTGCGATTTGGTCCTCCCCCCCCATAGACTAGGGAAAAATATACTATTTCCCCGCACCCTTGGGAAAAATTGGAGGAGGAGGATTTTCTTTCCTTGATACTGGTTTTATAACTTCCTTCCCCCTTAAAAATTGACGACAAAATTTTAGTAGTGTGAGTTCCCCTCTCCTGAAAAAATGGTGTTGTGAAATTTGCTGCGATTTGGTTCCCCCCCCCCCCGTAGACTAGGGAAAAATATACTATTTCCCCGCACACTAGGGAAAAATTGGAGGAGGAGAATTTTCTTCTCTTGATACTGGTTTTATAACTTCCTCCCCCCTTAAAAATTGAGGCCAAAATTTTACTAGTTTGAGTGCCCCTCTCCTGAAAAAATGGTGTTGTGATATTTGCTGCGATTTGGTCCCCCCGCCCCCCCCCCCCCTATAGACTAGGTGAAAATGCACTATTTCCCGTACACTAGGGAAAAATTGGAGGAGGAGGATTTTCTTTCCTTGATAGTGGTTTTATAACTTCCTCCCCCTTACAAATTGAGGCCAAAATTTTACTAGTTTGAATGCCCCTCCTGAAAAAAATGGTGTTGTGAAATTTGCTGCGATTTGGTGCCCCCCCCCCATAGACTAGGGAAAAATACACTATTTCCCCGTACACTAGGGAAAAATTGGAGGAGTAGGATTTTATTTCCTTGATACAGGTCTTATAACTTCCTCCCTCCCTTAAAAATTGAGGCCAAAATTTTACTAGTTTGAATGCCCTTCTCCTGAAAAAATGGTGTTGTGAAATTTGCTGCGATTTGATCCCCCCCCTCCCCCACCCATAGAAAAGCATGTACACAAGGGAAGAATTGAAGGAGGGGGATAAGAAGGGGAGGCTCAACAGTCAAAATACACACCTAGAAATTTCACCATAGTAGCTTGCGGTATAATATCATTTCTATTAGTCAGGTTCATTCGTCTCTCATACGATTTTTCCCCATTTTATCTGTTTTGAATCAGTTTTTATCAAGTTTTATATTAGTTTTTATATTAGCAGTTGACCCTACCCCCCAATAATTTGAAAAAAAAAAATATAATTTATTAAGTAGCTTTAAAACTGTTGCTGGTTTTAAGTTTTAAATTTGCTCTTTAATTATATTATTTTATTATATTGTATTTTTATCATTATATATTATATTATGTAATTTAAGTGCGGTTATTTGTATATTATTTGTTTTAGTTGTTTAAAAAAATGCAATCTATATACCATACATATTGGAGGTTTATTATGCGGGGTCACCACTTATTAAGGCAAAAATGGCGCAGAGTTGCTATGCCACTTACTGGAGGGGGACGATCCCTCTTTGGCCCCAAATTAGTCGGATTTCCGCGGTTACTCCAACGGTTCCTTTATACTAACGTGATCGGATGGTCTATGGCCACATTTAAACCCAAAGTTTACCGATAAGATTTTCTAATTAACCCTTTAGTTTCGACCTAAGCTGAAAAGTTAAAAAGAGTACATAGAAAAGGCTTACTATATTCACAGTCACGCGTTATAAAATGAACTAACTAAAAAATGGACTTTTCCTCTCAGCCCGGTAGCCGCAGCACGCGGTGGGGTTACTAGGGGTGGTAAAGACTTTCCAGCCAATCCTAGGACTACTAATTTACTGGTCAACCGCCCTAACTGCGCAATTTTTCCATCGTGGTCTATTAAGCACGTACGCAGTTAAGAGGACCCGAAATGGCGTCAAAAAATAATAGGAAAATTAATATTTATTACTAAAAGAAGGAAAATAATTAAGGGGCCCAAAGAAATGAATCTGGGAGGGACATTTATCTGACAAAACTGGGACCAAGGGTTCCAACAATACAGTTATGTAATATAGTTATGTAAACTTATGTACCGTGCAATACAGTTATGTACCGGTAGGTACCAGTTACCGGCACCTAAAACGTACTTTTGACTTTAAATTAATTGAAAAGTTTGTTTTCCCAAAAAAAGCTAAAAAAAGAAAAAAATGAAGAGGTATACTGAACCAAAGACGAACAGAAATCTTGCCTTAATCTTGCTAATCTTACTAATCTTGCTTTAATAAAGCTAATCTTGCTCGTAAAGCTAATCTGTAATTGTTTCTTATTTCATTTGAATGAACTTTCTTTTTCACTTCGCTTGATGTACCAGTCCTGGTTGAACTTCCTTGACGTAATGATGCTAGGGCTGTTTATAAAAAACATTTTAGTTTCAACGATTGAATTTTCAAGTGAGTTCTTTTATATTTGTTTTTCTTAATTTGTTTTTGCTGAGGACGGCCCTTGGATACAGGGTCGAAATATTCATTTAAAGTTGCGTTCCACTGTCTTAAATAAAAAATTTCCCTATTGGTCTACTTATTCGCTTATAAATCACTATCAATAAAAAAATGAAACCCAAAGCTAACAGTTATTAGAGGATGATGGAGTCAAACTTAGAACTAACAGGAAACGCCACAGACAAAAGTAGGGCTAAAACTCTCTAACCCTTCTAATAGCCAGATTGTCATTTGGGCTTTACTCAAAATTTCTTTTTGTTTTATCTTTGTGGTTTATTTATACTAGCATCAACAAAAAAACAAACAAATCACCATAACAAGCAAGATTGCTGAAAAGAAACAATGAACGTAGATTGACAGTTTAATATATATTAATATTTAATATATTAAATATTAGATTACATTAATTAAATTACAGTTTAGCATATATTAATATTCGATTTTGAAAGTCTCAGCAATCTTGGATGTGTTAGCGTTATAAAAGAGAAGACGTTCAAAATGTGTATTGTTTTCAGTAAAGAGCAATTAACGATCTGGTCTTCAGAAAGCTTTGGGAGGCGTTTTTTTTGTCCCCTTTTGGGGGCTTGGTGGGCGCACTCCTCTTTGTGGTAATTCTTGGTCGTTTTAAGTTTGAATTGGTTGTTATTATAGTATCTGTTTGTTTTGGGTTTCATGATTTATTAGTAGGGATTTATATTCGTTTAAGGCTTGAATTATTATTTGACTTTGTTTCTGCTCACCTTTGGTTTAATGTACTTTTTTTGAAAAACTTGCTTTTTTGAAAAATTTTTAAAATAATTCTGGTTCGTTTTTAATTAACATAGTGTTTTCATTGCTTGATAAAAGGGGTATTTTTAAAACTATTTTTTGCAATTTCTCCTTAAAAATCAAGATATTAGATTGCTACTCACATTTTGGAAAAAGTTTTGCACTAAATTTTCATAATAGTTACCTATAGGGCTGAAGCCATTCTGACCTCTATCATGTGGGAAGCTTGGGTAGAGATGAATATTCATCGACCATTTTAATGTAACTACTACTACTACTAACAACTCACCGCGGCACCAAGCCACCTGCGGCCAACACAGCTACGCACGCTTCTCCTCCGCCTTAATCTATTCAAAGCCTCCCTTTTTACACCCGCCCACGAAGTCTCCATTTCCATTAAATCTTTTTTTATGACGTCCTCCCACCCCAGACGAGGACGACCTGCTTTCCGTTTAGCCCTAGACGGTTGGCCGAAAAGAACAATCTTCGGCAATCTGTCATCCTTCATCCGCACACCGTACCCTAGCCACCTCAACCTTTCTTTCATTATAGCCCTAGAGAGCGGTATTGAACCATATTTTTCGTATAGCCTATTGTTTGACATACGGTCAGTCAGCCGGGTACCCAGAACAATCTTTAAGCAATTTCTCTGGAAAACATCTAGCAAATCTTCATCCGTTTTTCGGAGCGACCATGCTTCAGAGCCATATTTGACCACTGTCATCACTATAGCTTCTAATATTCTAATCTTGTTTTGCAGACTTATCTTCCTATTCTTCCAAACTTTTTTTTAACTGTGAAAAAAAACCTCAGCCTTGGCTATTCTACTTTTAACATCTTCACTGCTCCCACCATCATTACTAATATTACTACCAAGGTAAGTGAAGCTGCCCACCTGATCAATCTTTTCGTTACCCAACGTCACCTTTTCATCTTCACTTATTCCTAGCCTTAGTGACTTAGTCTTCTTAACATTAATTTTCAAACCAATTCTAGCACCCTGAATTTGCAAAACCTCTAAAACTTAATTCATTTTGCTCACACTTTCACCCAGGATGCTTAAATAGTCAGCATAATCTAAGTCCAGGAGACAAGGGTCTTATTCCGTGTTAATCCGTGTTACTGATTCCGTGTTAAATCCTCTTTTAACTGCATGTTTGTTTTAATTAAGCGCATTTTGACCTCATTTATAAAAACGAGTTCTGACTTATAATGGAGGTTTTCAGTTGAAGTCTCCTTGGTTCTAAAAATTTAATTGAGGTGTCAAAATTTAATTTAGTGAGGTGTCATGAGGTGTCGTGAAATTTAATCAGATTAACAAATAAGTATCGTTAATAAGCTTCGCTTGATCCTCTAAAGTGAAAATTTAAAATGTACTTGATTTTCCTGTCCAATATTTCCTCACAGTTTGAGCTGGGTCGCTTAAGCCGTTAGTTTATATCCTTAGTTAATTTGTAGTATAGGGTATATGTATGGTATAGTTACACCGTACCTGAGATATTGCAGATTTTATAACCTTTGTACAACCTGGATTTACACAGTGTCTTTCGGTTTAGTTCGATTCCTCCCGGAAAGTTTCCACGAAGTTTCAACTAAATACTCTAGGCGTTGCCTACATATTGCATGTGTGCTATTTTCATAACCTGCATGCATTTACATAGTTACTTTAGATTTAGTTACACACATTACTCCACGTTCACTGAAAGTTTTAAGTTAACAAATTTAGTTTCACCTGAGATTTTGCAGATATGCCCTTTTGATAACCCAGATGCATGGGATGTCTTTTGATTTAGTTCAACATCCTCCTAAACGGCATTAACTGAAATGTGAACTAAATTTTGCAAGCCGTTCTTGAAGTATTTTCAGATACACCCTTGTGACAACCAAGATTTACATAGCTCAATATGCCCTTCAATTTGCCTTCAAAGTTTTAACTCAGTTTCCTTAGCTGCTCTTGAGATATTGCTGGTTTACTATTTTCCAATTTTGACAGTCTTGATGCACTTAATGTCTTCTTATTTAATTCAATTTCCCCCTCCACATTCCCTGAAAATTTTATATAAACAATCATAGCCTTTTCCTAAACAACCAATTTTATCTAAATTTTATCTAAATTTCCTAAACAACCAACTTTATCTAAAATTTTATCTAAACAACCATAGCCAACAAGGTGCATTGTAAATGCACCTTGTTGACGATCTTGACACATATAGTGTCTTTTGATTTTGTTCAACACCTTCCCTACTATTACGATTTTTTCAACATGGATTGATAGTTCAAACTTAATGCCCTTTGTCGCACTTGAAACATTGCAAATATGACCTTTTTACCACCTGGGGCCCATAGTTTTTTTTATAATTCAGTTCAAAATTCTCTCAACATTATGTGTTTCAACTTAATATTCTTAGCTATTCCTTAGATGTTGCAGATACTCCCCCATCAATTCAACATCCCCTGGAAGTTTTAACTTAATGACCTACCGAGGTATTGTAGATATTCCCTTTTAACAACCTAGACGCGCACAGTGCTTTGGTTTTATTTCAGCACCCTCCCTTCTTAATATTCCCTGAAAAGTTTAAACTTAATATCTTTATTCGTTCAAGAGATATTGCAGATTTGCCCTTTTGACAACCTGGATGTACATAGTATCCTTTGATTTAGTTTAACATGCTCTGAAAGTTTCCCCTTAATACCCTTAGCTGTTTCTGCAATGTTGCAGCTATGGTCGTTCAAGAGATATTGCAGATTTCCCTTTTGACAACCTGGGTGTACATAGTATCCATTGATTTAGTTCAACATGCTCTGAAAGTTTCCTCTTAATACCCTTAGCTGTTTCTGCAATGTTGCAGATATGGTCGTTCAAGAGATATTGCAGATTTCCCTTTTGACAACCTGGGTGTACATAGTATCCATTGATTTAGTTCAACATGCTCTGAAAGTTTCTTCTTGATACCCTTAGCTGTTTCTGCAATGTTGCAGATATGGTCGTTCAAGAGATATTGCAGATTTCCCTTTTGACAACCTGGGTGTACATAGTATCCATTGATTTAGTTCAACATGCTCTGAAAGTTTCCTCTTGATACCCTTAGCTGTTTCTGCAATGTTGCAGATATGGTCGTTCAAGAGATATTGCAGATTTGCCCTTTTGACAACCTGGGTATACATAGTATCCATTGATTTAGTTCAATATGCTCTGAAAATTTCCTCTTGATACCCTTAGCTGTTTCTGCAATGTTGCAGATATGGTGTGTGAAAATATTGATGCATATAGTGTCTTTTGGATTAGTTCAACGTTCCTGAGTAGCTAACATTAACTTGTTACTGAGATGTTACAAATGCGCTGTATTTACGATATTGATGGAGATAGCGTATTTTGATTTTGTTCAGTACTCTCCTTATCATTTCTTCAAATTCTCAACTTATTCACCCTTAGGAGCTCCTGAAATATTGCCCTATTGACACCGAGATGCTTGCAATGTCTTTTGATTCAATTTAATTTCCCCCTAAGCTTACCCTGAAAGTTACAACCTATTACCCTAGATGCATGTAATGTTTTTGGATTCAGTTCAATTTCCCCCTCCGCCTTCCCCAAAAGTTACAACCTAGTACACTGAGCTGCTCCTGAGCTATTGCATAGATACTGTTTTTACAAATATGATAAATTTAGTGTCTTTTTGTTCAGTCTGATACCCCCTCACTATTCCCTAAAAATTTAAACTTAATACCCTTGACCGTTCCTGAGATTTTGCAAATATGCCCTTTTTACAATCTGCATGGATATAGTGACTTATGATTTAGTTCAATACTCCCTCACAATCTCCTTGAAGTTTCAACTTAGTATCCTTAGCCGTTTCTGAGATGTTGCAGTTCCGCCCTTTTAACAACTTGGAAGCACAAAGTGCCTTCTGATTTTTCTCAACATCCTCTGAAAGTCCTGGATGCAAATTAGTCGTCAACACATCCTGACCAAGACTCATGACCAAGTAGAAAGTTCACCATCTTGAAATTGAAGCAGACGGTCCATTGATGATGTTCATATTGGATTGTGTCAAGCACGTACTCCACTGCTTCATATTTCTCTTTGGGAGTTGTGGATTGCGCAAGAGGGATTGTGGCGAACTGGTTCCCGTTCTGGAGGAGCACACACTTCAAAGAGCGCTTGTTGCTGTCAATGAAGAGTCGCCAATCTCTCGTATCGTATTGACGAGCGCCGAGTTTACCAAGAAGACCGGTGGCATCTCGGTAGTACTCAAGGTCTTCCTTCTGGCAGAAATAGCCCATGTAGTCCTCATGCCTTCTATGAAAGAAAGTGATACCCGCATCCTCACCAAGTAGATTTTTCTCATTGAGTCTAGAGGCCACTAGCTCGGAGGAAGTCTTGGGCAAGCTGAGATTCCGAATCAGATCATTTAAGATAACATTGTGAAAAGGGCTGCGGACCATTTTGTGTATCCTCCTTTTCTTGCACTGGTGGCCTCGTTGTCGCTATCGAGAAGCTATGTGACCGTTGGTACAGGAATTTCTTTGCAGTGAGCAACTGGACGGTGGGCAGATGGAAGGTCCGGATACTGGAGGCTGTGCCGATTCTTCCGGTTGATGCTAGTAGTATTGAGGGCGCAGAAGTTACAATCCAATGCATGGTCTAACGGCTCCCTCCAAACCGTCGGAATCCCAATCTTCAGAGAAGTTTTCGCACCCTTCGTCCACTGCCGGTGGTATTCAACCCACGTCTTGCACATCGTGTGTGGTGCCCAGGACTTATCCTGGTCACCCAGCTTGACTTCAAAGTAAGCCTTTTAGGTGCGCTTTACAAATCCTGTGATGTTCTTCCTGTCCAATGACAGCGTGTAATCTCCGCAGATGTAGCAGAAAACCTCAGGATCGTTCCTGCATGATCGTCGCGCCAAAGCCATATCAATCAACGGAAAGAAATAAAAAAAAAAACAGGTTAATGCCAGGCAATGAAATTTGGAATAAATTTGATTGGCTAGGGTTTAATTAAATAACCTTGCAATCGCGCATAATCGTATGCAGCTACTTTAGAGAAATAAGTTAATGTTGTAATTCGATATATTCTTCAAGCAAAATATGATTGAACTCGAAACCACTTATATTAGCATATGTATAGCTCGTCAGGTTGGCCTATGGCTGTATCTCAAAAAGTTGACTTGATAGAGCAAAATCAATGTGATATTCGGACTCAGAACACCAAAATTAGTCTAAATCAGTTGAGAAACTACTGACGATTTTTTGGCTGTTACCCAGTGTAATTGACGTGGTCAATTCGGAAAAAGTATTTTTAAATGCCACTTATACCTGGTGTTTCAATTTTTGTTGGTGGATGCGATCAAGCCTCTTAGAGGCTCAGTTATGAATTACTATTCGTTTGCTTCTCAGAGCAACTTTTTTAGGTTAAAGTTGCATATCTTGTCTCCTTTTTTTAAGTAAAGATAATTGACATGGTCAATTCGGAAAAATATTTTTAAATGCCGTTTATTCCTGGTGCCCCAAATTTTTGTTGGTAGATGCGATCAATTTAGCCTCTTAGTGGCTCAGTTATGAATTACTATTTGTTTGCTTCTCAGAGCAACTTTTTTAGGTTAAAGTTGCATATCTTGTCTCCTTTTTTTAAGTAAAGATAACTTACATGGTCAATTCGGGAAAATATTTTTATATGCCGTTTATTCCTGGTTGCCCAAATTTTTGTTGGTAGATGCGATCAATTTAGCCTCTTAGTGACTCAGTTATGAATTACTGTTCGTTTCCTTGTCAGAGCAAATTTTTTAGCTTTAAGCTGCATATCTTGTCTCCTTTTTTTAAGGAAAAGATAATTGACATGGTTAATTTCGAAAAATATTTTTAAATGCCGTTTATTTCTGGTGCCCCAAATTTTTGTTGGTAGATGTGATCAATTTAGCCTTTTAGTGGCTCAGTTATGAATTACTATTCGTTTGCTTCTCACAGCAACTTTTTTAGGTTTAAGCTGCATATCTTGTCTCCTTTTTTAAGTAAAGATAATTGACATGGTCAATTCGGAAAAATATTTTTAAATGCCGTTTATTCCTGGTGCCCCAAATTTTTGTTGGTAGATGCGATCAATTTAGCCTCTTAGTGGCTCAGTTATGAATTACTATTCGTTTGCTTCTCAGAGCAACTTTTTTAGGTGTAAGCTGCATATCTTGTCTCCTTCTTTTAAGTAAAGATAATTGACATGGTCAATTTGGAAAAATATTTTTAAATGCCGTTTATTCCTGGTGCCCCAAATTTTTGTTGGTAGATGCGATCAATTTAGCCTCTTAGTGGCTCAGTTATGAATTACTATTCGTTTGCTTCTCAGAGCAACTTTTTTAGGTGTAAGCTGCATATCTTGTCTCCTTCTTTTAAGTAAAGATAATTGACATGGTCAATTCGGAAAAATATTTTTAAATGCCGTTTATTCCTGGTGCCCCAAATTATTGTTGGTAGATGCGATCAATTTAGCCTCTTAGTGGCTCAGTTATGAATTACTATTCATTTGCTTCTCAGAGCAACTTTTTTAGCTTTAAGCTGCATATCTTGTCTCCTTTTTTGAGTAAAGATAATTGATATGGTCAATTCGTTTTTTTTTTTTTTTTTTTTTTTTTTTTTTTTTTTTTTTTTTTTTTTTTTTTTTTTTTTTTTTTTTTTTTTTTTAATGCCGTTTATACCTGGTGCCTCAATTTTAGTTGGTAGATGCGATCAGTTTGATGTAACTTGATCAGCAGATGTAATTCACAGTTGAGTGGCTGATTGCGAATTAATATTTGTATGCTTCCAAGAATAACATTTTGTTAGGTGGCAGTTGTATCTAGTGCCTCCTTTTTTAAGGACAGATATATTTGGCATGGCCTCTCGGTGACTGAACTGTATAATACCTATAGGAACAAATATTTTTTAGATACCTGTTATACCTAGCAGTTTGTTTTTTTGTTCTTTAATAATTTTTTTTATATAAATGGTGCCTTTTTTTAGAGATAAAGTGAATTGGCATCTGAGTGGCTTACTTGAGAATTAGTTTTTGAATGCCTTTTAACGGCAGATCTTTTTTAGGTTACCGTTATACCTGGTGCCTCGTATTTTTCAAGTGATGAAAGTTTCGCTATGATCCGAGGTGGACATGTTGACCTGACCATTCTTGGTGCCATGCAGGTTTCCCAGTATGGTAACCTGGCTAACTGGATGATCCCAGTAAGTAATGGCTTTTTTTAAATTAAGATAACGCCATTAATCAACGAGACTTAGTCTCGCAGTCCAGTTCTTCGATTCGCAATTCTCATTAACGTTATAACGTTAATTATCATTAACGTTATCTCTCGTTATCTGCTCAATGCGAAATATACCTTTGCAAAAAGCTCACTACCCAGATAGATGACCGTTTCATCCACTAAAAATTCTTTGAATATATGTGCTGAACATGACCAACAGAGAGAATAAGTTACCTTTTCTAAATTGATTGTATAGTTGCATTAACTCGTTAATGAGTTAGACATAGTAATTAACAAGTTTATTCACTAGCTAATTAACTATGGTTTGAAAACCGCACCTGACTATGAATCATTCTCTTGCTCAGACAGAGTTTTTGCATCGTCTGGGAGGGTTTACTTACGAAGGGGCTTGGGGAGAAAAAAGTAGATTTGTTTTGGTGATGTGGTTAAATCGCGTCTACTGCTCATCCCTGATTTGTAAGAACGCCAAAGTGTTTCATCACACAGTGGAAATTTGGAAAAGAATATTTTTGCAATTTTTCATTAACTTCTGTAATCTTAAATCAATAAATTAGTTCTGTGAGTGTATTACTGAGTTTTTGTTTTCCCTCGTTACAGACTAGTGTTGAAGTACTGAGATCTATATCTGACATATTTCTCTGTGAGGATTAACCTCCCAGTTTGAGTTTTGTATACCTTAACGCAGAGGTACCTTGAAATACGACATTGTAGGTTAAAGTGGTTTTGCCTGTAGGTATAACTCCCGTTTGGTTATACCGCGTACCTTCTTCAAACCACCTACAGGTGCGGCAGATCGAGTCGAGTGATACCAGGTTGAGGTATTAGCAGCTTGGTTTAACCCGAGCCTAAGTTGTGTTTTCGCCAGATGGTATTAAGGTATAAAAGTAGCCTACAGCATTACGTAGGGCACCACAGTAATACTCCTGGCACATTTACATCTCAAATAGGGATGGCGGCCATGGGCGCCCATGTGGGGGGCAGGGGGGGGGGTTCCCGCCCCCTGGCTGAATGATGCTGCCTTATTTTTATATTTTTGTTTGAGATTTCTATTATATAGCATTAAAAGTGCCAATTAGACGAGAATTGCAACCCCCCTGGAATCCAGCTTATGGGAGCCAATGGTGGCAGCTGTGTCTTGTACCTTAATTTCTTAGATTTTAAAGCTGCAAGGATTTTTCGAGGTTTTAGACTACGAGTTTAGCCAATAATACTATTGTTGCATTTTTCTACTTTCCGCTACGGTTGCACGCCTACGATACCGTAGAGTGGTGGTAGCTGTTCATTATCCTTGTTTCTGACGATTTAGTCTAGTTTAGCCTTTAAAAATCGCCACTACTCAAATACCCACGAAATCTGGACAAATTCTAGGAACAGTTTCTTAAGTAATTGCTATGTTGGACTCGTAATTAAGGAGAATTTGTAGGCATAGCCTATGGGGATTATGCTAATCAGGTAATAAGTGAACGCAATCTCGGTTAATTGATTATCAGGAAGGTAATTATTGTGAGAGAATTTAGGAAGTTATTTTTTTTCGAGGTTGGAAAAAGAGTAGAGTGTTTATCGGAAGGAATTATTGAGTCTTTGTTACAAGTTGTTTTGGTAGGTAAAATGACCTCCCATGGAGGTTCCAAGGACGAGGTTTTGGTAAACTTCGGTGAAAATGGGGGGTGGGGGGTGGGAATAGCAACCCGCAGGCAATATGGGAATTCAGCAATAGCGAGGCTACTCGGTTTAGATCATGAAACAAGTGATATTCCAGTCCCGAATGAAAATGCTTCTGTGTTTTAGGCATTAGGGGCGTGTGGGGGGGGGGGGGTTACAAAAGGATTTTTTGGTGGGGGGGAGGCTTACGGAAAAAAAAACATATATACGAGTTGGCGTAATAATATAAACGGTGATATTTTACGGGAATCCTTTTTTTAAATTTACAACTGCATAAAAGGAGAAGATCTTAGATTGGGTGGGTGGGGTTCTACCTTCTTTACGGAAAACAGAGATAAGCAGAAGCCAGAATTGGAAGGACCACAGTTGGTATTGGAGTCAATGGAGTAATTGGTCAATGGAGTCAATTGGAGTAATTGGAGCCAATTACCACAATTGGTAGTTGGATTCAATTGGAAAAGTCAAATGGAAATGTCAAATATTTGGGAGTATTGGGAGAGCCTAGGAAGGGACTGGAGGCCAGTCCTATCCATTTTTTGAGGCTTTGGCCTCCCCGATTGAGGGTGGGGAGGAGTCAGTCCCTCAACCCACAAATAGTTTTGGTCTTTCATTGCCAATGACGATTACCTTACTAAGGCCTAGTTTTTCCAAACTACGGTCCCTGGGGGATGCTCTCTCCCTTTACAGTTAGTACCTATTCCCCCCAAGCCTGTATCTCAAAGCCAATACCCAATCTTCATCTTTAGTTGAGATTGGCATTCGTTGCTTATTTGACTATCCCATGGATTGGGACCCAGAAGAAATCTCTTCAGGTTTCCCTCAGATTTGTACCTCATACCCCTGTATTTTTTGTATTGTATCAGATTAACGACGCTTAAACCCACTGCACCACCACAGGCACACCACACTGCACACCACCTTTGACCCTTTGAATTTCTTGCTATTTAATTTTAAACTATTTCTAAGGGAAACTCCTAGGGGAGTTTTCTTCTTCAGGTGTGCTACAAGTCTCTTATAATTGAATGACTTAGAAACCGTACGATTTTATCGTTTGTTGTTTGTGGATGGTTTCGTAAATGCATTTCACTCTCAGATGGCAGGCCAAGCCCTGGCCTGCCATCTAATGTAGACTAATATAGATGGCACTATATTTAGTAAATATTATCGTCTGCTAATTCTTTGGACTTACTTTTTCCATACCCAAACCTATTGGCGATGATTCTGCATCCAATTATTCTAGTGGTTCTGTACTGGAGAGACGTTGAATGGCAGTTCATCCTCAGCGAAGTAGGATTGGTAGTCCACAGTTTGGAAACTGACTGTAGATGGGAGATAAGAAGGATTATAAAGTTTAAGATTTAGAGTTTCACTTTGTGTATTTGTTTCTTTCTTGGTGTTCTGACCAGTAGGACGATGTTATTTTCATAATATCCCCTTTCTCTTTAACTTTTGTCCCCCTTTTCCGTTGTGAAGTTTCTCACGCCTCTTAACCAAGGTTAAGAAACTGCACCTGGCTTAGAATCATCTCCTTTCCCAGACGTATTTTTGTCATCGTCTGGAAGGGTTTAGTTACGAAGCGTTTTGGAGCGAAAAAAGTCGTAGATTCATTTCAATGAGATGAATAGCTCGTGTTCATCGCTCGTCCCCGATTAGTCAGAAAGCCAAGTGTTACATCCCACGGGAGTCAGTATTTTCCCCGAAAAATCCCCCCCACCAAAAATCTCCCTTCTGCGAAAAATCTCTCCTCGGAAAATCCCCCCGTAGAAAATTTCCCATACGCAAAATTGAGCAGCCACAGAGAAAGTACAAAAGAGATACCTCAAAATTTCGATCAGATGTCCTAAGGGATAACAAAAAGACCAGATATCAGAAGCAGTTTTAGGAAACCTGGTTGGTCTCCAATCACTTTCGACTTACAAAAAAAATACTAGAACTCTAAATTTCCGATCGAATGAACATCATCCGAAGTTTCTAAAACCATGAGGGGGAGATTGGGGATGAGGAAGGCGCGGCCTCCCTCGTTTACGGAATAAATTTGGCTCATTTTGGGATTTGATGCTACTCTTTACTTTGATAATAACAGTGGAAACTAGGAATGTTCCCAGAAATCAAGAGGGGATGTATACAAATTTTTGTCTTTCACCCTCTCCCCCCCCGCCCGTTTCTTAGTGCTAACTTTGTATTTATCTTAATTCTCAATGAGAGTTAGAATATTTTAACGTTAAAATGCACGCTTTGAGGCATTTGCCCCCATCCCTGGCTATTAGATCTTTTGACTAGTTTGAACAAAATTACAGTAAAAAATTTTGAACTTTGTTAAGGAGAGAGAACACATAACAAGTACAAGGGGGAGGGGCTGGTTGCCCTCCATTCTCTCTTCAACTCCCACTCTACATACTTTGAAAATTTCAACCTAATACTATCAGCCGTTGCTTAGATATTGCAGATATTCTCTTTTCACCACCAGCAAGATCAAAGTGTGTTTTGATTGTGTTTGGCATCCCTCTCAACATTACCTTAAATTTTCACCTTAATACTTCAAGCCTTTTTTAGAGAGCCAGGGCCAAACATGCCCTCTTTTCTTAATAAAAAAAACAACCTTGTATGTTAACAATGATCAATTTGCATAGCTAAAATTCCTTGCACCGGGGGTACGCGAGCGGGGGGGGGAGGTCTCAACCCTGGAGGCAATTATTTAATCTTTGGACTAATTTGAACAAAACGGCTTAAAATTTTGATCAAATACATTTCGGTAAAAAAAAGCATGTGAGGGGGTGGTTTGCGCTCCGATCACTTTTTAACCTTAAAAGAGCACTAGAACTTTCGATTTCTAATTGAAATGAGCCCCCGCTAATGTTTATATTCCGACCCTTACCTTAAAAACCTTATATCTTAACAATGGCCAACTTGCATAGCTTACAGCCCTTGTCCTGAGGGCTGGAACGGGGGTTCTCAAACTCGTATGCATGGCTGTTGGACCTTTGGACTATTTTGAACAAAATGGGTATCTCAAAATTTTGACGAGTGCATTTGGGAAATAAATGGTGTGGGTGGTGGCTTGCTGTCCTCAAATCGCTTTTTACTTAAAAACGCACTACAGCTTTTAATTTGCAATCTAATGAGCCCCTCCAAAGTTTGTGTAACGACCGCTTCCATATGAAGTGCCTCAGGGGAAAAGAATAATACATTGAACCCTTACGGCTCTTTACTATAGGTAACTAGAAGTTTCATTTTTCCTTCTAATGAACATCCGAAATTATTCAGGGGGAATATGGGAGGGGGGAGAGAATTATCCAGGAGGAATATGTTTTTTTGCGACAGGTGTTTCCGCGGGGGGGGGGGGGGCTAGACCCATATCCCTCAATGGAAATTGGGAAAAGAAGATTTTCACCATTTTTAGTTAGTATCTTTTGTGACTTGTAATTAACGACTAAGATCTCTAATTATATTATTCATTTCTTCATTTATCCGTCGCTACAGGTTAGTGTTGAAGTAATGAGATTTATATCGGACACAGTTCTCTAGGATTATTAACCTCCCAAGTTGAATTCGATGTACCTATGTCCGAAATCTAGTTATTTATAATAGTCCGAAACCTATGTCCGAAATTTAGTCCGAAATGTCGACATTCGCCGGTGATTGTTCGAAATTCCTTTTTCTCTGCTTGGGTTCAATTAGCTTTGCGAGTCAGCTTTTTCAGTCTTGTGCAGCCTATGATGGTAAAAATTAAAGTTAGGTTATGTTAGATTATGTTATGTGTTTAGATTGGGTTAGGTTAAATTATATTAGGTTAGGTTTAATTTGGTTCTAAATATCAGAAATCGGTTAAAAACATAACTTAAGCTAACCTTAACGAACCTAATCTTGTCTCACCTAATCTAATCTAATCTACCCTCCTATTATCAAACCTTGCATTAAATTGAAAAAATTGACTGGCAATGGTGACTAAATCCGAGAAGAAAAAAAGGTGTTTCGGACATCCACCGGTGAATATATATATATATATATATATATATATATATATATATATATATATATATATATATATATATATATATATATATATAATATATATATATATATATATATATATATATATATATATAATATATATATATATATATATATATATATATATATATATATATATATATATATATATATATATATATATATATATATATATATATAATATATATATATATATATATATATATATATATGTATATATATATATATATATATATGTATATATATATATGTATATATATATATATATATATATATATATATATATATATATATATATATATATATATATATAATATATATATATATATATATATATATATATATAATATATATATATATATATATATATGTATATATATATATATATATATATATATATATATATATATATATTATATATATATATATATATATATATATATACATATATATATATATATATATATATACATATATATATATATATATATATATATATATATATATATATATATATATATAAATATATATATATAATATATATATATATATATATATATATAATATATATATATATATATATATATATATATATATATATATATATATATATATATATATATATATATATATATATATATATATATATATATATATATATATATATATATATATATATATATATATATATATATATATATATATATATATATATATATATATATATATATATATATATATATATATATATATATATATATATATATATATATATATATGTATATATATATATATATATATGTATATATATATATGTATATATATATATATATATATATATATATATATATATATATATATATATATATATATATATATATATATATATATATATATATATATAATATATATATATATGTATATATATATATATATATATATATATATATATATATATATATATATATATATATATATATATATATATATATATATACATATATATATATATATATATATATATATATATATATATATATATATATATATATATATATATATATATATATATATATATATATATTTATATATATATATATATTTATATATATATATACATTAGATAGCTATACGAATTCCCGACTACTATACATCGCATTTAATAATATCCCTTTTATTTACTTTTTGTTACTATCCCCCCCTCAAACGCAAAGGATAATTTTGAACCCATGTCTTGATGATTTGTCCCTCTATTCCCTCTTAATGGCTTGAGCAGTCTGACCTAATATGTTTTTTTAATAACATGGATGTCCATTTAATAGCGTATCCAGTATTTCGTTTGACTGGTAGGTCCATAAATAGTCGAATGTTCTTAAAGGAAAGCATTCTAATATGCACATCTGTGGTGTTTTCTTGGCTTGGGGAGGACAGGTAGATAAATTACTGAAAACAGGTAGATAATGTGAATATGAAACCTACAAAATTATGGTGTTTTCGGTCTATGAAATATTAGATTGACCATTAGTTAGTTTTCCGCTTAAAATAAGGACTAGTTTTCCCCTAGTCCTTGATATTGCTCACCTCTAGTCAAACAGAGGGTCTAAGCACCACCATTTCTTTTTTTCTTTCGCTTAATTTTGAAAAAACGAAGGCTGTCCTCCCCTGGCTATTCTTGATTCTTTAGCGCCGTGATCACTTTGATAGTTTTAGTGGGCTACAAAACTGGAAATACTCAGAGTGGTTATTGCGTCTGGCCCTTTGTAACCCTTAACCCTTTGCACCCATCATTAAGATAAAACTATTTCTTTAGGGGAAGCTGGTGAAAGGAATGGGCGGAGCTATGGACTTAGTTGCAGCTCCAGGAACAAAGGTCGTTGTTGCTATGGAACACACAGCTAAAGGAGGCGCTCATAAAATACTAGATGAGTGTACCCTGCCTTTGACAGGACAGCGGTGCGTTGATATGATTATTACCGAAAAGGTAAGGGGCTCATTTTTGAGATATTTTTGTCTATATTTTTGATATTTTTGAGATATTTTTGTATATATATATGTATATATATATATATATATATATATATATATATATATATATATATATATAATATATATATATATATATATATATATATATATATATATATATATATATATATATATATATATATATATATATATATATATATATATATATATGTATATATACATATTTATTGAAAAACTCTTTATGCATTTACAGTAACACTGCAAACAATGGAGGAAAAGAGAAACACTAAAAAAAAAAAAAAAAAAAAAAAAAATTCAGTATCAAACGATTATACGCTGCGCTGACATGAACAACAAACAAAGATTTTTTCTTTTTAAATATATTATATATAAACTTATAATTCTAAAATAAACATGACGCGTTACTGATGTTTAACTGTCTTTGCGTGGCGTTCCCAGTTTATTCAAAATACAGCTATCTCAGGATTAGCTACTACAAACCTCTGAACTATCTCAGAATTTCGTGACCATGGAGGGAATTGAAGTTGGTGCTTAGCGAACCTGAAGAAATGTGAACGGATTTTTATTATATTGGACTAGGTAATAATCTCCCAAAAAGGGACAACACATAGAATGTAAGGTAAAAAAAGGTAAAGAATACGGCATTGGACATTACAGGCCCTACCGGCGGTGCTGATCTCCTTTTCTTGGCCCTTCAGCCAGGAAGTGCAATTGGGGGCCAACCATCCTGTGCTTTCACATACCCTTCCTGTTCACCTTCCCCAGATTTCTCCAGGTACCCATTTATGGATGGGTCGACTCTGGCTGAGCTCACAGAGTCACGCCACTGACCCCCATCCCAAACCAAGTAATTGAGTACAATAGGATTCGAACCCTCGTCCTCTCGGACAAAGGATCCTAAATCCAGCGCACCAATCCACTTGGCAGGAATATGGGGAAGAACAAATGAATTAAAATGAAATGCCAGAATGTGTGGGTTGAAACGCAATTTCGCAGTAATTATGGATGCATTTGCATTGACAATTCTACGAGAAATAAGGCTTATCAGAAGTTCTCGGATGTGAGAGAGTTGAACAGATGGTGAGGCCAAGATAGGGGATACTTTTAACTGGCCGAGCCATAGAGGGATCAAGAGTCACAGTCACAGATGGGACGGAGCTGCTTGCACGCCAGTTGAAAACGAGGAACTACCAATTCCTGGTGTTGTTCCTCCCGGTTCCTTTCATTTCGAAGCGTTCCAACACTTTTCAGTGTTTAATTTATGACCAAGGTATAGACCATTGTGATTTATTGTGTAATAGACCATTGTCTAATTATGACCAAGGTATAACCAAGCTATAGGTATTCATCTTGTAGGTTTTTAAAAATTTTAGAAAGTCGTTGAGTAGTTCAGCTGACATTAAGGATATCAGTAGCATATGACACCTTGATACCATTAAAAATGCAGGAAAATGGAGATTTTTCTTGGTGATCAACAGCATAGTTGTTAAATAGAATGGGAGAAGAAAATGCGCCTTGGTGGGCTCTTCTTCGGACGAAAAATCTTCTAGCCCAGGGGATCGGCTCCTTAGGGTTAAAAATCAGATCCTAAGACGGATTTGGAGGCAAGAATACATGTCAGGAGAAGCGTTAATGGTGCATTAATCCCATTTTGCAGCAAGGAGGAGCATTGCCGCATGGATAAAGGAGTCGAAATCTTGACTAACAGCAAGTCCCCCAAGAAACGGAGAAGACCTGAAGCACCAGATTCAATGAGCATGTTGGCAACAGCAGAAAGTGCCTCAGGATAACCGAATCCACGCTGAAAGCCGATCTAATGGGGTGGAGCATAACATTTAGTCTCAAACTGTCAGCCATCAAAGCAGACGCGAAGGCACACAACTCGGTCCAGTTATCTAAAGGAGGACACGCCAAGAGCAGAGTACTTGAGAAACAGCTTCATCTGGCGTTGCACCATGTTCCTGGGGATATTATTCCTGAAAATCCCTCTGCTGACTCCTTCAGAAGAAGGTTCAACGGGTATTTAAAACCTCAAGGTTTCGGAACGAGTTTTCGATAAATTATTTCGGTAAATATGGCAAATTAATAGCGGCACATCAGTTACCATTAAGCACCTGGCGCCGTGAATACAGAATGAGGCAAATTCTGGTAAAATGACAGTTATTACAAACCGCTCAAGTTATAGTTGAAGTTCTCGTCTAAATTATGTTAAGGTTATCCAAAACTAAAGGGCATATATTAATATGTTCATAATTGATATATATTCATTAACACCTACCCCCTCTCTCAATTCTGATATATCTTTTCATCTATCTAAGTGTAAAATTCTCTGGAAATTTCAGACGGTACAGTACAATTTTTTACACTCCATATTTTTCTATATATTTTTCAGAAATTCCTTTAACTTCGATAATTGTTTTTATTACGTATAGCAAATTTTGTGCTTTTGAAAAATTTGAAATAATTTTGCGGGAATTGTCTTCCTTTCAGTTGCATTGCAGTTTAAATTATTGTTGTGGTATCTCCAAATAGGGTCTTTGAATTAGAGACAATATTCCATGTTGTCAATTGTTTGTTTATTTTCAATGCACCACACCCCGTGGAACATGAACCCCCTCCCACCTAGAAATTCTATGTCTCTATTTGGTTATCCGAGGTTTCACAGTCCCACTTTTCCCAAAAACATGGTTAAAGTAAGGGCGGACGGTGTACGCGTGTTCCTGGTGTTCTAGTGTTCTGGTGCACCTGGTGGCGCTAGTTGACAGGAACACTGGCTCAACTAGTTTGTTTCAGGAGCCACAGGCCCTCTTTCTTTTAAAACGTGGCTACGAGAGGGACGGAATGGGGGGGGGGGGGTTGAGGGGGACAATCAATCATATGGAATGAAAGCGCCCGACACCGGCGTATCACAGAAACTGAATCAGAATAGGGGTATTTTCTTGTTTGTTTTTTTTTTTTGTTTTTTTTTTACCTAAAAAGTACTTATGACGGTCAAGGGTCGTATATGTTTTATTAAAATGGCACATTTAATTTTCACATAAAAAAAAGTAAAATCTGTTGTTTTTTTAAATTGATTATAATCGGAATATTTTAATTACAATGTTGCCGTTTTAATTTTATTTTAAAAACTTTTTTCTTACAGTGTGTCTTTGAAGTAGACAAGATGAAGGGACTTATTTTGACTGAGATCGCAGAGGGTGTCGAAATGGCAGAAATTGTTGCCGCAACAGGTTGCCTTTTTGAAGTTTCCAAAGACCTAAAACCCATGGGCCAAATTGCCGTTGATGAGTGATTTTTCTGTTCAACCAATAAAAATGGAGTATTTTGTAAATTAATATTAGGTTGCGCAACTTAGAATCATTTTAGGAGGGTTATCAAGTATTGTTTAAATTTGTATTCCTTTTTTAATGCCGCTAGATTTTTCGATATTATTATGCTCTAAAAAAAGTAGGCTGCTGATGTTTATATACTCTGCAAAAAGTGTTGCTGTGCGACAACCCTACAGCTCTGTATTGTACCGAAAGGACACGATATTTATATACTAGGATTCATTGCTTTTACATCTATCCATTTATTGGGCCAAAACATATTATTAAGACTTTTTCCTTGAGAATGATTTAACTCGATAAAAGATAGGAAAATCCCACTTCTGAAGAAAACCTTTTCAACGCATTTTTCATTCTTAAATTAATTGTGTATCAAGAATCTAACTCGGTAGATGGATAAACTTGAATCTCAGCTATCGAACGATAGCAAAAGTATTATCTTGCGTTGTAATATTAAAACTGCAGGACCGCAGCAAAATAATTTGTGCTCGTGGCAAAATCTTAATTAACGCTCCCCCCCCCCTCCCATTTCTCCTGCAAAATTTTCAGGCCAAATTTTAACAAATTTTCTTTCGATTAAGAAAATCGTTTTCAATTTAGAAATTAATTAATAACTTATTGTTGATTATTTTTTATTAATTATTTAAATTATATGATTATTATTAATCATTTTTATTTATTTATTTTATTTATTATGATTGGTAATCGTTAATTAAATAAAAGACACTCAAGAAATACGCTTACGTTAGATCTGAGAAAACAGGTTTCTTAGCCACAAAGACAAGTGACAGAATAGATGGGAAAAATATAATTTGGGTTATATATTTGCACATTAGGAGGGGGGGGGGTTAAATTATAGCAAAATGTTTTAGCTGTAATTATTCTGCATATTATGAAGTAAGAATCCTTTTCTAACTTCACGCTGTCTAAATAATTTACTCCCCCCCCCACCTCCCTCTCTCTAATGTACAAATAAATAGTATATGTTTCCCATCTATTCTGTCCCTTGTCTTCGTGGCTATGAAATCAGTCTTTTCAGGTCTAACCTAAGCATAATTCTTGAGTGTTTTTCGTTTAATTAACAAGTACCTTATTATTTAACAATCTCTAGCAAATATACTTTGATCTAATAAAAATTTCTTTCAAAACAACATAGGTATTTTTGTTCTTTCTTTTTTCGAAGACCACACTGCTTTTCTATGACGAACAAGTAAAATTTCAAATAGGGATAAGTCCTATTAGTAGACAGTGAAAACAGATACAAAAGCCTCTGGATATTTCGATCACATACAGTAGCGATCGTCATCAGCAGATTTCATCAGCAACAGTGGTCATTTATCTGCTGATGATCACTGTTGTATCTGATCAAAATATCCGGAGCTTTTGCATCTGTTTTCACTGGCTAATAAAAGGACTTATCCCTGTTCGACCTTCCATTTGTTCAAAAAATTACAAAATGATCACAACCAGTAGATTTATTTATTTGAAATTTGGAGCTCCTAAAATTTCTGTGTCTGGGGCAAATGCCCCCTTTATTAATCCCTAAAACTGCCTCAGCCCTTTGGCTCATCTTAGGTGTATTCTCACCTGAAAACTATTATTTTCTAAGATTTTTCTTTTCGGTGTTCCAAAACGAAGAAGTGTATGGGCAATTAAGCATTTTTGCCAGTTTTGCCACACGGAACTTAAAACTTGAAACTTTTTTTGGATGCTGACCAATGGTCTGAGTTGCGCAAGTATAGATCTCCCGATTCAATGCCTTCGGCCGGGAGTATAATGCGCGGTTGGGGGCAAATTATCCGACGCTTCCCGTGTTTCTCTTCCAGATTCTCCCGGTACCCATTTATAGCATGATCGACTTTAGCTGAGCTTAGGAAGTCACACTGCTGACCCTTGTTTCAAACCGAATAACCAGCTACACCAGGACTCGAACCCCTGACCTCAGGCTTTCAAGTCCGGAGCGCTAACAACTCGCCTAGGACGGCCACACGGAAGGTTAAAAATAAATGAACAAAACTAGTTAGGAAACAAGTTAGCGTTTCAAGGTCTTTGCGAAGTTTCTGAGTTATATTTTTCGTAATTAACTTTCGACGGTAAGGTAAATATAAATAACAATTATTATTTCTGAATCAAATTTGGACGATTTTTTTAACCCCGAGTAGGGTAACATTCAAGGACTCTACGATCAGTAGGAGAAGTATTTTGTTCTAAGTTACAGTTTTAATCTATTTTCATTAATAAAACTAGAACTACCAGTGAATTTGCATTTTATTTACTAAATTATATCAATTTTTAGCTTGTTGTAAGCAGTTTTTATTAAATCTTTTTTTGTTTTTGCTATTTGTGTTTTTGGGTTATAAAGTTTGTCTAGAATATTATTGTACACTACTAATACTACAAACAACTCAGTGTAGGATCAATCCACCTGAGCCTCCTCCAGCCCAGTCTATTGAAATGAGCAAAACTACTTAGTTATATTTGACAGTGCTATTGTCTGGGAAAATTCAAACACTAAATGGCTGTTGGCTCCCAAAGAGAAGCACACCGTCTTAAACCGTTTGATGCCATATGTCGATGCCATATGGTTTATGGTGCCTTAAACCGTATGGTGCCGTTTGGTGCCATATGTGCCATATATTTGAACCCCTTTTTTTCCTCTAATATGGAGCTGCTGCTATGAAAAACTTCATTATGGAAGTCCTTTTAATTATAATTGAACGCCATATTTTTCTTATTTTTTCAAGATATAAATTTGGTTGTGTACATTTCCGCTTATCTGTTTCGAACTATCAAGTCTAATTTTCACTGTCCTTTGTGCTTTTAACTATTTTCAGACAGGAATATATACCTCGCCTTCTTGCGGGGTAGTTTTCAGAAGGCTCCTGTCTTGGTTCAGAGCTGAAAAATTTGTTTCTTTGGCCGGTAAGGTTGTGTTCCGAATAAATAAAATTCTCTGTAGAGGCACTGGTAAAAATATACTTTTAGTATTATTTTTAAGATAGGCTATCAAAAGAGAGACTTCAGTGAGACTTTTTTTAAGATATTTTCAAGGGTAACTTCAGGAAATTTCGCTATGAATCAGACATACCAGGTGAAATCCAAATAGTAACATCCCTTAGTCGTTATCACTTGAAACAAATTCAGAATGGTGTGCCAAAATTTAGCATTAGTCAGCATAAATATGTTTTTTGCAAAACTGAGCATAAATATGTTTTTGAAAGTGGATATTTTTTAGTAGAATGTTTACATATATTCAAAATCGTTAAATATTTTGAATAGTATCCCTTTTTCTAAATACAAACAACAAGTAGAGACTTGTGGAACCTTTGTTCCACAAAGGTTCCTTTGTTCCACAAAGGTTCCTTTGTTCCACAAAGGTTCTTAAGCAAGTAGAGACTTGCTTAAGACAGTGGAACCTTTACCCTAAATTAATATTTCGACCCAATATCCTCACCAAAACAAAGAAAAAGTAAAACGAAGCTCACATTAAAATACGACTATGAAAACTAAAAATTTTTAAAATAGTCCTTACTATCCTTAGAATAGTCCTTAAAATAGTCCTTACTATCCTTAGAATAGTCCTTAAAATAGTCCTTACTAGTCCTTACTAATAGCATCCTTACTTTCAGGTGAGTTCAACCAGGAATGGTTGAATTTTAGTTTTAATATTCGTATTTTAATGTAAGTTTCTTTGATATTTTCATTCCCCCCCCCCCTGCCATTTACATCTTTAAAGGGAAAATCGTGTGAATAAAGTATATACGGATATTCGAGGATGAAAAGTATTCTTTTATAATACAATAGCACCCCTCTCACCTATATCTTATAGCATATAGCGTGTAATATCGTATAGCACCGACGATTCGAGGATGAAAAGTATTCTTCATAGCACCCCTCTCACCCTAAAATTCAGCTTATGGGTGCACGTGCCTTTTAATAAAGCTATAAATAGCCTAATGATTGAGTAGGCTACCATTAAAGGACCCCGCGATCAATACCAACAGTATTTTGTTCTAAGTTGCAGTTATAATCTGTTTTTAATAATAAAAACTATAATTACCGGTGAAATTTCTTTATTTACTAAACTATATCAATTTTTAGTGTTTTCGGTTTATAAAGTTCGTCTAGAATATTATTATGCAGTACTACTAATACAACCAAGTCAGTGCAGCATCATCTGAGCTCAAGACAGCTGCATACGCCCCCTCCACCCCTATTTAAAGCTTCGTCCTGTACCCCTTACTATAGAGATCCAAATTTCTCTAAATGCTTTCTTGCGATCTCTTGCCATCCCACTCGGGGCCATTGGTGAAATGAACAGATGGGACCGCCCTGTCTAAAAAATGGGAAACATGAAACTCCAGTTCCGAGTAAAAAAATGTTTCTAAAATTCGTATTTTTTCATGTCACATTTTAGAAAATAATAAAGCTAAAACCTTGTGATTGAAGATAAATTTGGGATGCATAGGTTCCCTCGAAAAGTTCAAGAAAATATAGTCCAGCGTGAAAAATCCAGTGAGGGATTGATGTTCCATTTAGTGACAATTTACTTATTTCCTTGGCAGAAGCAAAGAAAACTAAAAGAGGTGAAAGATGCGAAATGAACTACCATATAAAAATTCAGTCTGATGTAGCATGCACTAGAGTCCAATTCACATTTGATTATGATTTATTTTGCGTGACTGGAAAATTGAAGAAAAGTAGAAGAAAAAAAAGAACTGATAATAAAAAGACTAATGAATAAATTGAAAATTCAGTCTGCAATGGTGGACAGTAAAATTTAAGGAAATTGGTATCTGTTAGCTCAACAGTGTGATAGGACAAAAGAGCCTTCGGGGAAGGAGGATGTGTTTGTGCTTATGGGTAGAAACAAAGATGAGGAGGAGGTAGGAAGAATTGGAATAGCTGGTTAGTATTGAAGATTGGGATGGATTGGGAGAGCCTGGGTAGGAGTTTGGGATCTGTCTTACCGACTTTTTGGGGCATTTGGCCTAGACTGAGTCCCTTCAGGAGACAAATGACGTAAATTACGTGACATGGGATTTATATTCTTTCAAAAAGTAAAAATTACATCATTTTCCCCTTTGTCATAAGTATTCTAACCGTATGTTTCTTTGTTCTTCAAATTCGTTTAGTATTAATTCAGACATCTTATCAATACCCTTTTCCTAAGCTGTGATAAGCTGTGTTCACATTTAATGGTGTAGGTTCGTAATTTGTCCTCTAGGCACCATCAAACTGCTTAAAACGCTTGCGCAAATATACCCATTATACTTGATATCTTAAATTTAGCTATGTTTCTTTTGTAGTGTCTTTGCGTCATAGATACTAAAAGCGATACGATCACTAGAACTACTACTACTAGCAACTCACCGCAGCTCCAAACCGCCTGAGGCTAACACAACTATGCACGCATCTCCTCCATGTTAAACTATTCAAGCCTTCCTCTTTACACACTCCCAGGAACTTCTCATTTCCTTCAAATCTTTCTTTCTGACATTATCCCACCCGAACCGTGGACGACCTGTTTTCTGTTTAGCTCTACACGATTGGCCGAAAAGGATAATATTCGGCAATCTATCATCCTTCATACGCAGAACGTGCCCTAGCTATCTCAACCTTTCTCTCATTATCGCCCTAGAAAACGGGATTAAAACACAGATTCCGTACAGTCTACTATTTGAAATACGGTCAGTCAGCCGGGTACTCAGAACAATCCGTCGGCAATTTCTCTGGGAAACATCTAGCAAATCTTCATCTGTTTTTCGGAGCACCCATGCTTCTCAGCCATATTTGACCACTGTGATCACTATAGCTTCCAATATTCTAATCTTGGTTTGCAGACTTATCTTCCTATTCTTCCAAACTTTTTTTAATTGTGAAAAAACACTCTGACCCTTGGCTATTCCACTTTTAACGTCTTCACTGCTCCCATCGTCTCTACCACTGTGTATAAATATAATATATCATATATTATATATTATAAATAATATATTATATTATTTATATACAGTGTCTCTACTAATAATACTACCAAAGTAAATGAAACTATCCACCTGATCAATCTTTTCGTTACCCAACGCCACCTTTTTATCTTCCCTTATTCCTAGCCTTAGTCACTTAGCCTTCTTGACATTAATTTTTAAGCCTATTCTAGCACCCTGAATTCAAAAATCCTCGAAAAATTCGTTCATTATACTCAAAATTTCATCTAGGATGCTTACACCATCAGCATAATCTAAGTCAAGCAACATTTTTCCTCCCCATTTGTTTCCGTGTTTGCCAATATCTTCTCTGGGCTCCTTAAGACAAAGTCCATCAAAATGATCCATATAAAGGGGGATAGAACACAACCCCGCTTAACTCCTGTTTTAATACAAAACCAGCTGCTAACTTCATTTTCTAGGATAGGACCACTCCTGGAGTGAAATGATGCAATATATTCTCTGAAAATATGCTCATAAATATGACGTCGCTCATGGGACCCTTTTTTCCAAAATTAAGGCTTTTAACGAGTTTTCTCAAACTCATGACTTATATAGATCGGTTTTTTAGGCCAAGAATGCCAGGATGCCAATCCCCCCCACAAAAAAAAATATATGGCGTTGTTTTCGGGAAAAATACATACATAAATCACTAAATAAACATACAATTATTGATCGCTGAAAAAGATAATATAAGATATTCAGAGTACTAAAAGACTTCAGCTCTTCTTAAGAGCACTAAAAGAAAGACTTACTTGTGGAAGGCATTCAAATCCTCCAAGTCTCATCATCATCTTGAAAGGTATAAAACAAATATAGAAATTTATTGAATTCTTTAATTCGTAAAGCTAAGTATATTTATTACTCCCAGATGTTCTCTAAATTCGGCAAGAATATGATAGAAACCTGGCAACTTATAAACACAGTTCTTCATCCCAATTCCAAAATAAATAACTTACCAAATTAATTAATTTGTAAGGGTGTAGAGATAACTAATTGTAAGATCATAATGCATGAATTTTGCTCTTACTTTGCATCCATTGGGAAATTAATTTCTTAAGATATTTTAGCTAGTGCTTCTTCTACCAGTGACTTTAGAAAGTACCTCGGTCCTTCTTGTCAAAAATCGATGGCTTTGGATCCGGTTTCCGAGTTTGAAGTTCAGAGAATCGTCTCTGAGCTAATAGGATCTTCCTCTTGTGGACCTGACCAAATTCCTGCCAAGGCTTTAAAGTTTATTCTACCCTCTATTCTATCTCCTCTCACCATTCTTGTTAACTTATCATTTTTGACTGGAACTTTTCATAGTGCCCTAAAATCTGCCAGATTAGTTGTTCTCCATAAGAGTAGTTCTAGAGATGATCCTTCTAATTATCGACCAATTTCTCTTTTATCAGCTTTTAGTAAAATTATTGAAAAATGTATGTACTCTAGACTTTTGTCATCTCTTGATAAAAAACAATTTTTCCATTACAATCAGTTTGGTTTTCGCCCTAAAGACTCACCAGAACATGCTTCCATGGCCTTGCTGAAGTTCATTCACAAGGCACTTGATGAGGGTAAAATTCTAGCTGCAATTTTCCTTGATGTCAGAAAAGCGTTCGACAGCATATCACATACTCTCCTACTCTCAAAATGGAGGACATAGGGATACGGGGAATCAGTTATCATTGGTTTGAAAATTATTATCTGGAAGGTCTATCAGTATTGACCCTAAGCTTCAAGATCAATTCCGTGTTAATTTTGGTGTCCCTCAAGGGTCTATCCTAGGACCTGTTCATGGGCGTAGGGAGGGGGGGGGGGCAGCTGCCCCCCCTAGACCTTCAAATTTACATTAGATATGGCTGAAAAAGCAGATGGTTTGGAAAAAGCAGTTGATAAAACGCCATCACACTATCGACTGCCCCCCCCTAGACAATATCTGCCCCCCCCTCCTAGACAATATGCTGGCTACGCCCATGGACCTGTTTTATTCCTCCTATTCATCAATGATCTTTTTATTACTGTATCCGAACAAACTAAAAGAAGCTGCTGTGGTATTTGTGATCACAATTTTATTCCACCTAATGATGCAGCTTCAGATCCAGTGCTATTTGCATTAGCAGATGATAGTACTCTTGGGTGTTCAGAAATTTAAGATTCTTCCCTTATATGAGCTTTGGCCAGTCCATCTTGACTTCCCCCAAACACCGCGACCTTCTCCCACCTGATATCAGACAAGATAACCGACCAAAGACCCGCCACACAAACCAACTACAACCAAGCAATCCAAGTGCCACGAAACGCTACAAAAATTCATTCCGACAATACTTCACTGAAAATTACAACAAATAGTTTTCATAACTTTTTTGTAAATGCAACTATTTATCCGTTTTGTGATATTTCGTATTAAATTATCTATCTATCTTATCAAGAAAGTGTATTTTGTTCTAGATAGAACCTTTGCTTGGTTTGATACAAATCGCCTAGCCCTCAATTTAGCTAAATCTAGTCTACTTATTTTTTCCAGATCAGGTACTTCTTGTCCTTTGGTTCAAACTATTTCTACCACTCATGGTGGTATAACTCGTCCCCCTGATAGACATGTTCGATTCCTGTTTATTTTATTAAACGAAAATCTTTCTTTCAAACATCACTGTGCTCTCGTGAAACTTAAGCTCTCCAGAAACCTAGGATTTCTTCCGAAGCTTCGTCATTGCTTCCCTGGCTCAATAATAAAGATCCTCTTTCACTCTCTCATTCAACCTTATATACACTACTGTCCAACAGTATGGCTATCAACATTCTCTTTTTTTTTACTTTTCCTGTTTTCAAAATATATAACAAAGCAATTAAATTAGTGTCCGAGGTGACAGACCAGCTCAGCTTGAATTTATTGGATGGTCTATCCACATACATCTTTCTTTTCTCTTGTTTCATTTTAAGTATTTTCATGGACTCCTCCCTAATTTGTTCAAACAATTATATCTTTTGAATTCTGAATTACGCATTGAATCTTGTATTTATTTTTCTCTCAGAAATAATATGGATATTTTCATTCATAAAACCAAAACCATAAGATCAGATTTCAATCCGGGTTACTATTGAGCGACCTGGCTCAATAGTGACCGAAACTCTAAAAACCGGAATTTTGATACCCATAGATACATCAATAGAATCATATTTTTATTCTGATTTCAAATATATAAGTTTCATTAAGTTTAATTTTACCCATCAAAAATTACGCACCTGAGAAAATTTGCCTTATTTTCGAAAAAAGGGGGGAACACCCCCAAAAATTCATAGAAACTTTCATGAAAATCACACCATCGGATTCAGCGTATCAGAAAACCCTACTGCGGAAGTTTCAAGCTCCTATCTGCAAAAATGTGGAATTTTGTAATTTTTGACTGAAGAAAGATCACGGATGCGTGTTTATTTGTTTTTTTTTTTTGCTTGTTTTTTTTTTTATTTATTTGCCCAAAGGTAATCGTATCGATCCAGTAGTCCTAGAATATCGTGAGAGGGCTCATTCGAACGGAAATTAAAAGTTCTAATGCCCTTTTTAAGTGACCAAAAAAATTGGAGGGCAACTTGGCCCCCTCCCACGCTCATTTTTTTCCTGAAGTCACCCAATTAAAATTTTTAGATAGCCATTTTGTTCAGCATAGTCGAAAATCTAATTAATATGTCTTTGAGGATGACTTAATCCCCCACAGTTCCGGGGGAAGGGCTGGAAGTTATGAACTTTGCCCATTGTTTACATATAGTATTGGTTAATGGGAAGTATAAAGACGTTTCAGGAGGGATCTTTTTATGATGGGGAAGGGGGACGTCGAAGGAGGGGGTTACGGGGGAGATCTTTCCATGGAGGATGTTTCCTTGGGGGAAGGGACATTTCTATGAAGGGGGCGCCGGATCTCCCAGCATTATTTGAAAAACGATCAGAAATTAAATAAAAAAAAACTAGTTTTTTCAACTGAAAGTAAAGAGCAACATTAAAACTTAAAAGAAACTGAAATTACTACGTATATGAGGGGGTTCGCCCCTAGTCAATACCTCGCCCTTTTCGCTAAAGTTTTTTTTAGTACTTTCAAAAGAGCTATCTATTCTAATTAACCGGCCTTTGTGATTCAGGGGTTTGTGGTTCGTACAAAATTCGAACTTTACCGTAAAGAGTGAGGTATTGACTAGGGAGTGAACTCCCTAATATACGTAATAAAAACATACGAATATAGAAATTCGTTACGTAAGTTAATTCGTAAGTTACGTCTGAAGAAAATTTCGAGAGAGCCAATTAGCCAAAAAAAAGAAAATTAATATGCGAATTTCGTTTTAATTATTCATGTACGGTGAGCCAAAATCAAAGCTGCATTAATGCAAAAACGTTCAGAAATTAACTAAAAAAAAAACAAGTTTTTTTAACTGAAAGTAAGGAGCGACATTAAAACTTAAAACGAACAGAAATTATTCTGTATATGAAAGGGGCTGTCCCCTCCTCAACGTCTCGCTCTTACACTAAAGTTTTTTATTGTTTTAAAAAATAAAGTTGTGAGACAGAGTCAAACTTTAGCGTAAAGAGCGAGGTGTTGAGGAGGGGACAGCCCCTTTCATATACGGAATAATTTCTGTTCGTATTAAGTTTTAATGTCGCTCCTTACTTTCAGTTAAAAAAAACTTGTTTTTTTTTAGTTAATTTAAATAAAGGGAGATATTTTCATGTTATGAGTTTATTGGTAAGAATTCAAGGTTTTATTTTTTATGGTCTTATTCCGTATTTTATTTCTTATTAGATATGTGCCTATATATCTCACGTCATATCATCACATAATCTGACGATTTAAATGTCTCAAAAAGCTAGGTTTAAGGGTTAATTTTTTAATTAATCAATTAAGACTTTAATTAACATCCTGTATATGACCATGAAAACTTAGTCTCAACTAGCAAGTAAAAAAAACTTTGTGGGGTCAAACTTTACTCCTAATTTATAATACGACTTCTTGACAAGTTAAGTGTTTAACTAAATAAGATAGTCCGAATGTGGGTGTTGATTAAGGTTGTATTCCAGTTTGCAAACCGTAGTAACTTTAATCAGCTATAGAACTTTCTTTAACGGTCATCAAGTGGGAACGGTTGTAGGGCAGTGTTGTCAGTCGCTTGGTCTATAGTTGCACCACCTGAAAGTGAAGATACGCCAAAAGCTCTATTTTTCTGGTGAAAATGCGCTAAATGAACGATTTTCCACAAAAAAAAAGCGACGATTCGACAAATTCAATGCGCCACCGACAAAAAAAAAACACCAAAATTGCGCAAATGCGCCCCATCTTGCTACTCTGTTGTAACTTAACTATTCGCTCATTAGGTTTATAAGGGTATAATCTTGATTAGGATAATGATGCTCATTTACTAAACCAGATGCTTGTTAACTATCTTTAGTAAAAGTAACTGAAAGAGTAAATTCAAAGTTACTTTTCTGTTGTTTCAAACTACCACAGAACGTCAGTCGGAACAAAAAAGTTCCTTTTTGTAACTTTTAGTTACTTCTTGTTGAACCTGGAATGCAGCCCAAATCAGAGTCTCCTATTTTGGGTTTAAAAAATAGTTAATAGGCTTTTTCTTAATTTGTGGGAATTGAGAAAACTTAAGAGTGGGGAAACTCTAACAATATCTATCTATAAAAGGGCCATATCCAGGATTTTTTTTTTTTTTTGGGGGGGGGGGGTTTCGCACAAGATTTTTTTCAGGGCGGAGGGGTTGCACAAAAAACGCATAAAATTTGTTTATATCCATTTTTGTTACCTTTTTACGAGTCAAACGAAATTTTTTTTTTTTTTTGGGGGGGGGGGTCAAACCCCCTAGCCCTCCCCTGGAGGGCTAGATCTATAGCACATGTATCTATAGCACATGTATCTTTTGAAAAAGAATATGATACCATTACTGTTTGATTATTTATTGCAACTGGACGCTATATACATATAACGAAGCAATGTATACATTTACGTCAAATTAAAACTTACCTCATGAGGTAGCATTTATTAAAAGAAAATAGGATTGCAGCGAAGACACAAAGGAATAATAATTGAGCTTGTTAAAAAGTGTTCTTAGTAAGTAATTTAACCCACCAAATTTTACATTCGCCCAGATGTATAAAGAGCATTGGGATATGAACCATGGCTGTCAAAGTCTAAAAAATCAGCAACTTGCTGTAAAAAGAACTAGACAGAAAATAAAGAGGCTATTAAAAGCCTTACAACAAAAATAACACAAGTGAGAAAAAAAGACTCAGACTAGAAATGAACCAAAATAATAAATTTCTAAAATAAAAACTGACAATTAAAGGTGAACTGACTGATCAAGCATTATCTTAAAAAGATAATTTGAAGACAGACTACTTTAATTTCATAAATTATTTCATATTTATAAGACTACGTATTAACAAAACAAAGTATAATAAATAGCAATAGCAAAAGAATATATGAAAATCCTCTTTATATCCCTGTTGAAGGGAAAGTAATTAAATCAAATTGCAAAAATTCTGAAAAATAGTTCTTATTGCCAAAAGAAACAATACATTCTAAATACAAATGAGACAATTTGTTAGTTTTGATTTGAGACGATTGACATTTGGATTTGTTTCATTAAGCTATTTGGTTGCTCTTGCATTAGATGTAATTCTGATTTTCTTCTCCATTTTTCATTTAATTGCATTTAATGATTTAAAAACAGAATTGAAAAATCCAGTTGATCAGTGCAGGGCCTTGAATCCATTAGTGTTACCTGAGTATATGGTTCACATATTTATGAACGTTTTTTTCCTTTTTGCCAGAGAATGGACAACTCTGGCTTTAAACGTCCCTTTAATTGCTTATCATTCCTATATGTACGTATTCAAAACGGTCACAAATGTCATCATTTAGCTTTTATGATCCAACAAATATCATGAATGCTGATGTTTTAAACTCATATATGAGAGATGAATGGATAAAAATGACATTTTATCTTCTATCCTTCCTCTTTTACTTTTACGGACTGTTTTACTCGTCAATCTCTACGAACTAGGTGAAAGTTGAAAAATAGGAATAACTCGAAATGATTGATGCCTGGGAAGTAGAGTTTTTTGGAGTTCTTTGTATTTGTCCCTTGAAGAACTCGAAGTAGGACGATTTAGAGTTCCTGCATGTATATGAGTCATAGGAAAAACACCTTTTGCTTTTTCTCAGCTGGAGTCTTGCGTGTATGGCATTATCTTTTATATGAAGAAGCAGTTTATTCCTTTCTTTGTTACTTATAAAAGGCTCTAAATATAGCAATTTCCTTTCATAAAAGCCCGTTAAACATCCCTTGATGGTGTTTTAGTGCCCCTACATCAAGGCCATATCCAGGGAGGCTAGAGGGTTTGAAACCCCATCCCTTCCTCCCCAAAAATATTGTCCAACTCTTAAAAACGTAAAAAAATACATTTAATCTAATTTTTGGTACATTTTTCAAATTTTCTGTGCCCTCTCCCCCCCCCCCAAAAAAAAGTAAATATCCCTCTACCCCCTACCTTAGCAAGAATCCTGGATGCGGTGACTGCTGGTAGTAAAACGGTAAAAAAGAAAAAAGAACAAAAATGAGCCAAATCACTGCTGCTTCTGATGCGAAAAAGTGATTTTCCTTGTTGCTCAGAACAAGGGGCCATCATTCTCCTCTGTATGGTTTTTTACTATGAAGACTCAAATGGTGCAGTTTTCATTTGTTATAAAACCATTTTTTTGGGATGTCAGTCCACTTTTCAAATCCATAATTTTAGTTTTCGGATTAAACTCATACACCTAAAATTAATTTAAATAATGGTTAGTTTGCCGAATAGGCTTCGAAATGAGCTTGTGAGATTTGAGGTAAGAAGTGAATTGACTGTTTATTTTTTCACAACTCTAATCTAGGCTGGACTCAAATTCGTTTTTAGTAGGTTGCGTTCTATTCTGACTCTAAAGTTGTCATTTTCGACTGGAAACAGTAAAACTCCAGGTCCCTGTAACAAATTCTGGACAGAAATCATAATCGATATCGTTGGTAAGTTATCCAAACCGTCAACAATACTTAGGGAAGTGTTCAACAAACAATGAGGCTGGATACGATATTTGGCACTCATATAACTACTGAATTATTTACTTTGTTTCTTAAGAAAGGTTTAATTAAAAATCTAGAGTAATATAAAAAAAACCTTTTTTTCTTCATTTCAACATATATTTCAATATTTCCTGAAAGCAACATCCGTTGGTGTTGGGAAATATCACCAGTTGGTTTACTTGCACTAGTTTTATCAATGTAAGTTGGATAGCCTAGGAAGTAAGACTTTTTGTTCGTTTTAAGTTTCAACTTCACTTGTTGCTTCTCTCAGAAGAACTATTTTTTCAAAATTAATATTTGCCATCAAACAGTTCTTGATAACGAACTGTATAGTAAGAGCAACTACTCTCAATAGTAACAGAAACTAAAAAACGGTATTTTGATACCAATAGATACATCATAAGAATTGGATTTTTATGTTGATTTTAAACATATAAGTTTCATCAAGTTTAGTGTTACCCATCGAAAGTTACGAGCCTGAGAAAATTTGCCTTATTTAAAAAAAAAGTGGAAAAACCCCTAAAAGTCAGAATCTTCATGAAAATCACACCATCTGATTCAGCGTATCAGAAAACCTTACTGTAGAAGTTTCAAGCTCCTATCTGCAAAAATGTGGAATTTTGTATTTTTGCCAGAAGAAAGATCACGTATGCGTCTTTATTTGTTTGTTTGTTTGTTTTTCTTTTTCCCAGGTTTGACCGATTTTATTGCCAGCTTAACCATTTCAGCTCTTAACCATTCAGCTCTTAACCAGGTCTTAACCATTAGTATACTTACCATTGTACCATTGGAGAATTAGTAAAAATAAGTTACACATGAGAATAAATTTATTAATGAACGAGAATAAAGAACGAATATAAAGTTATTATAATCACACTAAAAAGGTTATTGTTTACAATATGTTGAAAAGATACAAAGGGATTCATTTTTCTCATATAACCATATGTGGCGTAATAAGTGAATGCAATATTTAAACACGTTTATGTTTCGACAAGAAATTTTTATTTTATTTTTGTTCTCAGTTCAGGATCGCTAAAGTTATTATGTAAACTGCAAAAATATTTTTGGTATCTGAGCAATAATTTGAATCTTTTAATTCAAACTAGAAAAATATCTTAGAATTTTAAAATTCGTTGTATTTGTTGTTAGGCTCTAACTGCCCGACGCGAGATTTAATGTGTATTTCCATACAAAAAATTCTTTTTTTTTTATACTGGGTGAGAGCCAGCTATCCCAACCACTAGACTATGTAGGGTATATTAAAATATCTGATTAGTGAAGTTTATGTTAAAGAAACAATTATGGACTTAGCTAGCTGCTAATTCTTATGCTATTCTTTACGGATCGTCTCTTACTATTCCAAGGAAAAAAAGCTGTAGGCTCTTTCCTGTTTGTAATCAGGTTTCTTTATAAGTGATATACATCCGGGTGTCAGCGGTAGCTAGCAACCTAGTAAGAGACGATCACGCCCCATAGTAAAAAATGAAAAAGGTCATAACTCCTAAAACTAGAATCAGATCAATACATAAAGGATCGAAAGAGTTCATTATAAGTGGGGACTATGTAATATTACATAAAGAATTGATATTATTCGTCATAGACGGTTTAAGTCAAATAGTTACTAATAAAGTTGTGTTTAGACTTTATCTTGACAAATGTGTAAAAAGTGCCTGTGGCAGGAATTGAACCTGCGACCTTTGGAGAAGCATACCAACAGGCTATCCACTGCGCAATGCATGCTTTCAAGGTTACAATTTAAAAATAGATTGTTATATTTCTAATAAAAATCACATAGAGGACACAAAACCATGATAGAAAAAAAACGATACCAATACGCCCGATATCACGTACAGCCCTTTCCCCAGGGACTTTGGAGGCATACATAGTCATAAAAAGCGTATTTATTGGACCTTTGAAATATGTTGGACAAAGTGGCTGTCTCATTAATCCTGTCAGACGACTTTAGAGGGAGGGGTCACTGATGGAGGGGAATAGCTGTACTTTAATCTGTTTAGTCACTTAAAAAGGGCACTAGCAATTTTAATTTCTGTTTAGATGACCCATTAAATATCTCTCTATGATGTTCTGGTAACTCACTCGGCATACTAATGTTGCAGGGGGAGCAAGCGTTTACGCTCCTGAAAAATAGCCCCCCCCCCAAAAAAAAATCCCTCCAGAAAATATTACCTTGCCGAAAATCCTACATAAAACCACCCCTCCCGAAAAATACCCCCGTCAGAAAACTCTTACTTCCTTACCTAGGTCCCAACCATCCTCATTGGACGTTTTTGGCCACTCTTTTTTCTATTTCATGCGTAAGGACTTTGTTCATTATTTTATCAGGTACAGTACGTGATAACTGGGCTACATTGAAATTTTCAAAATCGATGTTTTCTATTCATAGCTTTCATGGACGGAGGCCATGCAGAGATACTTCAAGTGTGATTTTCAGGAGGTGGCTCGGCTCCATTCACTTGGCGTGGCCAAACTAACGCAGTCGCAGTTTCTTGATGTTCCTGATAGTGGCTTTAGTCGATTGAAGCCTTTGGCGGGCTTCTGTATTTGTGATGCGGTCGGTGCATTTGATTCTAGCGATGCTTTGGAGACATCTCATTTTGAAAGTAAGAGCTTTTCATTCGTCTTCAGTTTTCAATGTCCATATTTCTTACCCATATATGACTATGGTAATTACTAAACTGCTAAATAGGTGCATCTTGAGTTTGTTGAATAGATAATTACTTTTTCAAAGGTTTGCTAGTCTTCGAAAGCTAGAGCAAGCAAGTGGAAGTCTACAGTTCACGTCAGAGCTATGGCACTTACCAGAAGAGAGTTGGCCACCAAGGTACGAGAAATGGTTGACCGTTGCAACCTGTCTCCTGCCTATGGTGATAACCCGTGGGCTGTCTAGTTCATGTCTAGTAGTTATCATGGCTCTTGTCTTGCTGATGTCAATCTCCCTGCCAAACTACTTAGTGGCATCGTAAAGCATATTAGCTTGTGCCTGCAATTCTTCTGAAGAGTTGGCTAGCATAGCAATATCTATCTTCAAGATCACCTATCACCATACAGTAGATCATCTATCATCTGTCATATTTCGAATGTATCATTCACAGATTGACATTCAGAACGAGGTTGATGAGATTTTATGATAAGTCGCAGCCCTAAAGTACTCCTGACAAAATTGTAAACTCGTCTGACAACCCATCAGCAGTTATTGCTCAGCCTTGAAACCGGTCATACAGACTCTTGATTATCAGGACTATCTCATAAGGGATCCTGTAGTGGAGGAGGATATGCCAGAGTCCTTTGCACCATTTTAGGTCAAATTCATGACGGAAATCAACAAATATTTGCTAAAGTTCTTGGTTGAATTCGATGTATCGTTCAATAGGTTGCGAACAACGAACATTTGATTGGTTCCGGATCATCTAGATCAGAAACTGGTCTGATATTCTCCAACGGCAATAGTAGTTGTTGCTTAACAAAGTAGTTGTTGCTTGTATTCTTCAAAGTACGACTTTTGTTAGGACAGTTGGCTTGTGAGGCTGATTGGACGGTAGTTTCCACATTCTTTCTTTGACCCATTTTTTGGATGGAAAAGTGGGAGCCTTGCACCACTGTCAGGGTATATGGCCATTTTTCCACACCAGAGTCACAATGGTATGGTACATATCTGTTACCTTATTTGCCTCGATATTAATGAGTTTGGAGTTGACTATGTCTGGGCTACAGGCTTTTCCCTGCTTCAGTGTCTTGATTACAAACTCAGTTTCTGAATTGAGTGGGGGTGGTGGTCTGAGCTCTTGGTCGTGTTTGGGGAAGCGAAGTAGTATTTGATGATCAGCAGCTACAGGGGGATTGAGTCCATCTTTAAACTACGCTTTCCATCTTTCAAGTTTCATCTTTGGATTGCTGATCTCTTTTCCATTTTGTCCAGGATCACTGATATTTGCGGTTCATTTTTCTGGCTCAACTTACGTACGATTCGGAAAACTACTCTGCTGTTCTTCTTCCTCAACTGTATTAGCAGTCACTGCATTTCTTCTGCAGGTGGTTAATTAGCGCCTTTCTAATATCTTGCTCTATTCTTCTCTTGAGAAGCTTATAAGTACCATGGCTATTGCGGTCGGATTTATTTAACTGCTTATCTTTGCATAGCTTAAAAATCTCATCCGTAATCCATGGTTTTATATTGAGAATTTTTCGTTCGAAGATCGTTTGAGGATTGAGTCTATTTTGCAAGCGGTGTTCAAGGGAGAAATATTTACTAGGATCTATCGGATTTTTTCAGATATAATAGAAGTGTACGTCTGCCTTTTTTTCAGGGTCACGCAGGAGGTCCACCTTGAAACTAGAGCCAAAGTCTGTTCCAGGTAGTGCTACTTTGTCTAGTACAGATGGCTTCCACTGCTTTGACATCAGCACATAATCAATCATATTCTCGGTGTTACTGTCTGGGGATCTCCAGGTCACTTTATGCCGATGGTGGTTTTCGAACATTGTGTTAGCTGTGAATAACTCACTTTTCAAGGCAGAAGTCGAGCAATCGTTTGCCTCTTGCATTGAGTTTTTTATGACCAAAAGACCCCACCTGGGGCTTTTGTCGGTCACGGGCCAAAGGCCCCGTCGGTCCAACCCTACTGGACCGACGGACATTCTCCGTCCCCGCTATAACACCACAGCTACCCATGACATTCAGTACGTCTTTCTTGTGAATTTGGCCCTTGTTTTTCTCATAGCGCTCTTTTCTCCATATATTCTATACAGTAATCCAAAACGGATTACAAAGAAGGCATTTTTCTATTTCCTTGTGTTTTAATTGATTAGCGCTCTATAAGTTTAATTCAAAACAACCTATTTAATTCAACAATTAGTTCAACTTTTGCCCTAATTTATCCAAAGTAAAGTAATCGAATTAACGACGTTTCTTGACTACAAAGGTCCCTGCATCGGCCCTGCAGTGTGTTGCTACAACAAGGTTCGATATTTAGGTCCCGTAATACTAAGCTAAGCCCAAACTCCCTTTACCAGCACAGGACTCTAAGTTATCCAGGTTTATTGCCAAGCTCTGTTTAAAGAAAATTTTCCATAATGTCATGAGCTAGCCGTCTCTAAATATTATTGGGCCAGAGGTTCAACATACTCACCCCTGTGACGTCAATCTTATGAAGAATGTTTTCGAACATTATGGTGCTAAGCAAATTTTTCCAAAGTCATTATCTATCTAGATCATCTTTTCGAGTCACAACAGTTAGTGTCCCAATTCTTAGAAAATGTTATTAACCCAATTTCAGGAAAAAATTGTGTTTACCAGCATAAGTATTGCTATCTTAAAGAAAGCAGAGTAGATAGATAGATCTGCAGTCTTAAATTTATCCGAAACAATGACTTGGTGGCCACCTATTTAATAAATTTTGTATATGTGTACCCTAAATGTATCAGAAACAAATAATACATAAGCAAGTTGTCAGTAGTTTCCCACCCCTCTTTGGTTATTTACCTTTTCCCTTAAAATGATAAGCTCAACATAAATCAGGATTAGAATCGTTTTGTAACTATAAGTTCAACATAATCAATGATAAGCTCAACATAAATCTGGATTAGAATCGGTTTGTAACAGTAGATAGTAGAACTTTCGAAAACATGGAGGATTAAATTCTTCCATATAATTTTATTGAAGCTAATTAATATTTGGTAATTCAGAAACTGCGCCAATGTCTTTTGTTATAATTCAAAATCAATGCGTAAACACTTAATTATATATCTAAGTAGGTATTTTGCGAAACAGAAGAAAGTCGAGAGGATTTTCATTTTATCAGCGTGTTTGAGAATTTTCGAAAAGGTGCGGTGTAGAGAATATGGGGGGGGGGAGGCAACAGTATTGAACATCGTTGACAGGTAACGGTGATTGAAACAGAGCTTAGCAGAGACTACGGAAGTATATGAAGCTGATATGCAGCGTTTAATGTGTTCTGTTAGGACATGGCGAGTATGATAAATTGTATTTCTAACGGAATGCCAAGGTAAACAATTTGGTCAGAGGCGTGAATCTTAGCATTTTAAAGTACAATTAAAACAGGAAGTGAGCTTTTCTAGTTGAAAAGTGCTACGTCACACTTTTTAGTGTTGAATTATAGTTTTGTTTTTATGGCAGATTTTAAGCAATTCTGTAACCAGATTTTAAGCATTCTGTTTGTGGTTTTTGGAAAGTTTCAGAGATTTTATCTAAATTTTTGCTGAGGTCAAAAATGTCATCAGCATAGATACAGCATAGATAAGGACATATTCAGACTATAAAGAACGCAAGACATCTAACACTGGTCTTGAGCTTCAAGGACATAATTATTAAAAAAAAAACAGGTGAGGACCTGGCTCCATATCTAGCTCTAATCTTAACTGGTACAGCTCTATCCAGTGGCCTTGCCATTTCATCTTTCTTGAGAGGGATTTTAAGTTCGACTCGTAGCTTAACATACATATCCCTGTGAGATCTGATGATAGCTGGATTTACTCCTTTTTTAGCAATCCTTAAAAGCATGAGGGGATGGATCAGTGAGTTGAAGGCGTGGTAAACATCATGACTCACCAAGGTGAGTGAACTACCTATACAAGAAGCATCATTCAGAGCAATAGCAACAATTGCAAGAGCATCAATTTCATGTTGAAAGCCAAATTGTTGTGGAGGTGTGTAACATTTTCTTTCAAGCTCTCTTATGAACAGTAGTTCCTGAAGCTCGCATAAACTTGTTGATACTGTTATGAGCATGAAAGATGTGTGTTGATCGGAGGTTTTTATTTTCGTCGGAATAGGAGGAAGATCTCTTACATAGAATAATGACGGAGCCAAACCTTGTGTAAAAATCATCTGCAGTAGTAACGTAAGATGTTCAAAATGTGCGGGGCCACCGTTTTTATATATAGAGCGTAAATTCAATCTATGCCTCATGAAAGTTTTGGCTTAAAACAAACAATAGCATCAGCCAAAGACGTTACAGAAAGTCTACAATCAGAATCAGGGAGTGCATGCAAAAGTTGGTCTAGCTCTTCAACATACTTATGCTCAAATTACGGGTCTTGGTCTTAGGGGTCTTGTGGAGATGATATAACCTCATAGAAAGAACACCGATCAAATAAAGGAACATCGGCACTGGAAAGAGAAGTTTTGAGGATCCTTTGACAGAGCGACTACCAAAGGAAATGACGGTTATCTTTAAATTTTGTGCTGTCAGTTCTGTTATTTTCTTGCGCTGATTCTGAAGTTCACTGGCAAGCTTCTTCTTTGTTGCAATGCGGATAGAATTAACAGGACTGGACCGTGGTTGGTCTCATTTAATTCATAAATGTAGCCAAAACATTGCCGAATCATGGGATTGAGAGAAAATTCGATTTTCCTTCCTGCCACTTAGGAACAGTTCCAAAATGGTGACGCTTCAATGGAACAGCACAAGACTCTGCATATTGTAAACTCTGCAATATAAATATCTAGGAGAACACATCTTTTTTCAGTTGGCAGTAGTGGGTATTTGATTAGCAGGGAAAATGATACATTAATTTTGGCAAATATTATAGAAACACAATCCTGATACACTTCAGTGTTGATTGGCGCCCTAATGCACATACACGATTTATATGCTGCTGTTGGGTGATTATTGACCAAATGATTATTGGCACTTTGACCATGTGGATTAGACTGATTCTTGGCAGGATGATTTTTTTGATGTTTCACACTGCAAAAGGTGTAGCAAAAAGCCTTGCATAACACTCAGGACTACTAGCTTTACAAGCGTCTGAATGGTCAAATACGTGATTGACAGAACCATGTCGGCCACAAAAAGCACTTGATTGGCATTCTACCGCTAGGTGGCCTACCTCCTGACGCTCAAAGCATCGACAAGAAAGAAAAATAAATTCCTGGACAGCCAGAAGTTAATAACCAATGCGAACTGATTCTTCTAGGAAAAATTCAAGGTTGCTAGGTGTCTCAAATTGGAGTTTAAAGATGGGGGAATTACCATACTGACTTTCTTTGTGCTCTTAAGGATTAGTTGCTGAAATGCTGAAAAGTCTAAGAATTGGGACACTTGTTTAATGACGGCTGCAAAAACTATTCCACTCGTAGAAGTGCTCATAGACGATTGAGTGTCTTTCGCACTCTTGACTATTCTACTATCCTCTGATTTGGAGCACACAGCGATTTTCCAGTCACTATTCGATTGCTTCAGATCCGTAAGATCATTTGTAGCTTCTTTGTCAATAAACTGTAAATATACTGTCAATAGACTGTCAATAGACAAAACTGTCAATAAACTGTCAATATATGTCAATCTACTCTCAATAAACTGTTTACAGTCATGAGGATCCTTAATATCTAGGGGGCAATTATTTAGCACTACAGCATACGATGGTTTTACGTTTTTTCCAATTGTAAGCAGCAAATAATGACACATTGTTGTTCAGCAGCACAGTAGACAGAATATACAGTGTCAACAAAGGCTATAGTTTCCATTCAAAATAAGTGACACAGATTTAAAACCACACAAGATTCATACTCCGCCTCCGTGCACGCGCGATTCCGATGTACACATCACGAGAAGCCTATGGAAAAACCTGTTTTTTATCCGACTACTAGCAACTAAACGTTCTGAAGTACATTCCCAGGGTCAGTACTCGCGGTATCAAAATGTGCGTCATGTCTGGAAAAAGAAGACGCTACAGTCTACAGTGTTCAGCAGTCGAAGAGTTGACATCGAAGAGTGCACGGTTCGTGATGTGTATAAATACATATAGCTCAGGAGAAATCTTGTTTATTTTTGTAGAGACTGTTGCAAAAATCAGCATTACCAACAACTGGAGTTGCATAGGGATTGAATATAATAAAACCCATTATATTTTCTTTCTATTTGGCAGCTGATATGAGGAGCTTACACATGTCAATAATCTTTTCGTCATCTTTGACATAACCAAGTTCAGATTAAAGAAGTCTTTTCCTGATAATATCGCATCATACGTAAAGAAATTCACAGCATAGGTTACACTGCAGTCTATTTTCGCATTCTCGGGTAGTGATTGCGCAAGACAATTCAACACAACATTCAAAATGAGTTTTTCCCTTATGATTAATTTCCCATTGTCCTATTATTCCTAATGCCTTTCAGTAATTACACATAATTCAAGAATCATAGTCCAGGGGTTGTCCAAAAAATACTTCACAAAATAGAAGGAGAGATGATATGTGAAGGTGACTGGACTGTCACCTTCGCATATAAAAAATGCTCAGATACCAATAATCAGGGAAACGTAAGATTTTGCTGTTTCCCACATAGGTCTTTTGATTCTATTGGGCACCCCAATGTAGTCTCAAAAATCAATGGTTCTTAAGTTTTTTGGTTTTTAAGGGTTTTTTCCTTAATTTAAGAGAGTAGGCAAAACTTTTAGACTTACAACCATTGACATTTACATTAAAATCTGATAAATTTCCCTCAAATTGAACTTGATAAAAAAATTTTAATGTTTTTTGTAGTTTGTCAGTTACTGTCAATGGTCAAGCATAAATCCTTTTTAGTTTGAGTCATTTTCTAGCCAAAGTTTGTAACCAAGAACTGCTTAATTTAATAAGTTGCCTATAATAAATAGGTAAGTTTATTTGCTATGCTGTTCAAATTCTTTCTACGAAAAGTTCAAGTTTGTTTACAAAGCACTTTCCTCATCTAAGCTTTAATCTAATCCTAAAAAATTTGGCAAATAAAATGGTCTATAGTCAAATAAAATGGTTTTTAGTGAGGGGCCTGTGATAAATGGCAAAGTTTATTACTATGTTGTTCAAATTGTTTCTATGAAAAGTTCAAGTTTGTTTACAATGCACTTTCCTTTTCTAAGCTCTAATGCTAAAGAATTTGGTGGGTAAACATGATCTTAGATAATTTTGAGAGGCTTATAAAAGAAGAACTTAAAAAAACTTCTCGAATTCACTTACAAAGTGTCTATAATGTTATTCGCAAATGTTGTGTCAATTTCGGTTATCGCCCTTGTACTAACTCTCCCAACATGTATGTCAAATGTCCTATGTATATCTGAAGGTGCAAAACTAACAATTATTGATGTAAGTAAAGTTTTTATATTCCGTTGGTTAACTTAATTAAAAAAGAACTCGCTGAAAAAATAATCAAATAATTCTATAGAAGGATACTAAATTTAAGACCAGGAGGAATAGAGTAGGCTATAAAATAGACACATTAAATGTTACATATATATAATATATATATACTATTACATATACGATAGTCAAATCCAGAAATGACCAGACATTATTATCAAAGAATAAATAAAACCCAAAAAATAAAAAATTTGGCGTTCTTGAGATATTATAGCTACGCCTACCCCTCGATATTCTCTGAGTGCATCAACCTGATAATCTTTGCGCAAACAGTACAAGCTGGAAGCAGTGGCAGTAGCAGTTGAGCCGCAAAAATATTCGTAGTCTGAATTAATCGAAGTCGCAGGTAGTCATGAAGTCATATTCATTTAGTCATATTCGCAATTAGTCATATTCGCAGGCTGTCAAAGTCGCAAGAAGCCTGAGTTGCAAATAGTAACAGTTGTTATCGCAACTAGTCATAGTTGGTGTCACAATTGATAATTTACTGAAGTTTAAATATTTTAACTTACAAATAGATAAAACCGTGAATAGTTGCTGTTTCAGATATCAGTCGCAGTTCAGTTTCAGTTGCAGTTTTTTTCAGAGCTGTAGTCAAAGTTGAAGTCATGAGTTGTCACAGTCCTAAGCAATGGTAACTTCAGTCGCAGTTGCATATAGTCACAATAACCTTGACAAATTGTCTGACACAAGTAGTTGCAGTCTATAAGTAGTCACGGTCAAAGTAAGAAAAGTCACACTTGCAAACAATCGCAAGTAGACATGTTTACAGCTGCTGTCACTGCTGTTGATTTTGCAGTCAAGTAATAGACAAAAGCATAAGAGCTTCAAAACTCCGCTGTTTAAAAGAGACAAATCTCTTTTAAGCAATGGAGTAAACCCTTTTATATTTTCTTGCATTTGGAACTTTTATCAGAACTCTCCAGTTTGTGTGAAGTCTAGTAGCCAAATCAGTGATCTCAATTATGTTCGTCGTTGAGTAAAACAGATCTCTGTTTTGAGTCTTGTAGTTTTTAACAGTGTTGTTCAAGTCACTACACTTTGCATTCTCCTTTACCTCATTGAGTCCTAAATATGTGCAAGAAACCTTTCCTACACCGAGGAAAATAATTTGTGAGACCTCACTGGCTAAGCATGACAAAACAAAAAAAATACTAGAAAAAATGGGGATAATAACAGCGGGTCGGTCGAAAACAGGATCAGCCGCTTTGTGGCATGTTTGAAACAGGTTTTTGTGTGGCATGGCCGCATAGAAACAAAAATGAATTCTTGTCGAAAAGGGGCATGTTTAAGAGCTGACGTCACAAGACTTGTTTTGTTTCTTAAGCTAATACGAAGGTGATGACATGCCAATTCTAAACCAAAAACGACTCTATCGAAATGTGGCACGTATAGGCATCATGTCAAAAAACTGGTTTTTGTTCTATAAGCTAATATGAAACCAATGGCAAAAGTTCATTTGCATTGAATAATTAAGGGTTTGCTGGAATTCAGTGGTAGAGTAAGTACTTTGAAATAAAGATGGCAGTGAGAGATAAACCCCTTTTTAAAAAATGGATGTCTTTTCAACTTAGGATTTATAAATACCTACTTCTAAGGTGTAGAATGTACAAATATAAAAGTAGACATTTTATTTGTAAATATATTTGTTTCCTTTATGTATAAATTATATTTTTTGGAAGGAGATTGTATAAAACATTTAGTTAAAAATTTTTGATGGTTTTCGTTCAAATAAGAAATTTTGTTTATCACTGGTTTCATATCAAGTGGGACTCTTGTTAAAACGGATTTAAATGGCCATGTTCACTGGAAAAGGGTGATTCTAACCCTCTAAATAGCTCCCTCTGGAGCTATTGTTTTATCCTTATATCCTTTCACTCTATACCTTCAACTCTGTTTCTACTTAGCCTTTTGTGTCATTCCTATCTAGTATTCATTCATATAGAAAAAAAATTACAAGAAACGTTGAATCGATAAATACTTTATTTTAAATAAGAGATTATTTTATAAAATACATGGTTGTGTCTTCTTCCACTGTCAAATCCATAGACACTTTGAGTGTCTGTTTTGTCGTTGTCGGGTAAACTTCGAAAGGTTAAATTTTCGTTGTTTTTTTTCTTCTTTCTTTTTTGTTTAGCACTGAGGACAGCTTGAGGGAGGTCCTTGTAGAAATATTTGCTTGTTTCTTCGTCATCATGGTTTGCCACTGGCTGACAAAATCCTTGTTTTCTCACCTGTTTTGATTTTATTTTTCATTTTATTACTTTCTGATTAGAGAGCCTAAGTGTAGAAGTTTTAACTCCTATTTTCTATCTAAAATCTTGAATTTTGTACTTTTTCCTTGAAGAGATACGGTTTTATATGTTTCGTTCCCCATGCCCAATTGTAGCAAACCAAACCTAGAAGATTAGAAGAGGGCTTATTTGATCGTGAATCACAAATATTACTGACCTTTGAGAATAACCAAAGATTGGAGGGTAGCTAGCAATTGTTCCACGCCTCTTTTTACCCATATAATGACATATCAAAATTTGGCATTATTAATTTGTTTTAAACAGTAGAAAGGTCCAATAATTTATCTTTGGGGAGGAAATGATCCCTTATAGTCCAAGAAGAAGGAACTACAAGTTACGCAGTTTGCCCACCGTTCACATATAGTATTTCTCATTGCAGAATAGGAAAAAAATTATAATGGGAAGTGGTATTTTTTGGTGGGAAGGGGGTCCTTGAGTGGTATAAAGCCCTTCCGGGGGAACAATTTTTCATGGTAAGATTCAGGGAAATTTCTGAGCCAAATTTTACACAGAAAGCAGGAAAGGATTTCTTGTCAAAATTTGAAAAACAATCAGAAATTCCATTTATAAAACCAAGTTTTAAGCTTAAGAGAAACAAGAGCCATTTTAAATATGAGTGGAGCGGCTCCTTTCTCAACCCTTGCTCTTTAAGCTAGTCAGTTTTTGTTATCGTTCTATGACTCGTTCCTTTAGGAATGAGTCATAGAACACAAGGGCTGTTGAATTTGAAGTATTTTTAAATAACTTGCTTTTCAAACAGTTCGTGGTAACGAACTGTAAGTAAGGAGCGACCCGGCTCAATGGTAACCGAAACTCTAAAAAACGGAATTTGGTACCAATAGATACATCAAAAGAATCAGATTTTAATTCTGATTTCAAATATATAAGTTTCATCAAGTTTAATATTACTCATCAAAAGTTACGCGCCTGAGAAAATTTGGCTGGTTTTCGAAAAAAGGGGAAAGACCCCCTAAAAGTAATTGAACCTTAATGAAATTCACACCATCATATTTAGCGTATCAGAAAACCCTACTGTAGAGGTTTCAAGCTCCTATCTACAAAAATGTGGAATTTTGCATTTTTTGCCAGAAGAAAGATCACGGGTGCGTGTTTATTTGTTTTTTTTTCCCAGGGGTAATCGTATTGACCCAGTGGTCCTAGAATATCGTAAGAGGGCTCATTGGAATGGAAATTAAAAGTTCTAGTCCCCTTTTTAAGTGACCAAAAAAAATGGGAGGGCAGCTAGGCCCCCTCCCACGCTCATTTTTTTTCTCAAAGTCACCCAATTAAAATTTTGAGATAGCCATTTTGTCCAGCATAGTCGAAAATCTAATAAATATGTCTTTTACGATGACTTAATCCCCCACAGTTCCCAGGGGAAGGGCTGCAAGTTGTGAACTTTGCCCATTGCTTACATATTGTATTGGTTATTGGGAAGTATACAGACATTTTCAGGAAGAATTTTTTTCTGGTGGGGGGGGGGCTGGAGGAGGGGCTATCTATTCTAATTAAACGGCCTTTGTGATTCAGGGGTTTGTGAATTAAAAAATTTTTAACTTTTAACGTAAAGAGCGTGGTATTGACTAAGGGGAGAACCCGATCATATACGTAATAAAAAAAAAACAATAAAAAAAAACAAGCGATACGGCTCAATAGTAATCGAAACTTTTAAAAACGGAACTTTGATGTCAATAAATGTATCAAAAGAATGGGCTTATAATGCTGATTCTAAATATATGAATTTTATTAAGTTTAGTATTACTCATCAAAGGCTACAAGCCTGAGAAAATTTACCTGATTTTTTAAAGAGGGGGGAAACATCCCCTAAAAGTGAAAAAAATTTAATGAAAATCACACCGTCAGATTCAGCGTATCAGAAAACCCTATAACATAGGTTTCAAGCTCATATCTGCAAAAATCTGCAACTGTGTATTTTTTGCCAGAAGAAAAATATACGAATATAGAAGTTCGTTACGTAAATAAATTTGTAAATTACGTCAGAACCAAATTTAGAGAGCCATTTAGCAAAAGAAAAGTAAATTTTTTATGCAAATTTTGCTTACTTATTCAATGCCGGCGAGCCAAAATAAAAGCTGCATTAACTAAAAAACGATCAGAAATTAAATAAAAAAAACAAGTTTTTTAAACTGAAAGTAAGGAGCGACATTAAAACTTAAAACGAACAGAAATTATTCCGTATATGAAAGGGGCTGTGCCCTCCTCAACGCCTCGCTCTTTACGCTAAAGTTTTTATTGTTTAAAAAAAAGAGTTGTGAGAAAGTCAAACTTTAGCGTGAAGAGCGAGGCGTTGAGGAGGGCACAGCCCCTTTCATATACGGAATAATTTCTGTTCGTTTTAAGTTTTAATGTCGCTCCTTACTTTCAGTTTAAAAAACTTGTTTTTTTTATTTAATTAGAGTAAAGAGCGAGGATTGAGAATGCGACTGTAACGGAAAAACTTCTGATCATTTTAAGTTTAAACCTTGCTCTTTACTTTCAGTTGAAAAAAATTGTCTTTTCATTTGTTGAAAAGAGATTTGTTTCATTTGTTGACGAACAGAAATTATTCCGTATATGAAAGGGGCTTTGCCCTCCTCAACGCCTCGCTCTTTACGCTAAAGTTTTTATTGTTTAAAAAAAGAGTTGTGAGAACGTCAAACCTTAGCGTAAAGAGCGAGGCGTTGAGGAGGGCACAGCCCCTTTCATATACGGAATAATTTCTGTTCGTTTTAAGATTTAATGTCGCTCCTTATTTTCAGTTTAAAAAACTTTTTTTTTATTTAAAGGCTGCGAAAGCGGAGGGTTTGGGGGGCGGCAGCCCCCCAACTGTGCCTCCTAATCCCTGTACGTTTTAAGGTTCAACCTTGTAACTCAGCCTCTTTAACTCTTTAGAAAACGTAGTTTTTTTCAAATAATTAAATTATATAAAAGGGGAAAACTGAGTTTTTTAAGTGGAAGTAATAAGCTTCTTTAAAACCAAAATATTTGTCATCGTAAGTTTGAATAAAGTAAAAAAAAACCTAAATATAATATAAGGTAAAAGTCTGAATAGAATATAACGAAGTGGATTTTTGAATGAAATAAACAACGGTTATCAAAACATAAATGAACCGGAATTGTCCTGCAAATGAAAAGGGTCATAGTTACAAACCTCTAAGTTTTTTATACTAGTTTGTTTTTTCCATTAAGACTTTTTGTTATTCGTATCGGTTTTAAACAATAAAATTCGTGGTTTGTTTGGAGGAGAATCAATTATCAGAACATTTGTAATCGTAATTATTCTCAAATTCTCAACGTTACAACTATAATCTTCTCAACACATTTTTGGCATTTAATATCTTAGATGATTTTCAATTGTTGAAGTTCTTGCACTAGCTTAGTTAAAGAAGTTTTGCTCTGTTATTCTGAGAGTTAATAAAATGGAAAAATCATTTATAAAAATAAAAACGAGTCATTTATAAATTTTAATTGTGAAGCTAAAACCTCACTTATCCTTTGCCACAGCTGTTTTAAAGCTATCTTTAGCAATTTGGTATTTTATAACATAAAAACAGTAGGTTCGAATCATTATACTGTTTTAGCTGATTTATAGCTAATTGTTGCTGTTATCAACTAGTTTCTAAAGTTAATTTCATCCAAAGAGCATGTCCTTGCTTGTTCATTTTCTTCATAAATAATTTATTTATTTAATACAAAAATATAGAAAAATTGTGCGGAGAATATTTGTAAGTCGGAAAATATCGATTGGAGTAGTAATATTACGATAAAATTTGTGTCTGCTTTGCCTAATAAGTCACAACTATGTATTTTTAATTTAAAGGAATAATATTAAGAGAAATTAAGTACGTGACCAAAAAAAATATTCTGTTTTTTTTTTGGAACACCTATTTTCGAACATTTAATTTGGCATCCAACGTCATTACCTTATAAAAAGGCTATTTCTAGTGAATGCAACAAATTTTTTGTCAGATGTAAATTTTATTAAATACTGGGGATATAAAAAAATATATTTTCTTTTTAATTCCCACAATGTGACAAGAATTAAAACGCAAAAATATGGACTAAATTGCTTTGTTTCAACCTATGATTCCTAATCTGAATGTGTTCCAAAAAAGTATTTATATTTGAAAAATAACCCTTATAGATGGCATCTTTTACAAAGCATGAAACCAACCTATTCCATTGAACGAATTTACTTTTATTAAGATGAAAAATATATTTATTTTGAACCTATAATTACCTAATTTGATTGTCCGTTTTGAAAGTTCATCTTTAACCTAATAAGTCAAAACTAAAATAGAGATTTACACATAATAAAAAGGCCAAAAAACGCCACAGCTTCTTTAAAGTCCTTTGCTAAGCAAAGGACATTATTAAAAAAATGTGCAACTTATAAAATTTCACTACAATCCTAAAACCTTCATCCATTATTATGCATTATTTCGTTCTTCATTCATTCTTTCCAGTAATCTTCTAGGATCTTTCTGAATCCCTATGTCCTGAAAATATTGTTATTAATTAATTAATCGCTTCAATAGTATAAGAAACTAAATATAGCATAAGGTAAAAGTCTGAATGCAATATAACGGAGTGGATTTTTGAATGAAATAAACAACGGTCATCAAAACATAAATGAACAGGGATTGTCTTGTAAATGAAAAGGGTCATGGTTACAAACCTCTAACCTAATTATGGTAGTTTGTTTTTTCCAATAGGACTTTTTGTTATTCGTATGTTTTAAACAATAAAATTTGTGGTTCGTTTTGAAGGAGAATCAATTACCAGAACATTTGTAATCATAATTATTCTCAAATTTTCTATTGCTCTTTAGCCCAAGCAACGAATCTATAACTATCTCAAAAAAATTAACTACTGATGTTTTCATATACTTTTACTTAGGCAAAGACGGGAGCTTTAATGGAAACCAAAACCCTCTCTCCCCAAAATATACATTTTATTTTGCAGAATGTTTCTGAAGTAACCCATAGACAACAAAGACTAAATAGTAAAGTGGCGATCTAAAAGGGTTCTGTTTTTGTTTTTTTTTTCTACTAAGATGTATTTTGGCATAAGGGCGTATAGACAGAAATTCTCATAATCCAGATTATCATTTTATTTCTTTTTAACGTAAAATAAAACTAATTTGAAATTTAAGAAAGTAAAATCTAGGAGAAGCAGCAAGAACTGTCGCATTCTGAGATGATATAATGTCATAAAAAAATTAAATACTCTAACTAATGAGCAAAACAAAACATTTTTTTCTTATCGCTATTTATTTCTATCATTCTATCGAAGTTCCTAAATCAAAAATGTTTTAATACTGCGTCATATGTTTCCATAATATTATACGGATTTCATTGAGGGGGATAACGCAAAAGTACACTGAGGTCTTGTGCCATTGACAGGGAAAGTTAGAGTAACTCAATAACCGTTTTGTAGCCGCTTCTCTCTGTTGTAAAATTGTGTTTAATCTCATTGCCTCTGTTTCACATTTTCATGCCAAAAAAATGTATTCCTTAATGTTTAACATTATAAGAGTGTGGATGACTATGTCTGAACCAAAGGGCTATATCTGATCTAATCTTAAAGTACGAAGGACATCAAACTTAAAGCTTTTTTTCCTCCCCGGTTCCATCTTAGGTCTAATCAGTGGTTTCCTTGGGCGGTTCCTTGGGTCTTAGGCAGCTTTCTTGGATGTATTATAATTGTTTCTACGGTTTGCTTTGGGTTATTATAACATTCTCAAGGCTAGAATCCCTGCTTAAAGCTTCACCAAACAAAGTATTTTTAAGTAAATTAAGTCTTTTTCAAATGAAAGCATTATTATGACAATTTTTCAAGGGGAATCGTCCACAAATATTTTAAGGGGGGATTTTCAGAAAGGATACAATTGTCCGGAGAGAATTTTACGGGGGGGGGGTGGTAGTTTACATGAGACAACTTTTCAAGAACAAGTTTCCCGTGAATGAAGTGAATTTTTCATGAAGAGAAAACCAGATTTAACGGCATTATTTGAAAAATGATCAGAAACTTAATAAAAAAAAGTAAGGAGCAGCCCTAAACTGAAAACAACGGGAAATTACTTCATATATAAGTGAGTTTGACTATTTGTCCCAACTTTTTAAGAGCGACTCCTGAAACCCAAAGGGTAACGTAAATTAAGATAAAGGATGCTGCACTAGATCCTTAAGGTCCATCCCGGCGGTGCTGATCTCCGTCTCAAGGCCTTTCAGCCAGAAAGTGCAAAGGGGGGATGAAAGCCAGCCACCCTAGGCTTTCGCACACCTTTCCTGTTTACCTTCCCCAGATTTCTCCAGGTACCCATTTGGAGCTTGGTCAACTCTGACTGAGCTTACTGAATCACGCCACACTAAACCCCGTCCCAAACCAAATAATTGGATAGACTAGGATTCGAACCCTCACCCTTTCGGACAAGGGATCCTAAATATAGCGCACCAATCCACTCGGCTAGGAACCCAAAGCGTATGTAATTAGGATAAAAAGCTCTTTTAAAAGGACCAAAAACAACTATCATAAATAGCGAAGTATCGAGGAGCAAGGTAAAGAGCAAAGTTTCACCCCCCTTATTCATGGAATAATTCCTGTTCTGTTTTAGTTTTAATCCTGGTCCTAATTTTCAATTGAAAAAACTTTTTTTTTATTTTAATTTACACAAAAAAGAATGGACAGTTCATAGAATAAAAATAAGCACAAACTAGAAATTGAATCTTTGAATATGGCCATGTATTGTACTTGTTTGACAAACAACTTTTAGAACTAGGGCAATTATGTGAACAATTTAGAGAGCATTAACTTGAATAAGTAAGTATCCTTACAGCTAGCATTGAATCTGAATGAGTTCTTGACCTATCAGATATATTTGGCAAAGAAAAACTCGTATTTATAAGAGTCCCAAAGTTAACATTAACTTTGTTTTGGGTACGGGGCGACTTCAAAATTATAATTGCTGCAAATGTTAACCATACTTGAATATACCTTGCAATACATTTAGGCTGTATTGTTTGACGTCAATAAGCCACTTACTGTTGATCTACTACAAAAAACATATACAATATTGCTTTTTGACTCTTTGGAAGACGATAACAGTTGACAAAATAGATGGCTCTTATTGAATTGCTATATAATCAATAGAAAAATTCGTGAATCTAAAAAAAGGCATTTTTCCTATGCCCGTAGATGCTTTCATCAACATTATTTAAATCTAATCAAATTGGGTTGAGTGTCTCGCTTTATTTACTATGTTTTATGGCACAGATAAAGGAATAGTATTACTAGCATTACAACTACCTCTTGGTACGTTATAATTCATTCATTTACAAAGAAATTGAAGCTTAAAGAGTAATAAAACAGTGGAACTTAAACAGTAAAGGAATTGGAGCGAAGAAACAGCAATATTATAAAGTTGATATGTATTTATTATAGTCAAATTTTATAGAAGATAAAACATACGCATTTTTAAATGTTAATAAATAACTCTTAATGTGGCAACATTAATTGAATCTGCTTATTCCAAAAAGTTCATTAAGTGGACACACGCTTTTGAAAGCATCGCGGGATCTATTGTTTCATTGCTGTAGTTAATTATGGGGAAAAGAACTGGATAAATAATGCTTAAAGTAAGCTCCTTAGAATATATTACTTATTAAAATATAATCCTGACACGGTAAAAAAAACGAACAAAGATAGGACTAAGCCTGAAAACAAACAAAAATAAGATGTACAAGGTTTTTTCCCTTAGAATTGATAGTAGAAAGTTAAGATGACATCAACTCATTGAGCTGGAAATGTGAAGGATTTTCTATATTTAGGACTTAGGAAAAAGTTGTCCCCTGGTATTGGAAGATTAACATACGGGGGTCACCACTTTTAAAGGCAAAAATGGCGCAAAGGGGTTGCTATGCCACTTACTGGAGGGGGAGATCCCTCTTCGGCCCAAAATAGTGGGATTTCCGTGGTTACTCTAACGGTTCCGTACATACTAGCGTGATCGGATGGTCCAGGGCCACTTTTAAAAGCCAAGGTTTACCGATAAGATTTCAAACGATCTCTTTAGACTCAACCTAGGCTGAAAAGTTAAAAGAGTACATAGTTTAAAAAAAGGTCTTACTGTATTCACTTCACGCTGTATAAGAACTGATTTAAAAAAAAGACTCTTTCTCCCAGCCCGCTCCGCTAGACGCGTGACTGCGACATGGGGTACGGGGTGGTAAATTAATTCTTCCAGCCAATCCTAGGTCTTTGCCAAGAATGGCAAAGATTTGCAACTTATCTCACAGTCAGTCACTTAATTGAGGTTAGTAATGAACCAGGAGAAACCAAAAATATTCTCAAGAAGAAAGCTATCACCAAACTCATAGGTGATGACATCTTGCAAACAGCTATAACTCAATTATCTTCCATCAAAAAGGACATAGATTCCACATCAAAGCTAGTTAAGCCTGTTGACTCAACTGCTAATCAAATCGACGCCATTGCCCTAGTCAAAGGCAAGAAATCTAAGAAAAAAACGGCAAACTATCCATCCCAGTCCAAAATGACCACCAATGATAATTCGTCGGCTGAAGAAGAATTTCAGTATTCAAATCAAGCAAATGATGAAACTTCGACCACAATGGATATTTAAATGTATACTTTGTAAGATTTTACGTTTCTCACAAAATTATCACTGTGCAATAATGTTGTTTTTAACTATTACGATGACCAAAATAATTTGCGCAACAACCCCTTAGCTAGCCCTGATAGCCCCTTAAGCCGTTTTAACTGTCAATATCTCGACACTAGATTTTGTAAAAAATGTAAAACCAAAGCTAATGGAAGAGACAAAACTTAATATAATCTGCTTTAACATCAAAAGCATAAGAGATAAGTGGACTAATTTTAAAGATTTAATTTTAATTAACGGTTACTGCCCTTTCGACGTAATTGGAATAACGGAGACGTGGCTTTCAGAAATTGATGATACTAATGAATTTTCCCTCCCTGGCTTTCAAGCTATTCATATTGAAAGAAAATTAACCAAGTCCTCTTTTGGCATTTCTCTTTACATCCGGTCAAGTCTAAAATTCACCAGACTGTTACACTGTGAATCCTTATTCTCGCAACCTATAAATAATAGATGCATTTATTCAATAATTGTTGATTTAAGTGTTGACGACAATTCTTTTATTTTTTCATTGTTTTATAAACCACCCTCATTTCCGACACCTTTCTTTTGTAATCTTTTTGATGACTTTTCTAGTTTTATTAATTTACCACAAAAGAAGGCAATAGTTTTTGGGGACTTCAATTGTAATTTACTAAATGTTAGCAGTAATAATGATTGTGATACCTTCTTTGAAACATTTACCTCAAGTGGTCTTCTTCCGACAATCCTTTTTCCTACTAGAGTTGATCCTATGAGGTCTACCACTACTGTAATTGATAACATTTTTGTTGCCACTTCCTTGGGAAACCACCTGTCCTCCAAAATAATATTCTCTGACCTGTCAGACCACTTTCTAATCTATCTCTCCCTACCCTTCCAACCAACTATTAAACACCCTAGAACTAATATCCCTACGTCTAATAGAATATAAAATATTGTGAATATGAACCGGTTCACGGATCGTTTGAAATGATTTGACTGGTCAAAGGTTTTGGATTGTCAGGATGTTAATTCAGCCACAAATGGTTTTACACAGGGACTGAGTGATCTTATCAGTTCAACCTTTCCAGTCTGTAAATCAAACCGAAAAACTACCTATATACACCCCTGGATGTCCAATAGCCTGATAATCTCTTCATATTGTAAAAAAGACCTATATAAGTTAGCTTGCAAAACCAGTAGCGTTATTGACCTAACTAATTATAAAACTTACAAAAACTATATACAAAACTCTTCCGTGAAGCAAAAAAAAATATTATTATTCAAAAATCACTCACTGCAAAGGGAACTTGCAAGGAAAATTACACCATCATATTCAGCATATTTGATAACCCTATTTTATAAGTTTCAAGTCCCTATACACCATAATACGGAATTTTACATTTTTACCACAAGAAAGATCTCGAATGCATGTTACTTTGTTTCTTTAATTTCTTCCCCAAGGGTGACCAAATGGAAACAGTGATCCTATAAGCTCAGAAGACGGTTCATATACCATCGATGCCAAACAAAATTGGGCGAGATATAATCAACTTCGTGACAAAGCTGTTTTAAAGTATAAAAAAGGTGGAATTGCCCTTATCGAAAGTAGAATACTTTTGAAACTTCATTTGAAAGGCCATTTCTTGGCCAAACATCAACATTTTGACACTCCTGACAAGCCAAATTTTGTTTCAAATTTTGCTTCAAATTTGACATCTTTCAATGCAAAGCAGCTTGTTGCTCTTCCCTTTCTCGAACAGCAACAAGTTCATGAAAATGAATAAGGTCAGTTTCCTTATAATTTTTTGATACGATAAAATAATGCTATTGGGCATTAAGCGCTACCTAATAATCGAGCTACCACTAGTGCTACCTGGGTTTTGTTGGGGTGATATGAGAAAATGGGCTAAAATTTACCGACAACTAAATAATCCAGCATTTCATTTGTGTTTTTTTGCAAACTGTCAGTGAGAACTGCGTCCTAGAGAATATTTATGGCGCTTGGGTCAGTTGCAACTTGACCAAGAGGTATCTTATTGCTCTGTTCTTGGGTATTATTATTGTGTTTGAAAAAGTATGTGATGCGTGCAAACAATTTTTGCACAGAGCAGGAAAGACCCTTCCTTGGCCCACTAGTGCTACCTGGGTTTTGTTGGGGTGATATGAGAAAATGGGCTAAAATTTACCGACAACTAAATAATCCAGCATTTCATTTGTGGTTTTTTGCAAACTGTCAGTGAGAACTGCGTCCTAGAGAATATTTATGGCGCTTGGGTCGGTTGCAACTTGACCAAGAGGTATCTTATTGCTCTGTTCTTGGGTATTATTATTGTGTTTGAAAAAGTATGTGATGCGTGCAATCAATTTTTGCACAGAGCAGGAAAGACCCTTCCTTGGCCCACTAGTGCTACCTGGGTTTTGTTGGGGTGATATGAGAAAATGGGCTAAAATTTACCGACAACTAAATAATCCAGCATTTCATTTGTGTTTTTTTTGCAAACTGTCAGTGAGAACTGCGTCCTAGAGAATATTTATGGCGCTTGGGCCGGTTGCAACTTGACCAAGAGGTATCTTATTGCTCTGTTTTTGGGTATTATTATTGTGTTTGAAAAAGTATGTGATGCGTGCAAACAATTTTTGCACAGAGCAGGAAAGACCCTTCCTTGGCCCACTAGTGCTACCTGGGTTTTGTTGGGGTGATATGAGAAAAGGGGCTAAAATTTACCGACAACTAAATAATCCAGCATTTCATTTGTGGTTTTTGCAAACTGTCAGTGAGAACTGCGTCCTAGAGAATATTTATGGCGCTTGGGTCGGTTGCAACTTGACCAAGAGGTATGTTATTGCTCTGTTCTTGGGTATTATTATTGTGTTTGAAAAAGTATGTGATGCGTGCAAACAATTTTTGCACAGAGCAGGAAAGACCCTTCCTTGGCCCACTAGTGCTACCTGGGTTTTGTTGGGGTGATATGAGAAAATGGGCTAAAATTTACCGACAACTAAATAATCCAGCATTTAATTTGTGTTTTTTTTGCAAACTGTCAGTGAGAACTGCGTCCTAGAGAATATTTATGGCGCTTGGGTCGGTTGCAACTTGACCAAGAGGTATCTTATTGCTCTGTTCTTCGGTATTATTATTGTGTTTGAAAAAGTATGTGATGCGTGCAAACAATTTTTGCACAGAGCAGGAAAGACCCTTCCTTGGCCCACTAGTGCTACCTGGGTTTTGTTGGGGTGATATGAGAAAATGGGCTAAAATTTACCGACAACTAAATAATCCAGCATTTAATTTGTGTTTTTTTTTGCAAACTGTCAGTGAGAACTGCGTCCTAGAGAATATTTATGGCGCTTGGGTCGGTTGCAACTTGACCAAGAGGTATCTTATTGCTCTGTTCTTCGGTATTATTATTGTGTTTGAAAAAGTATGTGATGCGTGCAAACAATTTTTGCACAGAGCAGGAAAGACCCTTCCTTGGCCCACTAGTGCTACCTGGGTTTTGTTGGGGTGATATGAGAAAATGGGCTAAAATTTACCGACAACTAAATAATCCAGCATTTCATTGGTGTTTTTTTGCAAACTGTCTGTGAGAACTGCGTCCTAAAGAATATTTATGGCGCTTGGGTCGGTTGCAACTTGACCAAGAGGTATCTTATTGCTCTGTTCTTGGGTATTATTATTGTGTTTGAAAAAGTATGTGATGCGTGCAAACAATTTTTGCACAGAGCAGGAAAGACCCTTCCTTGGCCCACTAGTGCTACCTGGGTGTTGTTGGGGTGATATGAGAAAATGGGCTAAAATTTACCGACAACTAAATAATCCAGCATTTCATTTGTGGGTTTTTTGCAAACTGTCAGTGAGAACTGCGTCCTAGAGAATATTTATGGCGCTTGGGTCGGTTGCAACTTGACCAAGAGGTATCTTATTGCTCTGTTCTTGGGTATTATTATTGTGTTTGAAAAAGTATGTGATGCGTGCAAACATTTTTTGCACACAGCAGGAAAGACCCTTCCTTGGCCCACTAGTGCTACCTGGGTTTTGTTGGGGTGATATGAGAAAATGGGCTAAAATTTACCGACAACTAAATAATCCAGCATTTCATTTGTGGTTTTTTGCAAACTGTCAGTGAGAACTGCGTCCTAGAGAATATTTATGGCGCTTGGGTCGGTTGCAATTTGACCAAGAGGTATCTTATTGCTCTGTTCTTGGGTATTATTATTGTGTTTGAAAAAGTATGTGATGCGTGCAAACAATTTTTGCACAGAGCAGGAAAGACCCTTCCTTGGCCCACTAGTGCTACCTGGGTTTTGTTGGGGTGATATGAGAAAATGGGCTAAAATTTACCGACAACTAAATAATCCAGCATTTCATTTGTGGTTTTTTGCAAACTGTCAGTGAGAACTGCGTCCTAGAGAATATTTATGGCGCTTGGGTCTGTTGCAACTTGACCAAGAGGTATCTTATTGCTCTGTTCTTGGGTATTATTATTGTGTTTGAAAAAGTATGTGATGCGTGCAAACATTTTTTGCACAGAGCAGGAAAGACCCTTCCTTGGCCCACTAGTGCTACCTGGGTTTTGTTGGGGTGATATGAGAAAATGGGCTAAAATTTACCAACAACTAAATAATCCAGCATTTCATTTGTGGTTTTTTGCAAACTGTCAGTGAGAACTGCGTCCTAGAGAATATTTATGGCGCTTGGGTCGGTTGCAACTTGACCAAGAGGTATCTTATTGCTCTGTTCTTGGGTATTATTATTGTGTTTGAAAAAGTATGTGATGCGTGCAAACAATTTTTGCACAGAGCAGGAAAGACCCTTCCTTGGCCCACTAGTGCTACCTGGGTTTTGTTGGGGTGATATGAGAAAATGGGCTAAAATTTACCGACAACTAAATAATCCAGCATTTCATTTGTGGTTTTTTGCAAACTGTCAGTGAGAACTGCGTCCTAGAGAATACTTATGGCGCTTGGGTTGGTTGCAACTTGACCAAGAGGTATCTTATTGCTCTGTTCTTGGGTATTATTATTGTGTTTGAAAAAGTATGTGATGCGTGCAAACAATTTTTGCACAGAGCAGGAAAGACCCTTCCTTAGCCCACTAGTGCTACCTGGGTTTTGTTGGGGTGATATGAGAAAATGGGCTAAAATTTACCGACAACTAAATAATCCAGCATTTCATTTGTGGTTTTTTGCAAACTGTCAGTGAGAACTGCGTCCTAGAGAATATTTATGGCGCTTGGGTCTGTTGCAACTTGACCAAGAGGTATCTTATTGCTCTGTTCTTGGGTATTATTATTGTGTTTGAAAAAGTATGTGATGCGTGCAAACATTTTTTGCACAGAGCAGGAAAGACCCTTCCTTGGCCCACTAGTGCTACCTGGGTTTTGTTGGGGTGATATGAGAAAATGGGCTAAAATTTACCAACAACTAAATAATCCAGCATTTCATTTGTGGTTTTTTGCAAACTGTCAGTGAGAACTGCGTCCTAGAGAATATTTATGGCGCTTGGGTCGGTTGCAACTTGACCAAGAGGTATCTTATTGCTCTGTTCTTGGGTATTATTATTGTGTTTGAAAAAGTATGTGATGCGTGCAAACAATTTTTGCACAGAGCAGGAAAGACCCTTCCTTGGCCCACTAGTGCTACCTGGGTTTTGTTGGGGTGATATGAGAAAATGGGCTAAAATTTACCGACAACTAAATAATCCAGCATTTCATTTGTGGTTTTTTGCAAACTGTCAGTGAGAACTGCGTCCTAGAGAATATTTATGGCGCTTGGGTTGGTTGCAACTTGACCAAGAGGTATCTTATTGCTCTGTTCTTGGGTATTATTATTGTGTTTGAAAAAGTATGTGATGCGTGCAAACAATTTTTGCACAGAGCAGGAAAGACCCTTCCTTAGCCCACTAGTGCTACCTGGGTTTTGTTGGGGTGATATGAAAAAATGGGCTAAAATTTACCGACAACTAAATAATCGAGCATTTCATTTTTACCGACAACTAAATAATCTTCAATGGAGTATAGAACTTTTTGCTACTGTATATTACCTTTAAAGTACTTTGGACAAACTAGGCAGACGATTCAATAATAAAGAGATTCAGTGTGCTTAGCCGGAGTGGTGTCAGATATAAATAAAAGTACAAAGTTGTTAACTAGTGAAAACCCATTTGGCAATAGTATAGAAAAAAGAAGTTCTTGTTCGAGAATGATTATATTTTAAATTAACCCTTACTTTGATTATTATTTTCTTGGTATAAAATTCATATCTAACATCACCCTGTTGTCACTTCCCCGCCACGTTGAGGCGACACTGATAGTACTTTTGATTTTGTTTTTATTTTGTGAAGTATATACGTATTATTTAAAAAAATACGCATTACATAGTTATACATTTAAATAAAATCAAAAGTACAAGGGAAGGCCCACCACCACAACTACCAATGAAACTGTAAGCGATAAAACTGTAATCAAACTGTAAGCAATAAAAAGAAAAATAATGACCCTTTGAATTTCAGCTTAGGCATTCCTTTTGAATTAGATATAAACGAAATTTGTTTTGTCGGTTTCTTTTTTGGTCGTTACTGTTGTTAATTTTCAGCTCATGACAGCTTTGGATAAAAAAGAAGACAAATGAAGAATTAGAAAATTATAATGCTTGAGAACATTGAATCAACCGTGCTGAACTACAGTTGAAAAAAAGTGGAAGATAACAAAATTTGGCAATATTCTAAAGCTAATCTTCAAAACTCTACTAAAATCAAATGTTATATTCGTGGATAAGAAATACTAATTAGTAATGAATCATTATTGCAACTTAACATAAGTTCTATTCTTTGATTCTGTTTCATAGTTTTTACTTCTTATTTCAGTTCCCTTTCAGTTTGAAAAAAATATATGATAATAATTGTAAAATCATCTTGATTTCTGGAATAAAAATACTATAATATGCGAATAAAATATATTTCTAGAGTAAAAAATTTAGTTTTTTCCTAATGCAGTTTGTAAGTTCCCTGCATGTTTTGCAATATTCATCTCACCTCGCTCACTTCCCAGAATATTTGAATAGTTTCATAATACAGCGAACAATTTCATAATACAGTATAGTCTACAACGAATAAAGACAAACTGAAAAATAAATAGCCAATAAATACAAACTGTCGATTAGAAAAGCACCTAGAAACTACAAACTAAAAAGCTCTTAATAACCATGCAAAAAGAAAAATCGAGAAGAGAGGGAGGAGAGTGAGGAGGAGGAGAGAAAAAGAGATATTACTTCAACTCATGGTGAAGTTGGAATCAATTATATGAAAACAAATTTAGTAGCTTTAGCAGTTGATTTCAATCTTTTATTATGACCCAAGCACCTATAATATAAAACACACAATAAGCAAAGCAAAGCACATGAGGTAGCATTAACACTTGCAAAGGGAAAGCACATTCGGGCTAAGAAGGTAATAGTACATATTGCTTCTTCTCGATTAAGCTGTCTATAGAGAGGTGGTCGAAGTTTGGTCTAAATCACTCATAAATTCATCTTTTGATGGGTTTTAAAATTCTCTCGTGGCTTGTTTGATGAGCTCTGATGATAGGAGTTTCAGACCGGTGTTCAAGGCTAGTCTGGAGTGCTGGTTGTGCAAATCGGGTTTATCACTGCATTATAAAATGGGCACGTTTGCTTTGGAGTGCATGGTTCATATGGATGGGAGGAGTGACATTTCCATGCACTCCTTGAACTCCATGTCCAGCTTATCATTTTCAAAGTTTCCTTCGGTATCAATCTTTTCTGACACCTTTGCTTTAAAGTGTGTTTGGTAACCATCCTTATTGATTTTAACTCCCTGTTGTTCATCTTCATCTGTGGATTTGCATATTGTACTTACCATTTTGAGCTCACATTCTTTCAAATACCTCTTATTTCTTCTTTCAAGCTTGAGAATTTCATTTTTTTCTTTGTATATGTTGATGGATGTGCCACGAGAACCTCTTTTCTTCTTGTTTTGACCCATCATCCGAATAGAAATTACGAGTGAAACTAAAAAGACACGTATTTCATTGTCTTAAAAACTACATCCACGAGTCTGTGAAAGGGGATCCAAACTTAAATGAGTAAACCATTACTAGAGAGCAGTTGGATGTCAAATCCCCCTAAAAAAGGGAACGAAACTGCTTCTCTTTCAATGGCTTGGAACTTTGCTGAAAAAAATTCAAATGAATTTACTGGAAAAATGTGCATTGTTAGTTTAATATACATATGCTGATATTTATTCCTTAAAATCTTAATTATTTTTTATTTCTTAAAATTATAAAAGTGAAAACATTAAAAAAAATTTCAGTAAAGTACAAATTATATTCTAGCTTTTAGAAAGCATAGAGTTTAGAACCCTACTTAGGTTAATTTCTGCTCGTTATGAGTTTGACTTGTTTTAATTTTTGTTTGTTTTGGGTTTCATTTATTTATTGATACTGATATATGGTAGTTGTATGCTTGGTAGATTATTTTATTCTATTCTTTTTTCATTTTTGGTTTAATGGAGTTCTTTATTTTTTTTGGAAACTTATTTTGTGCAAAAAGTTTTTGTGATTAATTTTTTTCGTTTTATATTGACATAGTTTTTTTCAGGGAGAAAGATTGAGCCTCTTCTGAAGTTAAACAACCATCCCTTCCATAAAAACCTTAAATACCCCCTGGGCATAAACTATGACCCTTGCCCCTAATCTCTGGGGTCTGTTTCAACCCTAAAAGCCTTGTTATATGATATTTAGACTATTTTGAATAGAAGGGGTATCTCAAAATTTCTAGTAGACGCACTTTACGACAATACGACGTGTGGGTAGGGTGGAGAGGGTAGCTGCCCTCTGATCACTGACTCTTACTAGATCCCTCTGATCTGAAAAAAAATACATTGTGCCGACATCGTTCTTTACTTAGGCACCGCTTCTGCGCTGCCTATGATTTTATTTTTTTTTTGTCGTCGATGTTTTGAAAAACAAAAGCACACTGTTAAAGATACATATAGTTTTCAATAAAACGGAAAGTACATAACAGGCTTAAGTCTTTTATGGTTTGGGAAAGGAGAAAGGGGCAGTAGCCAAACTCCTCTTAGTAGTAATTTTTGTTGACAATATAAAAATAAACCAGACTATGCACATAATATTTTTTTAAGAACAATTGTTGCAGTAGAAGCAGTAAACAATAGCGGTGTCTGCTTTGACAATAAACTTGTCAAACACGCAAAGGTTTTTTTGTAGTTATATAAAAGCTTCTCATTCTAATATTAAGCAACCCTTGTGTTTCAGGAGACAACGTTACAAAATTTGGGACTACAATTAAAAATAGTCAAACTTTAGCGTAAAGAGCAACGTATCAAGGAGGAGCGAAACCTCCTCATACGAAAATAATTTCTGTTCGTTTTATGTTATAACGTTGATCCTTACTTTCAGTTGAAAAACATTCTTTTTTTTTAATTTGTTTTCTGATCGTTTTTCTAATAATGCTGGTAAATTTTCAATAATACATTAAAATTACAGTAAAATAAAACAGCTTTTTGTAATAAAAATTACAGTGAAATAAACACTTAAACCGCTGAGCTTCCTGGAATTAATGTTCATTATTTTCAATAGTTCCTTACAGTTATACGGACTATTATATTGATTTTACACTTTTTGTCGTTGATGTTTTGAAAAACAAAAGCACGCTGTTCGAGATACATATAGTTTTCAATAAAACGGAAAGGACATAACATACCTTAGACTTTTGTGGTTTGGGAAGGGAGAAAGGGGCAGTAGCCAAACTCCTATTGGTAGTAATTTTTGTTGACCATATAAAATTAGGGGGACAAAAGTATTTTTGTCCCCCCTCGATAAATTCCACCCGGGAAATTCCCCTGAGCCCCCCCTGAAAACGGCCTTGGGTTGCAACCCTTACCGTGTTGGTTTGAGAGTTATCAGACCAAGAGAGTGCATTTCAATGCCAAAATAGTCAACAAAATTTGGAGATAGCTATTTGCTTCAAAATAGTTGAAAGGCCCAATAACTGTCTTTTGAGATAAAATGACCCCCTACAGCCCCTGGAGGTAAGTTTTTAAGTTATAAAAAATGTCCTTTGTTTTATTTGTTATTGGGAAGTGTGCATACATTTTTCGGCTGGGGCAGGGAGGACGAATTTTCTGCCGGGAGAATTTTCAATGGAGAGGAAAGCTTCCAGGGGGTGAAATTTTCAGAAGAAATTTTAAACTGGGTGAATTTGCTAGAATTCATATACGAAATTTCTTTATATGTCTTGCTTTTTCTTTACCGATTCAATTTTCGCGTCGAGATGTTAAGGGTAATTGTCCGGGGTAAATTTACGGCAAGATGGAATTGTCCAGAGGATATTTCTATGGGGAGGGGGATTTCTCCTTGGAGGTAGAGCCATATATCCTGGTGTTATTTAAAAAACGATCAGAAAAAAACAAGTTTATTCAACTGTTTTAAGTTTTAATGTTGCTCCTTACTTTCCGTTGAATAAGCTTGTTTTATTTTCTTTATTTAATGAAACTTTGAGACAAACAATTTTCTAAAGAAAATGGAAAAAGTATGTCGATTAAATTAAAAGTATTTAAAAATGAAAAAAGTAAGTAGCAACAAAAAATACACAAAACAATAGCCTAGTTACAAAAACTATTTTTACTCCAACCAAATCAGATAGAAAAAATGTTCGTGGAAAACTGGTTAGGGTTTACTCAGTCACAAATTAGAACTTATATTTTCCTTATTATGGATCACTATCTATTGCTGGCAGCCAAAAATGGGGCAACAAATATTTTTCCATGGTTTTTCCCTATTCTGCTCTCTTTCCTTAGGTTACTTTATAATTACTTTATAGTCCCAAACTTCCAGGCGGGCCATGCCTCCTCTTGTCGGTGCCCATGTTTAACATACCTGTCAACACTCTCTAAACTTTAACCTCAATACTTTGAAGATTTTTCAACCTCAACCGTTGAAGGTTCTTTCCCTCAGAAAATACCCCCACCCCCTGCCGCAGCTCATTGGTCTACAAACACTTTCGACTTATAAAAAAAAGTACTTGAACTCTCAACTTCCGATCTAATGAGCACCCTCTGAAGCTTTTGCGACCATGAGGCATAGGTGTGGATGAGGAAGGGATAGTCCTTTCCTATACGAAATAAATTCTGCTCATTTTGGGGTTTAATGTTAATCTTTACTTTCATAGCAACAGCGTACACCAGAAGTATTCCCAGAAATCATAAGGGAGTACATATCAATTTGACATTTTTGTTTATTTTTTCGTTTCCGTTGCATCCCCCCCCCAAAAAAAAAATATTCACCGTCATTTTTACTTAATTTGGATAACTTGGCTCCAGCTTTACCACCACCACTCCCCTCCCCCCTTCCCAGGATTTTGAAGAAATTACGGCACGGTCAAAACCCCTATGCATTCCAGAGGCCAGAACATACTTTGCACTTTACTGAATTAAATTTGAAAAAAAACTTGTTTATTAGATTTTCGACTATGTTAACAAAATGGCTATCTCAGAATTTTAATTGGGTAACTATTTATGTTATTTTATTATGTTCATGGCCGTATATTTGGTTTTAAAATACGCTTCTCTATCTATCTATCTAATATGCAGGATAATTAAACCAAACACATTTTGCATGCAGACCCGCTATACTTTAACCCCCCTTCTAATATGCAAATATATATCCCAAATTTATTTCTAAAGTAACGAAGAAACTAACGAAAAAACTGGTGTGTTCTCGAATATTACACAGCGTAAACTTGAGGGAGTGGCGTATAAGACACAAGTATCAAAATTCCTTTCCCCTACGGAAATTAAAAAAAATAAAACTCAAATAAAACTCTCAAATTTTGAAAGTCTTATTTTTCACGGGGGGTATTTTCCGTGGGGGGGGGTAATTTTGTTTTAATTATTAATTATTCGGTGAGCCAAAATCAAAACCTGCATTAATTCAAAAACGTTCAAAAATAAAATAAAAAAACAAGTTTTTTAACTGAAAGTAAGGAGCGACATGAAAACTTAAAACGAACAGAAATTACTCCATATATGAAAGGGGCTGTCCCATCCTCAACGTCTCTCTCTCTCTCTCTTTACGCTAAAGTTTGACTCTTTCTCACAACTCTATTTTTTTAAACAATAAAATTTTAGCGCAAAGAGCGAGACGTTGAGGAGGGGACAGCCCCTGTCATATTAGGAAAAATTTCTGTTCGTTCTAAGTTTTAATTTCGCTCCTTACTTTCAATTAAAAAAACTTTTTTTTGTAATTTAATTTTTGAACGTATATGAAACCACCGTACCTACCCCCACCTAAACAATGACTCACCCCCCTCCCTCATTATAGCTGATACGTAAACACAGATCGACAAGCATAGCTTAATTTCATTACAAATAAAGCGAATCAACTTGATTGAATCCAGTCCTGCCTTCGTGTGCCATTACTTCTTTTACAACTGGAGAATCTAAAATATAGTTATTCATATTTTTAAACTGGAGCTTGAAACCTCCACGGCAGGGTTATCTGATATGATGTATCTGATAAAAGATTTTCAGTAAGATCTCTTGCTTTTTTTTGGGGGGGGGGAGGTCCCCTTTTTCAAAAATTAGGCAAATTTTCTCAAATTTTTGGTTTTGGGTGTGGAACCATAAACTGAAAGAATTTTATATATTGATACCAATAGATATATCGAAAGAATTGACTTATTATGTTGATTCCAAATATATTAGTTTCATTAAATTTAATCTTACCCATCAAAAGCAACGGGTCAGAGAAAATTTGTCTAATTTTTGGAAAAAGTGGGAGAGACCTTCTTGAAGTCATATAATTTTAATGAAAACCACACCATCAGATTGAAACTGTAGATGTTTCAAGCTCATATCTGCAAAAATGTGGAATTTTGCAATTATTACCAGAAGAAAAATCACAGATGCGTGTTTATTTGGCTTTTTGTTGTTGTTTTTTTCCAGGGGTGATCGTATCGACCTTATAGGCCTAGAACGTAAGGATAGGGCTCGTTCTAATGGAAATGAAAAGTTCTTGTACCTTTTTTGTCTATATATAAAAACAGAGAACATAGAAATACTGATCTTTTTTTCTGCGCTACCAAAAGTACTGTTTTCATATAACTTTACAGTTTCATGAAATGTAATTAAAAAAATAGGAAAGGGTTTTCATCTAAAATAAGGAGCAAGTTTAAAACTTAAAACGAATATAACACCTTTTCAACACCTTGCTCATTAAACAAAAGTATTTGTTTTTTGCGGGGGTTATATAGGAGGATCTTTCCATGAAGGAAGTTTTCATTGGGAAGGAGCATTGCTGTGAAGGGGGTGCCGCATTTCACAGCATTATTAAAGAAAAAGATCAGAAATTAAATAAAAAACAAGTTTTTCAACTGAAAGTAAGGAGCACCATCAAAACCCAAAACGGACAGAAAATATTACGTATATGATTGGGTTCAACCCCTAGTCAATACTTCGCTCTTCAAGCCAAAGAATTTTAAGTACTTTCATAAGAGCTATTTATTCTAATTAACGACCTTTGTGATTAAGGAAACATTTTTAAAGAATTGGAACAAAATTCGAACTTTAGCTTAAAGAGCAAGGTATTGAATAGGGGGTGAACCCCTAATATACGTATTAAAAATCAATGAATATAGAAGTTCGGTACGTAAGTTAATTCGTAAGTTACGTATATTTATTACTAATCAAAACGTTCGTAAATAAAATTAAACAAGTTTTGAAAAAGCCATTTATCAAAAAAAGTAAAATTAATATACAAATTTTGTTTTAATTATTCATGTGCGTTGAGCCAAAATCAAAACCTGCATTAATTCAAAAACGTTCAAAAAATAAATAAAAAAACAGGTTTTTTTAACTGAAAGTATGGAACTTCGAATGAGCTCTCTCTTGATTTTCTAGGGCCAATGGGTCGGTACGATTACCCCTGAAAAAAAATAAACACGCCTCCGTGATCTTTCTTCTGGCAAAAAATACAAAGTTGCAGATTTTTGCAGATATGAGCTTGAAACACATGTAACAGGGCTTTCTGATACGCTAAATCTGACGGTGTGCTTTTCATTAAAATTATTTCACTTGTAGGGGATGTTTCCCCCCTCTTTCAAAAATCAGGCAAATTTTCTCAGGCTCGTAGCCTTTTATGAGTAATACTAAACTTAATAAAATTTATATATTTAGAATTAGCATTATAAGCCCATTCTTTTGATACATTTATTGACATCAAAACTCCGTTTTTAAAAGTTTCGATTACTATTGAGCCGTATCGCTTGTTTTTTTTATTGTTTTTTTTTATTACGCATATGTTATTACGTATATAAGGGGGTTCTCCCCTTAGTCAATACCACGCTCTTTACGCTAAAGTTAAAATTTTGTTTAAATCACAAATCGCTGAATCACAAAGGCTGTTTAATTAGAATAGATAGCTCTTTTGAAAGCACTATAAAAAACTGTAGCGTAAAGAGCGAGGTATTGACTTGGGGATGATCCCACTCATATACGTAATAATTTCTGTTCGTTTTAAGTTCTTATGTTGCTTCTTACTTTCAGTTGAAAAAACTTGTTTTTTTTAATTTAATTTCTGATCGTTTTTAAATAATGCTGGAAATCTGGCGCCCCCTTCATAGAAATGTCCCTTACCCCAAGGAAACATCTTCCACGGAAAGATTTTCCCGAGTAACCCCCTCCTCCTGCACCCCCCACCCAACCAGAAAAAAATCCTTCATGAAAATGTCTGTAAACTTCATAATAACCAAAACAATATCTAAACAATGGGCAAAGTTCATAAATTGCAGCCCTTCCCCTGGGAACAGTGGGGAATTCAGTCATCTTAAAAGACATATTTATTAGATTTTCGACTATGTATAACAAAATGGCTATCTCAGAATTTTAATTGGGTAACTTCGGGGAAAAAATGAGCATGGAAGGGGGCCAAATTGCCCTCCAATTTTTTTGGTCACTTCAAAAGGGCACTAGAACTTTTAATTTCCATTCAAATGAGCCCATTTACGATATTCTAGGATTACTGGATTGATACGATCACCCCTGGGGAAATAAAAAAAATAAATAAAATAAACACGCATCCGTGATCTTTCTTCTGACAAAAAATACAAAATTCCACATTTTTGAAGATAAGAGCTTGAAACTTCTACAGTAGGGTTCTCTGATACGCAAAATCCCATGGTGTGATTTTCATTAAAGTTCTTTTACTTTTAAGGGTATTTCCCTCTTTTTTCTTAAATAAGTCAAATTTTCTTAGGCACATAACTTTTAATGGGTAAGACTAAACTCGATGAAACTTATATATTTTAAATCAGCATAAAGATTTGACTTATTTGACATATCTATTGGCATCAAAATTCTGTTTTTTAGAGCTTTGGATACTATTGAGCCAGGTCGCTCCTTACTTACAGTTCGTTACCACGAACTGTTAGAAAGAAAATACAAGTGAATGTGGTTTGTCAGTTTAATATACATATGCTGATAGTTATTCCTGAAAATCTTAATAGTATTTGGTTTACAGTCTCTGATCTCATGATCTATGAATTTTTACTTCTGTCGATTTTTATCTAAACAAACAAACATGGCTACAACCCCTGGAGCAAAGTGGAATGGTAACCAAAAGATTTGCTTTAACATCTGAATTGAAAGGAAAACTTCAACGCAAGCAAATTGAAAGATTTTGCCGTTATAATTTGCGTAATTAGCTAATTTGGGATGGCCACGACGTTTTTGAACCATAACTCAACATCTGATAATAAGCAGCTCTTACTAGTCTATCTTCATTACACCTAATGAGCTTCAACCAAAATCTAAGCATCACAATAGACCTACGTAGTTTTAACAAAAACAAGTCCATATCACCTTTCAGAATCTGTGAATGAGTTGTCTCAAAAAAAGCATATGCTATGCTTTACCCCCACCCCCTCCCCTAATGTATAAATATATAGCCCATTTTTGTTTCTAAACTATTATATAATTAAACAATTACTTACAAGAATTTCCAACTTCTAATATTCCAGATTCTGAGGTATACACAAAATTTGACTTGCGTATAAGATATATTGCTCGTTTTAGTTCTAGATTACAAAAGAATATTTTCTCAGCCTTTGTCTGTCAAAGAAAAGGTTGAAACACCCTAGAGGCAATAAGATAATCGATGCCAGAAGTTCGGAAACTCATGGGAACAGAGTTATCTATTAAGTTAAATATACTATTTATTCCCAAATGACTTCCACTAATTTTCGCTGAATTTTCGAAACAGGTATTACAGATCTTGGTAATTAGTCTTCGACACCTGGGTTTTAAACAATAAACAACTTTAGCGCAAAGAGCGAGGCGTTGAGGAGGGGACAGCCCCTTTCATATACAGAATAATTTCTGTTCGTTTTAAGTTTTAACGTCGTTCCTTATTCTCAGTTAAAAAAGCTTGTTTCTTTTATTTATTTATTTAGGGACAGGTGAAATAATTCCCTAAGCCTAAAGGCACATTTCTATTGAGCTAGCAAAATATGCCACAAATACGTCTGGACATTCGAAGCTGTCCGCTAAATTTACCCTCCTTGGAAAATACCCCAATCCCCCGGTGAAAAATATCCCCAGAAAATACCCCCCACAGAAAACACCCCCCTCCCCGTAAGTAACCCGTGGAAAAAGACCCCCCCCCCCCATCTGTGGAAAAATAAGTCTTTCAAAATCTGGGAATTTTATGACTTTTGTTTTTATTTTCCGTGGGGGGAAGAAATTTTGGTACTTGCACAAATGCGTCTGGACATTCGAAGCTGTCCGCTAAATCTACCCCCCCCCCTGGAAAATACCCCCATCCCCCGGAGAAAAATATCCCCAGAAAATACCCCCACAGAAAACACCCCCCTCCCCGTAAGTGACCAGCGGAAAAAGAACCCCCCCCCCCCTCTGTGGAAAAATAAGTCTTTCAAAATTTGGGAATTTTATATGACTTTTGTTTTTTATTTTCCATGTGGGGAAGAAATTTTGGTACTTGTGTATTATACGCCACTAAATAAAGTTTTCACTCCCTAAAACATTTAAACTTGTAAAACTGTGTAAAATGTGAATCGTAAACTTGAGTAAGTGGCGTATAGTACACGACGTTAACGATGTGTGAAACTCGAGAACAAACCAATTTCTTCTTGAGTTTCTTTGCTACTTAGGAACAAATTTGGGCTATATATTTGCACATTAAGCGGGGGAGGGATAAAGTAAAGCGGTTCTTCCTGAAAAATGTGTTAGGTGTAATTATTCTGCATATTATGAAGCAAGGATTGTTTTCTGACTTCAAACTGTCATATACTTTACCCACCCCCTTTTTTGCAAACATATAGCCAAAATTTTATATAGTTCCCATCTATTATGTCACTTGTCTTTGTCTTGTCTCACGCTAAGTTGAAAGAAACGAACTAAGAAACCAATTTGTTTTCGAGTTTTACAAAGCGTTAATTTGAGTGAGTGGCCTATAATACACAAGAAACAAAATTGCTTTCCGCTAGGGAAAATAAAAAAACAAAACCAAAATAAAAATATCAAATTTGGAAAGTCTTATTTCCCACTGGGGGTATTTTCTGGAGGGGGATATTTTCTTAGGGATATTTTCTGGTGAAGTATTTTCCACGGGGCTATTTTCCATGGAGGGGGTAGAACTATTTTCTTGAGGGGGTATTTTTTAGGGTGGTAAATACTGGGAGGAGGGGGGGAGGTAAACTCCTAGAACCGGGTGAACCAAGTTTAAGCAAGCAAGGTAAAAGTAGAGTTAGATGCAAAACTTAAAAATTATTTGAATTTATTTCTACCCAAGTTTGGCTCAATGGAGCTCTTCACTTTTCTTTGAAAAATTTGTTTTGTGGAAAAAGTCTTTAAAATTAATTTGTGTTCGTTCTTTATTGACATTAAATAAAAAAACTTTTTCCACAAAATAATCTTTCAAAGGAAGGCCTCTCAATTACTTGGACTATCTGTCTTGGCTTTTCTCTGTTTACAATTACCCAGCGTCTTGATTCAACCTATGCAACCTATTGCAAAATACTTGATAACTTCAATTCAAAATCAAAAAACTAGAAATGAACTCCGTTAAACTAAGAATGAGCGAAATAGAATCAAATGACCTGCCAAGCATAAAACTATTACCAATCATCCTCATTAAATAAATGAAACCCAAAACGAACAGAAATTAAATAAATAACCGAGTCAGAGTCAAAACGAGCAGAAATTAACATGAGTAGGGCTCAAAACCCAGGGGCGTAATTTGATGTGGGGCATGGAGGGGAATTACCTCTTCAGAACCAAAGCCCTCCCTCGACCTCAGTCTGCCCCTCACCCCAGTAGAAATGTAGATTCTGCAAAAAATCTTGTCAAAACTAAGATAAGCCTGCATAATTCAAGTATCCTGAGAAACGTCAACGGGAATCGGATATATAATAATTTTCTTCTCCACATTACTGAGAGAGGGGAAAACTGCCTCCACCTGGCCCCATCAAACGAAGCCCCTGGGAAAACCCCCTCTATATAAAACTAATATATGTTCGTATTGAGTTTTAACGTCGCTCCTTGCTTTCAGTTGAAAAAAACTATTTTTAAATTTAATTTCTGATCGTTTTTCAAATAATGATGGTAAATGCTCTCCCTGCATGATAAAATTATCTCCTCTTGCAGTAAAATCAACCGTAGAAGGTTCTTTCCCTCAGAAAATACCCCCACTCCCTGCCGCAGCTCATTGCTCTACAATCACTTTCGACTTATGAAAAAAAGGTACTTGAACTCTCAATTTCCGATCTAATGAGCACCCTCTGAAGCTTTTGCGACCATGAGGCAAAGGTTTGGATGAGGAAGGGATAGTCCTTTCCTATACGGAATAAATTCTGCTCATTTTGGGGTTAAATGTTACTCTTTACTTTCATAGCAACAGCGTACACCAGAAGTATTCCCAGAAATCATAAGGGAGTACATATCAATTTGGCATTTTTGTTTTTTTTCGTTTCCGTTGCACTCCCCCCCCCCCAAAAAAAAAAAATATTCACTGTCATTTTCACTTAATTTGGATAACTTGGCTCCAGCTTTATCACCACCCCCCTCTTCCCAGGATTTTGAAGAAATTACGGCACTGTCAAAACCCCTATGCATTCCAAAGGCCAGAACATACTTTGCACTTTACTAAAATTAAATTTAAAAAGAACAAGTTTTTTTTTACTGAAAATAAGGAACGACGTTAAAACTTAAAACGAACAGAAATTATTCCGTATATGAAAGGGGCTGTGCCCTTCTCAACGCCTCGCTCTTTACGCTAAAGTTTGTTATTGTTTAAAAAAAATAAAGTTGTGAGAAAGTCAAACTTTAGCGTAAAAAGCGAGGCGTTGAGGAGGGCACAGCCCCTTTCATATACGGAATAATTTCTGTTCGTTTTAAGTTTTAACATCGTTCCTTACTTTCAGTTAAAAAAACTTGTTTTTTTTATTTAATTTTTGAACGTTTTTGAATTAATGTAGGTTTTGATTTTGGCTCACCGTACATGAATAATAAAAAAAATTTGCATATTAATTTTACTTTTTTTTATTAAATGGCTTTTTCAAAACTTGTTTGATTTTATTTACGAACGTTTTGATTAGTAATAAATATATGTAACTTACGAATTAACTTACGTAACGAACTTCTGTATTCATTGATTTTTAATACGTATATTAGGGGGTTTGCCCCCTAGTCAATACCTTGCTCTTTAAGCTAAAGTTCAAATTTTGTTCAAATTCTTTAAAAATGACTCCTTAATTTCAAAGGCCGTTAATTAGAATAAATAGCTCTTATGAAAGTACTAAAATTCTTTGCCTTGAAGAGCGAGGTATTGACTAGGGGTTGAACCCAATCATATACGTAATATTTTCTGTCTGTTTTAAGTATTGATGGTGCTCCTTACTTTCAGTTGAAAAACTTGTTTTTTTAAATATAATTTCTGATCTTTTTCTTTAATAATGCTTGGAAATGCGACGCCCCCCACATAGCAATGTCCCTTCCCGAATGAAAACCTACTTCATGGAAAGATCCTCCCATATAACCCCCGACCCCCCCCCCCTTCCCACCTACCAGAAAAAATCCCCTGAAAACGTCTGTATACTTACCAATAACCAATACTATATGTTATTATTTGGTAAATTTCATAACTTTCAGCCCTCTCCCCAGGGATTCCGGGGGATTAAGTCATCCTAAAAGACATAGCTATCATATTTTTGACCATGCTGAACAAAATGGCTATCTCAAAATTTTGATCAGGTGACTTTGGGAAAAAATGAGCCTCGGAGGGGGCCTAGTTGCCCTCCATTTTTTTGTCACTTAAGAGGTTACTAGAACTTTTAATTTCTGTTCCAATGAGCCCTCCCATGATATTCTAGGACCAATGGGTCGATACGATCACCCCTGGGAAAAAAATAAAATATAATAAAAATAAACACGCATCCGTGATCTTTCTTCTGGCAAAAAATGCAAAATTCCACATTTTTGTAGATAGGTGCTTGAAACCTCTACAGTAGGGTTTCTGATACGCTGAATATGATGTTGTGATTTTTATTAAGCTTCTATAGCTTTTAGGGGGTCTCTCTCCCTTTTCTCAAAAATCAGCCAAATTTTCTCAGACGCTTAACTTTTGATGGGTAAAACTAAACTTGATGAAACTTATATACTTGAAATTAGAATTAAAATTTGATTCTTTTGATGTATCTATTGGTATCAAAAATCCGTTTTTTAGAGTTTTGGTTATAATTGAGCCGGGTCGCTCCTTACTTACAGTTCGTTACCACGAACTGTTTGATATATTTTTTGGGTTAAGAGATTTGGGTTAAGAGAATAAGAGATTTGCGTCTCATATGCCATCTTCTATTCAAAGTACAAACTCCATAACTCGTAATTAGCAGACCCATATATACGATCGATATGTCTTTGTATCCTTGGCAAAAGCCAAAACAAGAGACATTCAAGTTTTGTGATAAAAACCAGTTTTTTGACATGATGCCTATACATGCCACATTTCGATAGAGTCGTTTTTGGTTTAGAATCGGCATATCATCACATTCGTATTAGCTTAAGAAACAAAACAAGTCTTGTGACGTCAGCTCTTAAACATGCCCCTTTTCGACAAGAATTCATTTTTGTTTCTATGCGGCCATGCCACACAAAAACCTGTTTCAAACATGCCACTAAGCGGCTGATCCTGATAATATCGCACCATACGTAAAGAAATTCACAGCTTAGGTTACAATGCAGTCTATTTTCGCATTATCGGGTAGTGCTTGCGCAAGACAATTCAACACAACATTCAAAATGAGTTTTTCCCTTATGATTAATTTCCCATTGCCCTATTATCCCTAATGCTTTTCAGTAATTACACATAATTCAAGAATCATAGTCCAGGGGTTGTCCAAAAAATACTTCACAAAATAGAAGGAGAGATGATATGTGAAGGTGACTGGTCTGTCACCTTCACATATAAAAAATGCTCAGATACCAATAATCAGGGAAACGTAAGTTTTTGCTGTTTCCCACATAGGTCTTTCGATTCTATTGGGCACCCCAATGTAGTCTCAAAAATCAATGGTTCTTAATTTTTTTAGTTTTTAAGGGTTTTCCCTAAATTTAAGAGAGTAGGCAAAACTTTTAGACTTACAACCATTGACATTTACATTAAAATCTGATAAATTTTCCTCAAATTGAACTTGATAAAAAAAATGTTAATGTTTTTTTGTAGTTTGTAAGTTACTGTCAATGGTCAAGCATAAATCCTTTTTAGTTTGAGTCATATTCTAGCCAAAGTTTGTAACCATGAACTGCTTAATTTAATAAGTTGCCTATAATAAATGGGTAAGTTTATTTGCTATGCTGTTCAAATTCTTTCTACGAAAAGTTCAAGTTTGTTTACAAAGCACTTTCCTCATCTAAGCTTTAAATCTTATCCTAAAACATTTGGCAAATAAAATGGTCTATAGTAAAATAAAATGGTTTTTAGTGAGGGGTCTGTGATAAATGGTAAAGTTTATTACTATGTTGTTCAAATTGTTTCTATGAAAAGTTCAAGTTTGTTTACAAAGAACTTTCCTTTTCTAAGCTCTAATGCTAAAGAATTAGGTGGGTAAACATGTTCTTAGATAATTTTGAGAGGCTTATAAAAGAAGAACTTAAAAAAATTCTCGAATTCACTTATAAAGTGTCTATAATGCTATTCGCAAATGTTGTGTCAATCTCGGTTATCGCCCTTGTTCTAACTCTCCCAACATGTATGTCAAATTTCCAATGTGTATCTGAAGGTAGAAAACTAACAATTATTGATGTAAGTAAAGTTTTTAGTTTCAGTTGGTTATCTTAATTAAAAAAGAACTCGCTGAAAAAATATTCAAATAATTCTATAGAAGGATACTAAATTTAAGACCAGGAGGAATAGAGTAGGCTATAAAATATACACATTAAATGTTACATATATGCAATATATATGTAGTATTATATATATATGATAGTCAAATCCAGAAATGACCAGACATTATTATCAAAGAATAAATAAAACCAAAAAACTCCAAAATTTGGCGTTCTTGAGATATTATAGCTACGCCTACCCCTCGATATTCTCTGAGTGTATCAACCTGATAATCTTTGCGCAAGCAGTACAAGCTGGAAGCAGTGGCAGTAGCAGTTGAGCCGCAAAAATATTCGTAGTCTGAATTAATCGCAGTCGCAGATAGTCATGGAGTCATATTCATTTAGTCATATTCGCAGTGAGTCATAGTCGCAGACTGTCAAAGTCACAAGAAGCCTGAGTTGCAAATAGTAACAGTTGTTGTCGCAACTAGTCATAGTTGGTGTCACAATTGATAGTTTACTGCAGTTTAAATATTTTAACTTACAAATAGATAAAACCGTGAATAGTTGCAGTTTCAGATATCAGTCGCAGTTCAGTTTCAGTTGCAGTTTTTTTTAGAGCTGTAGTCAAAGCTGAAGTCATGAGTTGTCACAGTCCTAAGCAATGGTAACTTCAGTCGCAGTTGCATATAGTCACAATAACCTTGACAAATTGTCTGACACAAGTAGTTGCAGTCTATAAGTAGTCATGGTCCAAGTAAGAAAAGTCACACTTGCAAACAATTGCAAGTAGACATGTTTACAGATGCTGTCACTGCTGTCGTAAGTAGTCATATTGCAGTCAAGTAATAGACAAAAGCATAAGAGCTTTAAAACTCCGCTGCTTAAAAGAGACAAATGTCTTTTAAGCAATGGAGTAAACCCTTTTATATTTTCTTGCATTTAGAACTTTTATCAAAACTCTCCAGTTTGTGTGAAGTCTAGTAGCCAAATCAGTGATCTCAATTATGTTCGTCGTTGAGTAAAACAGATCTCTGTTTTGAGTCTTGTAGTTTTTAACAGTGTTGTTCAAGTCACTACACTTCACATTCTCCTTTTCCTTTACCTCATTGTCCTAAATATGTGCAAGAAACCTTTCCTACACCGAGGTAAATAATTTGTGAGACCTCACTGGCTAAGCATGACAAAACAAAAAAATACTAGAAAAATGGGGATAATAACAGCCAGGAAAAAATAGAAGAGTTATCTTATGTTTTTCGCTCAAGATGAAAATAGAATTTTTTTTTTGTTTAGGTTTTTTACATTTTTCCCGCGTGGATGACATTTTCAACATTCCCCTTATTTGTGAAGAGCTTTAGACACTACAGCTTGCTGTGAATAGTGCTTACAGTTGACGGAAAGGGATAATGCTTTCAGCTGCACCTTCAAAACTAAATTATTCATTTTCAGTTTCAAATAACTTCCAAATATTATTGCTCATTTTGGCCCCGTCAAATTTTTTGCCTCCACTTCACTTTAGCAGCTTGATAAGTTGAAAATGAAATTTTCTCACGCTTTATCTGTCAGAATCAAAGGTCAATGTGATAAAAGAGCCTCGAGTAAGCTTTACAATAAATTTATTGCACCCTATGCTTTTTGCAACAATTGTTGCTCTTTGCAAAAATTTAGCATTTTTGTCTCCGAATGCAATAAATTCTGTTCTGTCTTTTTGTTATTTTGAAAATATTTTCTTGTGTTTCCTATTTGGACTAAAAACAGTTATATTTCTAGTCGCTAAGATGTTTGGAAGATTTATGAAAAGTTTGATAACCTATTCATTAGATTCCGTATCAGACTTGACTTAACACTTAACTTTTCTTTAAGTTGTACCAGGTCTGGTTAAATTATTTTGTGTTAAGAATGTTTAAAATATGTTTTAAACATGTATTTACACATTTACACATATATCTAACACATTAAAATGTGTTTGAAAAATATATGAAAATTTTGGTGACATTTTGATTAAATTCGGGAAGAGGTCTGACTTAATACTTAATTTTTTCATAGTTTGTACAAGTACTAGTTAAATTAATTTTGAATTAAGAATGTTTAAAATATTTCTATGTGATAAGATGTTTGAAAAATATATGAAAAGTTTGGCGACTTTTTGATTAGATTCCGTACGAGGCCTGAATCAATGCTTAATCTTTCCATAATTTGTACGAGGCCTAGGTAAAGTAATGTTGTATTAAAAACATTTAAAATATTTCTAGGTGGTTTGATGCGAAAAATATGATGAAAAATTATCAGAATCAAAACTGTGTGAATCGAAGAATATGTGAAAATTTGGTGACTTATTGATTTTATTCCATAAGAGGTCTGATTTAATACTTAACTTATTAATTAGATTTTGTAAGACGTCTGAATCAATGCTTAACTTTCTCACTAGCCGTACCAGGTTCAGTTTAAGTAACTTAGTATTAAGAATATTTTCAATATTTTTAGGCTGCAAGTTAGGCTATTCAAAAAATATATGAAAAGTTTGATGACCTATGTAATAAGATTGGGAAAGAGGTGTGACATACTGCTTAAATTTTCCACAAGTTGTACCAGGCCTAGTTAAAGTAAGCAAATCAAGCTTAAAACGAACGAATTATTTTTTACTGTTAACAATAATTGAAACTCAAAACGAACAGAAACTATATAAACAATCATGGCAAACAAACATACGACAGGTGCTAATATAAAAGAATAAATAGATCTTAAAACGAGTAAAACTTAAATTGAACATGTAAATCAAGCTTAAAACAAAGAATTTTTTTACTATTAACAATAATTCGTGTGATTATACCTGAAAGCCTCTGAAGGAAAATCTGTACTGGAGTTCAAAACGTACCGTGCGTTCGGACTTTTCTTTTAGCAGACAAATATAAAAAAAAATGTTCTTCGTATCTTTTGATATATTTTTTAGATATTGTCATTTAAATGCTTACATGTATTAATGTATCGTATATCATGTATTAATGGGATAATGTATTAAAAGCCCATATTGGATTCTATTATCAAGCACTAAATTTCTCTTTTAGGCCATATCAAGTGAAGAAGTAATGGATTGTATTCATCAGTTTAAAAGTAATATTTCTAGCCTTGATATATATTCCCCGTTTCTGACAGAACTAAAAACAGACTCATTGAATCTTCCTTCCTCAAGGTATTTGAGTAGACTTAATATTACTGCTGAAAACTTGCACACAATACATCCACAGGTTCTGGATTGCCCTATTGGGGTGTGGAGTTCGTTGAATTATCTGCACATAAAAAGCAATAAACTTATTGAACTCACAGAAGACCAATTCAAAGGTTGTGCTAGATATAGAACAGAAGTTTTATTAGATGGAGGAGTAATGGAGTCTATATCTCTTGATTATAGCCCTTACCAAAGTGAGTATATGAGGGGGTTGTATATAAGAAATATGCCAAATCTTAAAACAATAAATCCACTCAAGGCTAACATAACGGGCGAAGTGGTAATTGAAAATACAGGAATTGAACAACTTCCTCCATATATGCTTGCATCAGTTTGGGTGACTATACCAAATACTATTTTTAGAAACAACCCACGTTTGAAAGTTGTACCAAGTCATTTTCTGTCCGGTGGAAATGTGCACTGTAGAGTATCTTTTGAAGCGGTTCCTCTTGAAGAATTCGAACCATTTTTCATAGACGATACTTTTGAAACGGTAATTCTTCAATTGGGAGGACATAACCTAAGACATATCAATAAAACTGTTTTTGAACCGATTTTTGAAAATTGGAACAAAAGGTTGATCGAAAGCATTAGTTATCACTACTATATTAACTGGACACGCTGGGACGCCCCGGACCTAATTTGTGATTGTTCAATTAACTGGCTCGCCACTGACGAAGCACTCAAAAAATTTGTCGGAGGAGCTCAATGTGAAGGAATAGGACCACTGGAACAAATGACAGCTGAGCACTTTTTTCACTGTTTTAACTGTCCTACCCCTGATGGGCTTTTTTCAGATCCAAGTGAATGCAGATACTTTTACCAATGCTCTTCTGGACGTCCATATTTAAAGGTTAGCCAAAGTTTAATTTTTCATAAAAAATAACCATATTCTTAAGCCCTTTAAAGCTGTTACCTCTGATTTTAATTTTATAAGTGCAAAACAGTTGTATTTTTGTTGTATTTTTTTCAATATTGCTGTATTGAATTAAGAGTCTATTGCTTGCAAGGTTTAAGATCAAGAGCTATGAATGATAAAAATACGTAAGAGCAGGAGCTATGATGAAGAGTAATGTAAAGTCTCTTCCTGATTTAAATTGTGTTAATAGATTAACCTAGCTGTCAATATTTCTGTTACAACTTCCGCTTGTCACGGAATCCAAGGGATTTCCTTGAATATGTGTTTAACCATAATAATGTGAAAAGTGATTAGATTCCTAGAAAATATTCATAAACCCATAGAAAGATACATATATATTGGTGCGTTTAGCCTTTGGATAGGCAGAGTCGAACTTATGCATTGTACGCGATAAGTATGTAGAAAGCTATGGCTTTGATATAAATAAAGACTGTTTATATGAAACATCTATGGACTTGAATATCTAGCTCTGCAAAATGGTATACTAGTTTGTAAGCACCATTGAATGGACTCGCCCAACTCTTTAACATTAAAGATAAAGCTTACAACATGGTGTCAGAAGTGCTGTAATTTTTCGAGCCCAGTCCATCCACAGCAGAGCCAGTCCGATGCCATTTCATCCAATCAAACCCCAGAAGTAAATAAAATACTGGCCAGACATATTTTTATACAGGGTCGTCGGAACTTTTCACAGTCACCGCAGTTTCATCAACCGAAGCCAACCAACTTACGCACATTTCCTGTCATCTCCAGCCATCAGAGAAGAAACCTTGGAGGGATCTGCATCCAGTGAAAAACATAAAGATGCACCAGCTTACGCACATCTCCTGTCATCTCCAGCCATCAAAGAAGAAACCTTGGAGGGATCTGTATCCAGTGAAACACATAAAGAGTAAGTGTGAGCCCTAAAGTTTTGTACGCATAGGAAAAAGTTAGGAGTGCTTAGGCTAGCTATTTTCTTGTATCAATTTTTAGTTTTTTTTTAACCATGAATATCCCAGAATTAAATCCTGAAAATGATAATTTTGATGAAGTAAAAGCGAAAGCCTTCCTTGCACAGCAAGAATTACGAAACATAGAAATACCCCCTACCTTTGATCCAAGTAGCGATGATTATGACGTAGAAATAGTCACTAAGTTTTATTCTGACATAAGTCTCTGGAAAGCAGCGGCAATGGCCCATTATCTACAAATTTCATCTAAACCCCAAAGTAAAAATTCACAGCAACCGCATCCAACAAATAATCCACCGTCAAGTGATAACCTTTCAATCAGCGCAAAAACAGATTTAGCTTCCTTAATAGCACCATTAACAGAAGTCTCACAAATAACTGAATTTATTAGCCAACTAAAAAGAATTCAAGATACCTTAACTTGGTCGGAAAAGCAAGTTGTTGCCACAGCAGGGATGTTAATGAAAGGGGAATTTTCCTTTTTTTTATGATTTAAATAAGGTGAATTTCACACTTGATACATTGCGGAAAAATCTGGTGGAGGCTTTTGCTCCTCAACGCAGCCCCGGGCAAATCTTACAAGGTCTTGTGGGATGTAAACAATTTCCGGATGAAACAGTATATCAATTCTTAAAACGAGTTGAAAGAGCCGCTAAGTCTTATGCGAATTCAATGGGCTATTGGGATGGACTAAGAAACCCGGCAGTTCAACCATTGGCACTACACACTTTTAGGGAAGGTGCACGCATAACCTTTAAAAGAGTACTAATGGAACAAGAGGATCAAATAAATAACCTAGAAGATGCTTTTAAAATTGCGACCAAGTATGAAAAAATTGAAATTGCGACAAAACCAACGAATGAGTTTTTTTCGGCTGCCGTATCAATTGAAAATAAGTTCCGTCCCCCCCAGGGCAAGAAGATGGGAGATGAACATTCATATAGGGGCCGGACATTTCAAAGGGGCTGGGGAAGAGGGAACCGCTCTCCCTTCCGAAAGAATAGGGAAAATCATTATGAAGGGAATGAAAATAGACATTCACAACCAGATAGGGGGCCTGGACAGCAAAATTCATCCAGACTTTGTTATAATTGCCAAGAACCTGGGCATTTTCGAAGAAATTACCCTAATCCAGGGAAGAATAAAGTCTCCCTTTCCCCAAACCTTTCGATACAAAGGGTCGAAAGAAAAACATGCTACGTTTGTGGTAACCGAAACCACGATAGTTTCGAATGCTGGTACAGAAAAGACCCAGATTCGGACAGGGTATCGGAAAACTAAATAGCCAGTCTAGACAGAGGGCTAAGACTGGTACGGAAAAAGAAAACCCTCAGTCTGAAACTAAGCATAATAGCCTTAATAATGAGTCACTAGTAAATAAAGATTCTGAGTATCGAAATTCCAATAAAGAATTTTTATGCTTCTTAGGAATTTCGGATAGTTCTAAAAATTTCCCTATTTTTCATGAAGTGCTGTTGGGGGATAAGACATGTAAAGCATTTATTGATCCTGGATGCCACAAATCATTAGTAAATTCTATTACTTTCCAACTTATACCAAAACATTTCATTAAACGAATTGAACCTACTTTAGCCAAGATAAAACCTCTAAATTCCCAAAGTGTTGGTACGCAAGCAAAAGCGACCATATCGATACAAATTTCGGATGGAATTGAAAACAAGCTAAAGAATGGGAATTTCTCGTAGTTCAAGATTTAGACTTTGAGCTTATAATTGGATGGGATCTCTTGCATAATTTAGGTACTCAATTAGACATGACTAATAATCAAATGCGATTCAAAAGCTCAAATTCAGACAAATGTATTGGTCAATCCTATGGTAGTGTCATTTTACCAAAGGCAGTTACATTACCCCCAAGATGTTTGAAAGTTGCTGAAATTGCTCTTAGATCAATTGTTGGAAACATGGTGCCACACGGTTGTACAGTCCTTATTGAGCCAGGGGAAGGAATGGAAGGATACATAAATGCTTCAGCAAACATCGTAAGAAACGATAAATCTATAATAGTGATTTTTAATAACTCTGAGGAACCGATGTTTCTTCCTAGGCGGACTATAATAGGTACTTTTCAAGAAATTGAAGATAATTTGATAACTGCCTTTAAAGCAGAGGAAATTAATGAATATTCTGATAATAAAATTTTCCTACCAACTTTGGGCGATATGGAATTCATATCACAGTTTAAGCTGTCACATTTAAATAATTGCAAACCCATCTGCCAGCTTTACAAAATGCGCGAACTCTCTACTTCTTTTAGAAAATCCTCAGTCTCATTTTCGGTATTTGCCTGGTAAATACCAGTTATCTGATGTTTTGAGTAGACCTGCTACCGAAACTATTGAAAGATCTAGACCTATCGAAATGACAGAAGATGAACTTGAATTTGTCGCTGCGGGCGCACATTCAAGCGAAGGAGTGGATTTCTTAGGAATTGAACAGGAAATAATGTCCAAATTACAAAGAGAAGACGAAGAATTAAATTTAGTAATAAAACTGATTAAAAAAATGAGACTGAACTAGATGCCAGAGAAGCGTCGGGAAATGGTTCAGAGGGTCATAAAAATGGGACTGAACTAGACGCCAGGGAAGCGTCGGGAAATGGTTCAGAGGGTCACAAAAATGGGACTGAACTAGACGCCAGGGAAGCGTCGGGAAATGGTTCAGAGGGTCACAAAAATGGGACTGAACTAGACGCCAGGGAAGCGTCGGGAAATGGTTCAGGGTATAAACAAACTAGGACTGAACTAGACGCCAGGGAAGCGTCAGGAAATGGTTCAGGGTATCAAAAAAATGGGACGGAACTAGACGCCAGGGAAGCGTCGGGAAATAGTTCAGGGTACCCAAAACCATGGTTACTCAAAATCATGGACGGATTACGGGTGACAAATTCAATTCTCTATTATTATCCACAGGAACAACCAGGAAAACTTCGGATCAATATAACGCCAAAAATTGTTTTGCCTGGGATTCTTGTGGATTCTTATACAGAGTTGGTACACTCAAATAAAATGTTAGGAGCTCATGGCTCGGTTGAAAAAACACTCGAAAGGTTAAAAGAAATTTGTATTTTTCAATATATGAAAAAAAAGGTAAAAACAATATGTCAAAACTGTCATATTTGCTTAAGAAGAAATAAGGTCCCGAAGTCCATACATCCAATATTAGGGCAAACAGATACTGCAATGTATCCGTTTAGAATAGTTAGCATAGACACCGCAGGTCCCCTCCCACCATCATCAAATGACACTGGTGCTCCGGCCCGACATATAGTAATACTTATAGAGCATTATACTAAATTTGTCGTGTTAGCTCCGTTAAAGGACATAACGGCAAGATCAATTTGTGATTTCCTTAGGGAAAAGGTGATAGGATATTTCGGTTTGTTCGAGCTCTTGATTAGTGATTCTCACCCTACTTATCGTTCCGAGCAAATGCAAAAATTCCTAGCAAGCATGAATATTAAACACCGCTGCACCACGCCATATAACGCCCGAGCTAATGGACAATGTGAAAATTCAGTAAAGACCGTCAAGGCTATTGCCAGAGCATTTTGCTCCCAAGATCAAAGTAATTGGAGCAAATACCTCCCTGAAATTCAGCTTGCCATCAACACCGGCATTTCCGCAAGCACAAAATTTTCGCCATATCAAATGATTATATATATATGGATAACATTGCTGCTGTTACCAAGATTTTTCTCTCAATAAAGAGAGTAATCATAATAAAAATTATGTTTAATTTTATAGCAGATTTTATAAAGAAAATTGGAATTATGTCCAATCCTCATTTCTATTTTTTTTTTTTTTCTCGCAAAGATAGGCTTTCGCTACATTAAAACGCGATAAGATTTATTGATAAGTCTATGTTATATGTTTACGTGTAGGGACAATTGTAAGTGACTGCGCACCTAGTGAACGAAAGGCTTTCATTTATAAACAGTGTCAACATTGCCAGTTTTGTGGCCGAGAAGGGAAGCACAGTTTAAAGACTTATCCTGCCGAAGTGATTCCCCGTCAAAACAGAACACTTTTATTTTCAGTGTATGTTTTAAGTGCACACCCTAATTTAGTATTTGCTGTTTGTTCTTTTAATTTTTTGTGTCCTAATTTATTGTTTATTTCATAGATATTCTGCGCCGTAATACCAGAACTTTTAAGCATAGTTTAAAAATCTTAATTTTTTTGCTAGAGTCGGGATTTAAGTGATGTAAAAGATAATCTAAAAACCTTTTTTTAAATAACTCAAAAATCTGAAGGGAAATAATAAGAACTTTGGTTCTCTTTAAGAGGGGGGTGGATTGTAAAGTCTCTTCCTGATTTAAATTGTGTTAATAGATTAACCTAGCTGTCAATATTTCTGTTACAACTTCCGCTTGTCAGGGAATCCAAGGGATTTCCTTGAATATGTGTTTAACCATAGTAATGTGAAAAGTGATTAGATTCCTAGAAAATATTCATAAACCCATAGAAAGATACATATATATTGGTGCGTTTAGCCTTTGGATAGGCAGAGTCGAACTTATGCTTTGTACGTGATAAGTATGTAGAAAGCTATGGCTTTGATATAAATAAAGACTGTTTATATGAAACATCTATGGACTTGAATATCTAGCTCTGCAAAATGGTATACTAGTTTGTAAGCACCATTGAATGGACTCGCCCAACTCTTTAACATTAAAGATAAAGCTTACAGCAAGATTAGAATCATATAATACTCCGGCTTAAAACAAACCGAAGTTTTGTACTATCAGTTGATTTAAAAAAAAAACTAAAACGAACATATAGAGAAAACATTGATTTAGTCAATCCGCTCATGGTACAAAACATGGTATAAAACAGTTTCATTCCAAAAGTAACTGAAACTCTAAAAAGGTGTATTTTCATAAACAATAGGCACATAAAATTTTTTTCGTTTTATGATGATCCTAAATATATAACAATTATTAAGTTTAATTCTACCTGTCAAAGCTACAAGCCTGACGAAATCTGCTGATTTTCAGAAAATTTTAGGAAAGGTTCTTTGAAATAGAAATGGAAAGTTCTAGTGCCCCTTTTGAGTGACCAAAAAGATTAGAGAACAACTAGCCCCCCTCTCGTACCTTCCTTTTTGCTAGAGAGATGTGATTAAAATATTTAAACTAGCTTTTTGATTCAGTTTAGTTGAAAAGTTCGCTAACTCTTCCTTTGGGGAGGACGTAACCACCCAGAGTCCTTAGGGAAAAGTCATGAAGTTACACAATCTGCCTATTGTTCACATATAGAATGTCCTGTTGGGAAACATAGAAACGTCTTTTTTTTTGGGGGGGGAGATATTCTGTAGTATAAATTTAGCAAAGGGAGAATTTTCTGTGGGGAAAAAAGGATTCATGGGAAATTTTCCAGGGGAAGATTCACACAGGGGTGAGAGGTGGAAAGATATTTTTCTGAAATGCTTTGAAAAACGGTTAGAAATAAAAATAAAAGACTTACTTTTAGTTTTTTCAACTAAAAGTAAGGAGAAACATTGAAACTTGTGACAAAAATAAATTATTCTGCATAAAAGGGGGGTAGCCCCTTTTGATCCCTTGCTCTTTGTGTTAAAATTTGAGTTCTATCACAAGTCCTTAAGAAAAACTGCTTATACACTAGGTCCGTTGAAATTGTAGGAAATCATTTTTAAAGAACTTTAAGACTTAAATGTAATTATCAAGAGCTTAGGAATGGGAAGCGCAATCGGCAGCCTATATATCCGGAAAAATTTAAGTTCATTCTTTGCTGTATTATGGTTTCTTCTTGCCAGTTGAAGAAAAAATCTGCCAAACACCTAGCAGTGGTATTGAATCTACATATGAGTTACCCTTTATTATTCACAAGAGTGCCTTTTCTTATAAGGAAAAACGCATCTTTTATTTTTTTAAATCGATACTAAGAAATTCGATGTCTAAGGCTATCAGTTTGCTAGCTTAGACATGTGTTATTTTCTATGTCTTTGGGGTTCTAAAAACTAGCATTTTACTGAAAACTGTGTTTAATTGAATTTCTTAGAGAATTATAAATTTCTTCTAGAAATTATTGATATCATGGTTATTAGCAGTCTGGTAAGAAACTTGCAAATTAGTATTTGCTTTCTGCAGGCTAGACGTAGAATTTTTTACTCCATCCTGTTTAGAGAAGTCCAGCTCGGGTTTTCAGTGACTTACCGGCTATTAAAATATTGGTGAATATAGGTAAATCTCCAATATACTTTGTTTGATTGGTCAAATAAAAAAAGATTATATTAAGTTTCAACTTGCTCTTTGCTTCCGTAAGAAAAATTTCTTTCTTTAGTTGATAAATCCCAGAAAAGTGTGCTTATTCAGTTCAAACGTAGCGCACAAGTTATCATGCCTGGAGGCTCGATTTGACAATTCCAAGACATTTTATTTGGGGTATTGAGCTTCCAATATAAACCAATGGGAGGATGAGGAAGCAAAGGTTTCTTTGTGTATTCCATTCATTTAAAAGGTTTATGCTATGAGTCTCTGTTAGGATGTGTTGGAAACCTATGGCAGGATTGCTGAACATTATTGTCCTATTTTTGCAACTTTCAAACTGTTTGAAACTTGGTTATAAGACCGTTCAAGGTATTCGCCCATTACAAAAAACTGAGATATAAGTACTTACTGAGAAACCTTTGAGCACCTAGGGGGTCACAATTACAAGAGAAGGAGGGGAAAGGTCTCTGTGATGCAGACCGTGAAGGATCAACCTGTGTTTAGACAGGTCCCATCAGCTGCAAATCTTCTCGCATCAACGATTAAATTGCATAGTACTACAGGATACCATCGTGGAAGGATTCTTTTAGGAGGAAAACTGCAAAAGAGCTTAAGATCCATACAAGGACAACAGTTTTGGCTAGTTAATGGAGAGGATTGGCCTACCACTGGGAACTAGTCAGATGCGTACTCTCAGAATAACCCAATAGGACAAGTTTATTTGCTTATACTACTGGCTAGTAAAACTATTAGCCTGACTAAATGTTTTTATTGTGTAGTAATTAATTTTGGTCCGAGATGACTTGCCACAGTTGATAAAGTTTTACGGGCAATAAGACATATTGATTTGAAATAAACAGAAGTATTCCAGCTTTGGCACCTTTTTGAATACATATTCTACCATTTCTTGCCCTAGATGATTCAAGCTGTCTAAAGATGTCACTGTAAAAAGATGTCACATCTTTAGACAGACGTTACTGTCTAAAGATGATTCATTTGCAGTGAATATTTGTATGATTTCTGCACAAGGAAGCGTCTACATACCCAGCTTTTCTGCAAAATTTTATATTTAATTTGTCTCATGCTATAATTCATGAGTATTTTTTGATAATTAATACTTTCGCAATGATGCGGCAATCTTTGTTTTAAATATTATCTTGCTCGTGACGTCAATTCGTTTTCCTTCGGTTTAATTTATTCACTCGGAAATTTAAATTCTTATTTCATTCTAATACGTTCCTTATTTATCTTTGGCTGAAACAAGATTAGGCCCATTTGGTTTGTAATTGTTAGTCAAGTGAAACAAAAATCTTACAGAGTAATTTTTTTATATTTGGAATCAAAAGGAAAGGTAGTTTTTTTTGGCATAATTCTTCATTATAACAATTATTTCTTGGCAATCATTTACACCTAATGTTTTTTAATTACTGTTAGTCAAACCTAGTCAGTCAACCATCCAAAAGCAAGAATAAAGTTTGCTTCACTCTATTGTAAGGTTGCCCCTACTAGAAGGGCTAATAAATTTGGTAGCGTGATACAAACTGAGGCTTGGGTAAGAAATCGGTACTCAAAATTCAGTGACAACTGATTTTATTTACAAAAGAAGATAAAAAGAAAAATATTCTAATTGAATACTTCCGAAACCTCTTCTAGGTCTAAGGTCTAGTGATCTACTTGTTCAAATCCACCAATGTATACCGAAAAGAAAAAGATATTCGTGATGACTGGTCTTTTAGTATTCTGAGTGATTTGTCTGTATTTGATGAAGGGTTACTATTTTTGTTGAAGTTGTACCTTTGGGCTGTAATACATTTATTTTCGGGTCTGTTTATAGATCTCCGTCGGGTAACCCAAAAATATTTTTTGAAGTTTTTGAACCGCTGTTGAAAAATCTGGAAGCGTTGAAAAAACCGGTTATTATTTCGGGTGATTTTAATTTTGATCTTTTGAATCTCGATGTTGGAAATAATAAGGAGTTTTTAACTATGATGCTGTGTTCTAATTTTCTTCCAAGTATTTCTCTGCCGACAAGCTAACGAATGTTTCAACTTAAAGGGGTTACACTTGAACAGGTAGTCAAGGCTTGAGTTCTGGGTTATAAAAATCCTTTACTTCGAGCTATTTTTGAGCTAAGCTAAGAATAACCGTACTTGCTTTTAATTCAACTTCCATTAACCCAAACCAAGAGATTCTTTTATTATTTCCTGAAAGGGTTGTGTATTCCTTTGACCTTTATTAAGCTTTAATTTTAGCAGGGATACTTAATTGAAAATATCTGGACATAAAGGTTTAGAAATTCTTAAGCTGGTAATATTGTTCCCCTTTTTCCCCTAACCTGCTTGTATAAACATTGAGGTCACCTCTGTATAAACATGCAGTACGGGTTAACAAAATGAAAGAGTGATTAAAAAGGGGAATGGTGTGTTCCTCTTCGTATAAACGTCTGAAGATTGCACAAAGGGGGGGGGGGTAAGTAATGTTATTGTCCGATAATTCCAATTTTCGAATATAAGGTCTTTATATAGTCAAGCTAAGTCTCAAGGGACGCTAGGCTGAAAAGGGGAAGCCCAAATGGCTCTCCTAGATTTCTCTTCTTGGCTAAGGTTTCCTTTCCTCCTTAAACCCTCAGTTATTCAAAGCTTAAATTTCTGGGAAGAAATTTAATTTGGCTTATTCTAACCTTAAAAAATGCTGTTTTGTCCATATGGCTCAAGCCTTGTCTAGGTGGGAATACTACTGAAACTATAAGTCCCAAAATCATCAATTTCTCTTATATACGTATTAAAATTATTTCCAAGTGACAGAAAGCCTTTTAGAGGTTTTTCTTCTTATTTTAACCTTTATCTTCAAACTTTTATCCCCATGGAGAATTTCAAACAGACAGTGGTAGCTTATCGTTATTACAAAGTAAACACTCTTTGTTCGATTTCCAAAAAAAGACTACCCTGTTTTTGTTCCTCAATCCCTATTTTAAGTTCTCTCTATTTTGTTCTTCTTTCCTGTCATTGGTCAGAGACCAGTTTGTTGTCATCCTAATAATAGTTCTTTGTTCAAAAGTTAGTATCCGCTTTCTCTATTAAAAACCCTGTTTTTGGTCATGTGATTCAAATCACGTAATATCTTTTGTCGGTGACCCCTTGAGTTTGAAGCGGCAGTCCGCTATTTGTATTTGCATTTTATGGCCCTTGTTAGATCAAGGGTACACTTGTTCAAAATCTAGCTAATGTTGTTTGTTTCCTTACACAAAGAAAATTAATACTTCGTTACCCTTATCATTACGCAAAAGTCATACTTTGCTATCTTTACAATTTAGTCAGGTTATGATGTATCTTTACAATTTACTCAGGTTATTATGGCTTTCCCACATTTTTACACTATCAACAAAAAAAAACTGAAGGACGTTTCTGTGCCTAGTGAAAAAATTCAAGGAAACCGAATTGGCAGAATTTTTTTTTTTAATTATGAGATGGAAAAAATATTTTGCGAGGAGTTACCCGATTTTTAAAAAACATAAAAATCACTATGACCACAGATACTGATAGTTCTTGATAGATTACTGATAGTTACTGTTACTGATGATAGTTACTGATAGATCAGAAAGACACTGATAGATTAGATTCTGAAATTTGGAGCTGCTGAATTAGAGAAAAAACTAATGAAGATTGCAAGTCTGACTTTAAAAAAGGGGAGTACTAGAAATTTCAGTTAACTTTTACTCTGTTTATAAGAAATCAGACAAAATGATCATGGCATTTACATAGCAATTAGTTTGGTTTTTGTGAGAAGCAACGATTCCTTCCAGAATTCCTGGAGGTTTCGACTTAACATCATTAAACATTTCTTCAATATAGTAAATGGGCCCTTTACAACGCTTATGCAAAGAGTATTTGTTTAATCTAGTTCAATATCCTCCTTGAATTATTCTGAATTTTTAACTTAGTACCTTTGGTTCTTATAAACATATTAAAAATTTTAAGTTTAAATTAAATCCCCCATTTGTTGATATTCGTGATTTGTTTTTTCACAATTCGAGCGCAAATTGTATCTTTTGCTTTAATTGAACTTACCACTCAAAATTCTCCAAAATCTTTAACTTAAGGTCCTCAACTGTTATGCTTTCTTGTAAAGATATGTACTTTTGAAATTCTAGATGTACAAATCGTCTTTTGCCTTGGTTCAGTATTCGTTTTAAAATTTCCCAAAATTTTTCAGTTAATTCTTAAGCCGTTTCTTTAATAGTACAATTACATCCTTATGAAAATTTGGATAAACATATTGTCTTTTCATTTAGTTTGACAGTTCCTAAGAATTTCAACTCGAGGTCCTTAGTTGATCCTGAAATACTAAATATATATTATTTTGACAACCTATATATAAGCGAAATCTTTCAATTTTGTTCAATTATCCCCTTCCTGAGAGTTACTTAGACTCTCTTTAGAGTTAGTTTCCTTTAGTTAGAAATAAGCATAAACATATTCTAAAAGTTAAGAATTAGAATTGCTTGTCCTTTTTAATCGCAGCTCGGTAGAATGGCTAAATAGATTGCCTTGACCTTTTTAATAGCGAAAGGGTAGAATGGCTCAATAGTGTTGCCGATGAAAAAAGTAAAGCGGAGTTGATGGTTTTTCTTTTACAAGCCATGTCCGTTTCACTGCCGTTCCTCAAAAGACTTGTAAAAAAATTTGGGATAGTCATTTAGTTCAACGTAAATGAAGGTACAATGACGGGTGAAATAACAGACTTTAGCTATTGAGGGGGTAGAACAGACATAAGAGGGGTAGAACAACATAAGAGCCGCCAACTTCCGTAATGATTGCAGTCTTATATGTTCTAGAAAAAGGTAAAACTGAACAAGAAATGTCTTTCTTGCGGGAAAAAAATTATTAAATAGGCATCATAAACCTCGCGGTTCACTGACTTTGTTTTTTAATCTCTCCTCATTAGGAAACCTCTCTAGGGATAGTTTTAAGAACTCGTTTGACTGGCTGTATCTCAAACAATAAGCTGCACGATAATTGTGGAAATTGAAACCTCGTTGCAAGGGGTAGAGAGTAAAGCTTGAAATAGATGGGGAAGAAAAATTTGCGCAGCTGTGTTGGCGTCAAGTGAAATAACACACTTTAGCTATTGAGGCAAGGTCTGCAAGCTACGTGATTTAATAATTTTTTATATATATAGCATATATTATTTGGAAAGGGGGACACATTTGACTTGGGGTTTCCGAAAAAGGTATTAAAGTAAAGCTTTCGGGGAATATTGAGTCTTAGGCTAAATTCTGACATAGTATGTGCATGGCGATTGTAAAAAGTCTGCATCAGCAATATCTTAGCACCGGCCTAGGGTAGCGAGTTGACTCTTGCACAAAATGATGACAGGGATGTTTAGATGACCAAAAGGTAACGCTGTCACTAATTCTACGACTATAATTATTTTTATTACTTCTACTACTACTACTACTACTACTTCTACGATTAATAATACTTCTACAACTATTTCTACTGTTCTAATACTACGACGACGACTAATAAAACTGAAGCTAGGGCATAAAGATGAAAATTTCAAGGAAAGCTGAGAGTGACGTTGAGCTAAATCGAATCGCATTATGGGCATATATGTTGTCAAAAAGACGTTTTAGTATCTCGTCAACACCTTAGAGTATTAAGTTGAAATTTGCAAGGAATGCTAAACTAACCAAAATACACTATATACATACTAATACTACTACCTCTATTGCTACTACTGCTATAACTGTTACTAAATCTACCTCTACAGCTACTATTATCATTACTACTGCAACTACTGCCACCAAGGCTAAGTGTCAAATGGTAAAAATTCCAGGTAATATTGAAGAGACGTTGAACTACCTCAAAACACACTGTGTGCACAGTAGGGACCTATCATGAGTTAGTCCATATATGGGCATAGAATCCATGTTTTTATGGTTTTTCTCACTGAGGATGTTTTTTCATGGTTTTTATCACTTTGATGGATGTTTATTGGATGTCAATAACAATTTATGTATGTTTTCATGGTTTTTCTCACTTTGGTGGATGTAGACATCTGGTTATTGTTTGATGGTTATGTGTGTTAGTCACTTTGATGGTTGTTTTCTTGGATGTCAACAACAATTGCTGGGTGTTTCTTGGATGTCAACAGCAATTTATGTATGTTTTTATGGTTTTTCTCACTGAGGATGTTTTTTTCACGGTTTTTCTCACTTTGATGGATGTTTCTTGGATGTCAATAACAATTTATGTATGTTTTCATGGTTTTTCTCCCTTTGATGGTTGTTTTCTTGGATGTCAACAACAATTGCTGGGTGTTTCTTGGATGTCAACAGCAATTTATGTATCTTTTTATGGTTTTTCTCATTGAGGATGTTTTTTCATGGTTTTTCTCACTGTTTGATGGATGGCAACATAAGTTCAACAACATTGCTGAATGTAGACGTCTGGTTATTGGATGATGGCTATGTGTGCTCAATTTATTTGTTGTTTTCTTGGATGTCAACATAAGTCCAACCACAACTTGGATGTCAACAACAATTGCTGTAGTTTTCTTGGATTTCAACATAAGTTCACATCAACAACTGCTGGATTATTGGATGTCAACAACAATTGCTGGATGTTTCTTAGATGACAACAACAATTGCTGGATGTTTCTTGGATGTCAACATCCGGTTGGAATACTATGATAACAAGGTGACATCATCAGATAAGGAAATTTCAATTTTGGAATAGTCTTATTCGAGAGTTGAAAATACAGACAGGAAAAGATAACTGATTGACACAATTTCTCCATGAGACAAGATAAATTTGAAAGCAGAAACGAAAATGGTAAACCATCTGAGGGATGATTGCTAACTCCTATTAAGAGATACATATTATTTTTTTATTAGGGCGGTTCTCGACTGTGTTCGGTATAATACACAACTATCATTTGAATAGTGTTATAAGGTCCCCTACCCATACCCCAAAGGGCCCCCCAACCCCAAAGGTCCCCCCGGGTCCCTCAAAGGCCCCCGGGCTCCCAAAGGGCCCCCGAGCCCCCATATGCCCCCCGGACCACCAAATGCCCCCCGGGCCCCCAAATTCCCCTCGGGCCCCAAAGGGCCCCTAAATGCCCCCCTGGACCCCCAAATACCCCCGGGCCCCGAAAGCCCCCCTGGGCCCCCAAATGGCCTCCGGGACCCCCAAATTTCCCCGGGCCCCCAAAATGCCCGCGGACCCCCAAATGTGCCCCGGACCCCCAAAGGCCCCCCGGGCCTCCAAAGCGTTTGACATGCTAGCATATCCTAAAACACGAATTTCTTTTTTATTGAAATGCAAGAGTTGGATTATTTCAGTAGTGATTTGTTGTGGTTTACCATTTCACTGTTACATTCTCTTGACGTTTCAAAGTTTATTTTGGATTTTTTTCTTTGAAACGCAAGAGTTGGATTATTTCAGTAGTGTTTTCTCGTGGTTTACCTTGTTACTGTTACATTCTTTTGATGTTTCAAAGTTAATTTTAGATCTTTTTCGTTGAAATGCAAGAGTTGGAATATTTCAGTAGTATTTTGTAGTGGTTTACCATGCCACTGTTACATTCTCTTGACGTTTCAAAGTTCATTTTGGATCCTTTTCGTTGAAATACATGACTTGGATTATTTCAGTAGTGTTTTGTCGTGGTTTACCATGTCACTGTTAGATTTTCTTGACCTTTCAAAGTTCATTTTGGATCTTTTTTGTTGAAATGCAAGAGTTGAATTATTTCAGTAGCGTTTTCTCATGGTTTACCTTGTCACTGTTACATTCTCTAGATGCTTCAAAGTTCATTTTGGATTTTTCGTTGAAATGCCAGAGTTAGATTATTTCAGTAGTGTTTTGTCGTGGTTTACCGTGTCACTGTTACATTCTCTTGACGTTTCAAAGTTCATTTTGGATCTTTTTTGTTGAAATGCAAGAGTTGGATTATTTCAGTAGTGTTTTCTCATGGTTTACCTTGTCACTGTTACATTTTCTTGATGTTTCAAAGTTCATTTTGGATCCTTTTCGTTGAAATACATGACTTGGATTATTTCAGTAGTGTTTTGTCGTGGTTTACCTTGTCACTGTTACATTCTCTTGTTATTCCAAAGTTCATTTTAGATTTTTTTCGTTGAAATGTAAGAGTTGGATTATTTCAGTAGTGTTTTGTCGTGGTTTACCTTGTTACTGTTACATTCTCTTGATGTTTCAAAGTTCATTTGGATTTTCTTTTCATTGGAATGCAAGAGTTGGAATATTTCAGTAGTGTTTTGTCATGGTTTACCATGTCACTGCTACATTCTATTGATGTTTCAAAGTTCATTGTGAATCTTTTTCATTGAAATGCAAGAGTTGGAATATTTAAATAATGTTTTCCCGTTCTTTACCTTGTTACTGTTACATTCTCTTGATGTTTCAAAGTACATTTTAGATTTTTTTTTTGGTTGAAATGTAAGAGTTGGATTATTTCAGTAGTGTTTTGTCGTGGTTTACCATGTCACTGTTACATTCTCTTGATGTTTCAAAGTTCATTTGGATTTTTTTTTCTTTGAAATGCAAGAGTTGGAATATTTCAGTAGTGTTTTGTCGTGGTTTACCATATCAATGTTACATTCTCTTGATGTTTCAAAGTTCATTTTGGATTTTTTTTTTGTAAATTTTTTTTTGTTGAAATGTAAGAGTTGGAATATTTCAGTAGTGATTTGTCGTGGTTTACCATGTCACTGTTACATTCTCTTGATGTTTCAAAGTTCATTTTGGATTTTTTTCATTGAAATGCAAGAGTTGGAATATTTCAGTAGTGTTTTCTCGTGGTTTACCTTCTTACTGTTACATTCTCTTGACGTTTCAAAGTTCATTTTAAATCTTTTTCGTTGAAATGAAAGAGTTTGAATATTTCAGTAGTGTTTTCTAATGGTTTACCTTTTCACTGTTACATTCTCTTGATGTTTCAAAGTTCATTTTGGATCCTTTTCGTTGAAATGCATAAGTTTGATTATTTCAGTAGTGTTTTGTCGTGGTTTACCATTTCACTGTTACATTCTCTTGATGTTTCAAAGTTCATTTTGGATCTTTTTCGTTGAAATGCAAGAGTTGGATTATTTCAGTAGTGTTTTGTCGTGGTTTACCATCTCACTGTTACATTCTCTTGATGTTTCAATGTTCATTTTGGATCTTTTCCGTTGAAATGCAAGAGTTGGATTATTTCAGTAGGGTTTTGTCGCGGTTTACCATGTCACTGTTACATTCTCATGATGTTTCAAAATTCATTTTGGATCTTTTTCGTTGAAATGCAAGAGTTGGACTATTTCAGTAGTTTTTTTTGTGGTTTACCATGTCAATGTTACATTCTCTTGATGTTTCAAAGTTCATTTTGGATTTTATTTTTGTCAATTTTTTTTTGTTGAAATGTAAGAGTTGGAATATTTCAGTAGTGATTTGTCGTGGTTTACCATGTCACTGTTACATTCTCTTGATGTTTCAAAGTTCATTTTGGATTTTTTTCATTGAAATGCAAGAGTTGGAATATTTCAGTAGTCTGTAATGTAAGAGTTGGCATATTTCAGTAGTGATTTGTCGTGGTTTACCATGTTACTGTTACATTCTCTTGATGTTTCAAAGTTCATTTTGGATCTTTTTCGTTGAAATGCAAGAGTTGGATTATTTCAGTAGTGTTTTGTCGTGGTTTACCTTCTTACTGTTACATTCTCTTGACGTTTCAAAGTTCATTTTAAACCTTTTTCGTTGAAATGCAAGAGTTTGAATATTTCAGTAGTGTTTTCTCATGGTTTACCTTGTCACTGTTACATTCTCTTGATGTTTCAAAGTTCATTTTGGATCCTTTTCGTTGAAATGCGTAAGTTGGTTTATTTCAGTAGTGTTTTGTCGTGGTTTACCATTTTACTGTTACATTCTCTTGATGTTTCAAAGTTCATTTTGGACCTTTTTCATTGAAATGCAAGAGTTGGATTATTTCAGTAGTGTTTTGTCGTGGTTTACCATCGCACTGTTACATTCTCTTGATGTTTCAATGTTCATTCTGGATCTTTTCCGTTGAAATGCAAGAGTTGGATTATTTCAGTAGGGTTTTGTCGCGGTTTACCATGTCACTGTTACATTCTCATGATGTTTCAAAATTCATTTTGGATCTTTTTCGTTGAAATACAAGAGTTGGATTATTTCAGTAGTATTTTGTCGTGGTTTACCATATCACTGTTACATTCTCTTGATGTTTCAAAGTTCATTTTGGATCTTTTTCGTTGAAATGCAAGAGTTGGATTATTTCAGTAGTGTTTTCTCGTGGTTTACCATATCACTGTTACATTCTCTTGATTTTTCAAAGTTCATTTTGGATCTTTTTCGTTGAAATGCAAGAGGTCGGATTATTTCAGTAGTGTTTTGTTGTGGTTTACCATCTTACTTTTACATTCTCTTGACATTTCAAAGTTCATTTTGGATCTTTTTCGTTGAAATGCAAGAGTTGGATTGTTTCAGTAGTGTTTTGTAGTGGTTTACCATATCACTGTTGCATTCTCTTGATGTTTCAAAGTTCATTTTAGATTTTTTTTTTTTTGAAATGTAAGAGATGAAAATATTTCAGTAGTGTTTTCTCGTGGTTTACCATGTCACTGTTACATTCTCTTGATGTTTCAAAGTTCATTTGGATTTTTTTTAACTTTGAAATGCAAAAGTTGGAATATTTCAGTAGTGTTTTGTCGTGGTTTACCATATAACTGTTACATTCTCTTGATGTTTCAAAGTTCATTTTGGATTTTTGTTTTGTCAAATTTTCATTGTTGAAATGTAAGAGTTGGAATATTTCAGTAGTGTTTTGTCATGGTTTACCTTCTCACTGTTACATTCTCTTGATGTTTCAAAATTCATTTTGGATTTTTTTTTTTGTTGAAATGTAAGAGTTGGAATATTTCAGTAGTGATTTGAAGTGGTTTACCATGTCACTGTTACATTCTCTTGATGTTTCAAAGTTCATTTTGGATTTTTTTCATTGAAATGCAAGAGTTGGAATATTTCAGTAGTGTTTTCTCGTGGTTTACCTTCTTACTGTTACATTCTCTTGACGTTTCAAAGCTCATTTTGAATCTTTTTCGATGAAATGCAAGAGTTTGAATATTTCAGTAGTGTTTTCTCATGGTTTACCTTGTCGCTGTTACATTCTCTTGATGTTTCAAAGTTCATTTTGGATCCTTTTCGTTGAAATGCATGAGTTGGATTATTTCAGTAGTTTTTTGTCGTGGTTTACCATGTCACTGTTACATTCTCTTGATGTTTCAAAATTCATTTTGGATCTTTTTCGTTGAAATGCAAGAGTTGGATTATTTCAGTAGTGTTTTGTCGTGGTTTACCATGTCACTGTTACATTCTCTTGATGTTTCACTGTTCATTTTGGATCTTTTCCGTTGAAATGCAAGAGTTGGATAATTTCAGTAGGGTTTTGTCGTGGTTTACCATGTCACTGTTACATTCTCATGATGTTTCAAAATTCATTTTGGATCTTTTTCGTTGAAATACAAGAGTTGGATTATTTCAGTAGTATTTTGTTGTGGTTTACCATGTCACTGTTACATTATCTTGATGTTTCAAAGTTCATTTTGGATCTTTTTCGTTGAAATGCAAGAGTTGGAATATTTCAGCAGTGTTTTCTCGTGGTTTACCATATCACTGTTACATTCTCTTGATTTTTCAAAGTTCATTTTGGATCTTTTTCGTTGAAATGCAAGAGTTGGAATATTTCATTAGTGTTTTTTCATGTTTTACCATGTCACTGTTACATTCTCTTGATGTTTCAAAGTTCATTTAGGGTCTTTTTCGTTGAAATGCAAGAGTTGGAATATTTCAGCAGTGTTTTGCCATGATTTACCATGTCACTGTTACATTCTCTTGATTCTTCAAAGTTAATTTTGGATTTTTTTTTTTTTGTTGAAATGTAAGAGTTGGAATTGTCATTGTTACATTCTCTTGATGTTTCAAAGTTCATTTTGGATTTTTTTTATTTAAATGCAAGAGTTAGAATATTTCAGTAGTGTTTTATCATGGTTTACCTGATAAAGTTGGAATATTTCAGCAGTGTTTTGCCATGATTTACCATGTCAATGTTACATTCTCTTGATTCTTCAAAGTTAATTTTGGATTTTTTTTTGTTGAAATGTAAGAGTTGGAATTGTCATTGTTACATTCTCTTGATGTTTCAAAGTTCATTTTGGATTTTTTTTATTTAAATGCAAGAGTTAGAATATTTCAGTAGTGTTTTATCATGGTTTACCTTGTCACTGTTACATTCTCTTGATGCTTCAAATTTTATTTTGGATTTTTTTCGTTGAAATGTAAGAGTTGGATTATTTGAGTAGTGTTTTGTCGTGCTTTACCATGTCACTGTTACATTCTGAAGATGTTTCAAAGTTCATTTTAGATTTTTTTTTTCTTTGTAATATAAGAGTTGGAATATTTCAATAGTATTTTGTCGTGGTTTACCTTCTCACTATTACATTCTCTTGATGTTTCAAAGTTCATTTTGGAATTCATTCGTTGAAATTTAAGAATTGGAATATTTCAGTGGTGTTTTGTCGTGGTTTACCTATTCACTGTTACATTCTCCTGTTGTTTTAAAGTTCATTTTAGATTTTTTTTTGCTTGAAATGTAAGCGTTGGAATATTTCAGTAGTGTTTTGTAGTGGTTTACATTGTCACTTTTACATTCTCTTGATTTTTCAAAGTTCATTTTGGATTTTTTTTTTTCGTTGAAATATAGGAGTTGGAATATTTCAGCAGTGTTTTGTCGTGGTTTGCCTTGTCACTTACATTCTGAAGATGTTTCAAAGTTCATTTCGGATTTTTTCGTTGAAATGCAAGAGTTGGAATCTTTCAGTAGTGTTTTCTCATGGTTTACCTTGTCACTGTTACATTCTCTTGTTATTCCAAAGTTCATTTTAGATTTTTTTCGTTGAAATGCAAGAGTTGGAATAATTCAGTAGTGTTTTGTCGTGCTTTACCATGTCACTGTTAGATTCTGAAGTTGTTTCTAAGTTCATTTTGGATTTTTTTTTATTGAAGTGTAAGAGTCAAGTTAGGTTAGGTTTTTTGAAGAAGCGCAAAATGTTCAAGTTCTCTTCTGAATTTTCTTAAAGAAAAAAAAAGCCATAGCCCAATTCTAATTTTTTCCAAAGAAAATAAAAAATCTCCAACCTTTTAATAAACATTCTAAGCGTTTGACATGCTAACATATCCTAAAATAATGGAGATATAACAAAGTAATGTATAATATATTTTTAATGAAATAACAACATGTAGCATATTAACACAAAAATATGTTTCAGACATTATTACACATTATTAACATCGTTGAACAACTTTGGACATTTTGAATCTGTTCCATAAAATAATTTATCATGTTTTCTCTTGATAATAGAGTTATTCGCTTCTCTTAGTTCATAACCAGTAGAATAATCATTCATCCATTTGGTGTCATATGCAATTTTTACTGGGGTGTCACCTACTGGCTCAATCTGCATTTCTTCTTTAATATTATTTGATTCATTGACTATATGATCAATATTAGTAATAATGCTTGCTTATGCTTCATTTTCCATCAATTTATCTTTATAATCATTGATGAAATTGTATGCCAATGCCCTTTTTATTTTGCCAGCGATTTCACTGTCTATTCTCACGCTGTGTTTACACAGGTAACAGTTCTGGCAGGTAGCCATGATATTATTTATTACACTAGTGCAGCAGTAGGCCTTTATTTTCCTCTTTGCTTTCATTTGAATAGTAATACCAGGGATCTATCAATAGGTATCGTGTTACCAGAACCATTAGCAAGAAGATGACCATCTTCATCAACTATTATTTTTAAGTTGGCATTCTCCTTTAGCACTATCATCTCTGGTGCTCTCACTTTCGCATATCCACCTTGAGAAATATTGAATGGTTTCGATAGTCCAAAAAAAATTAGCTTTTCGCTGTCATGACAACGCATGCATACATTTTCAATAAGATCTCCATTAATCTCCATCAACACGACGATCAACACGACGATCAACACGATGATGATTTCTATCAACACGACTAGATTTAATACCTACATTTAACTAGGTAGTGTCGATAACCCGCCATAGAGCATCATTGAGACAGCTGCATAGTGTCTATGACCAACCATAGAGTATAATTGATACAGCCATATAAATAAATATCAATAAATAAATAGAAACATTTCTCCATGTTTAAGTTAGGTTAGATTAGGTTAGCTTATCATGAGTGCTCATGATCAAATGATACTAAAGAAGAAATGCAGATTGAGCCAGTAGGTGACACCCCAGTAAATATTTTATATGACACAAAATGGATGAATGATTATTCTACTGGTTATGAACTAAGAGAAGTGAGTAGCTCTAGTATCAAGAGAGAACATGATAAATTATTTTATGGAACAGATTCAAAATGTCCAAAGTTGTTCAACGATGTTAATAATGTATAATAATGTCTGAAACATATTTTTGTGTAAATATGCTACATGTTGTTGTTTCATTAAAAATATATTATACATTACTTTGTTATATTTCCATTATTTTAGGATATGTCAGCATGTCAAACGCTTAGAATGTTTATTAAAAGATCGGAGATTTTTTATTTTCTTTGGAAAAAAATAGAATTGGACTATAGCTTTTTTCTTTTCTTTCAGAAAATTCAGAAGAAAACTTGAACATTTTGCGCTTCTTCAAAAAACCTAACGTAACCTGATTCTTACATTTCAATAAAAAAATATCCAAAATGAACTTAGAAACATTTTCAGAATGTAACAGTGACATGGTAAAGCACGACAAAACACTACTGAAATAAACCAACTCTTACATTTCAACGAAAAAAATCCAAAATGGACTTTGAAGCATCAATAGAATGTAACAGTGACATGGTAAACCATGAGAAAACACTACTAAAATATTCCAACTCTTGCATTTCAACGAAAAAAATCCGAAATGAACTTTGAAACATCTTCAGAATGTAACAGTGACAAGATAAACCACGACAAAACACCGCTGAAATATTCCAACTCTTATATTTCAACGAAAAAAAAAATCCAAAATGAACTTAAAAAATCAAGAGAATGTAACAGTGACAATGTAAACCACTACAAAACACTACTGAAATATTCCAATGCTTACATTTTAAGGAAAAAAAACTAAAATGAACTTTAAAACAACAGGAGAATGTGACAGTGAATAGGTAAACCACGACAAAATACTACTGAAATATTCCAACTCTTACATTTCAACGAATGAAATCCAAAATGAACTTTGAAACATCAAGAGAATGTAATAGTGAGAAGGTAAACCACGCCAAAACACTATTGAAATATTCCAACTCTTACATTACAAGGAACAAAAATCTAAAATGAACTTTGAAACATCTTCAGAATGTAACAGTGATATGGTAAAGCATGAAAAAACACTACTGAAATCATCCAACTCCTACATTTCAACGAAAAAACCCAAAATAAAATTTGAAGCATCAAGAGAATGTAACAGTGACAAGGCAAACCACGAGAAAACACCACTGAAATATTCCAACACTTACAGTTCAATGAAAAAAATCAAAAATCTACTTTGAAACATCTTCAGAATGTAAAAGTGACAAGGTAAACCATTTGAAACATCAAGAGAATGTAACAGTGACAAGGTAAACCATGATAAAACACTACTGAAATATTCCAACTCTTGCATTTCAATGAAAAAAATCCAAAATGAACTTTGAAACATCAAGAGAATGTAACATTGAAATGGTAAACACTGACAAAACACTACTGAAATATTCCAACTCTTGCATTTCAACGAGAAAGATCCAAAATGAACTTTGAAATGTCAAGAGAATGTAACAGTGACATGGTAAACCACAAAAAAACACTACTGAAATAATCCAACTCTTGCATTTCAACGAAAAACATCTAAAGTGAACTTTGAAAAATCAAGAGAATGTAACACTGACATGGTAAACCATTACAAAACACTACTGAAACAATCCAACTCTTGCATTTTAACGAAAAAGATACAAAATGAACTTTGAAACGCCAAGAGAATGTAACAGTGACATGATAAACCACAACAAAACACTACTGAAATAATCCAACTCTTGCATTTTAACGAAAAAGATCCAAAATGAACTTTGAAACATCAAGAGAATGTAACAGTGATATGGTAAACCACGAGACAACACTGCTGAAATATTCCAACTCTTGCATTTCAACGAAAAAGATCCTAAATGAACTTTGAAACATCAAGAGAATGTAACAGTGAAATGGTAAACACTGACAAAACACTACTGAAATATTCCAACTCTTGCATTTCAACGAGAAAGATCCAAAATGAACTTTGAAATGTCAAGAAAATGTAACAGTGACATGGTAAACCACAAAAAAAACACTACTGAAATAATCCAACTCTTGCATTTCAACGAAAAACATCTAAAGTGAACTTTGAAAAATCAAGAGAATGTAACACTGACATGGTAAACCATTACAAAACACTACTGAAACAATCCAACTCTTGCATTTTCACGAAAAACATACAAAATGAACTTTGAAACGCCAAGAGAATGTAACAGTGACATGGTAAACCACAAAAAAACACTACTGAAATAATCCAACTCTTTCATTTCAACGAAAAAGATCCAAAATGAACTTTGAAACATCAAGAGAATGTAACAGTTATATGGTAAACCACGAGACAACACTGCTGAAATATTCCAACTCTTGCATTTCAACGAAAAAGATCCAAAATGAACTTTGAAACATCAAGAGAATGTAACAGTGACATGGTAAGCCACAACAAAACACTACTGAAATAATCCAACTCTTGCATTTCAACAAAAAAGATCCAAAATGAACTTTGAAACATCATGAGAATGTAACAGCGACATGGTAAACCACGATAAAACACTACTGAAATAATCCAACTCTTGCATTTCAACGAAAAAGATCCAAAATGAACTTTGAAACATCAAGAGAATGTAACAGTGACATGGTAAACCATGACAAAACACTACTGAAATAATCCAACTCTTGCATTTCAACGAAAAAGGTCCAAAATGAACTTTGAAACATCAAGACAATGTAACAGTGACATGGTAAACCATGACAAAACACTACTGAAATAATCCAACTCATGCATGTCAACGAAAAGGATCCAAAATGAGCTTTGAAACATCAAGAGAATGTAACAGTGACAAGGTAAACCACGAGAAAACACTATTGAAGTATTCCAGCTCTTGCATTTCAACGAAAAAGATTCAAAATGAACTTTGAAACGTCAAGAGAATGTAACAGTAAGAAGGTAACCACGAGAGAACACTACTGAAATATTCCAACTTTTGCATTTCAACGAAAAAAATCCGAAATGAACTTTGAAGCATCAAGAGAATGTAACAGTGACATGGTAAACCACGACAAATCACTACTCAAACTCTTACATTTCAACAAAAAAAATCCAAAATGAATTTTGAAACATCAAGAGAATGTAACAGTGAGAAGGTAAACCATGACAAAACACTACTGAAATATTCCAACTCTTACATTTCAACAAAAAAAATTCGACCAAAAAAAAAATCCAAAATGAACTTTGAAACATCAAGAGAATGTAACAGTGGTATGGTAAACCACGACAAAACACTACTGAAATATTCCAAATCTTGCATTTCAAAGAAAAAAAAAATCCAAATGAACTTCGGAACATCAAGAGAATGTAACAGTGACATGGTAAACCACGAGAAAACACTAATGAAATATTTCAACTCTTACATTTCAACAAAAAAAAAATCTAAAATGAACTTTGAAACATCAAGAGAATGTAACAGTAACAAGGTAAACAACGAGAAAATACTATTGAAGTATTCCAGCTCTTGCATTTCAATGAAAAAGATTCAAAATGAACTTTGAAACGTCAATAGAATATAACAGTGACATGGTAAACCACGACAAAACACTACTGAAATAATCCAAGTCACGCATTTCAACGAAAAGGATATAAAATGAACTTTGAAACATCAAGAGAATGTAACAGTGACAAGGTAAACCACGACAAAACACTACTTAAATAATCCAGCTCTTGCATTTCAACGAAAAAGATTCAAAATGAACTTTGAAACATCAAGAGAATTTAACAGTGATATGGTAAACCATGACAAAACACTACTGAAATATTCCAACTCTTGCATTCCAATGAAAAAAAAATCTATATGAACTTTGAAACATCAAGAGAATGTAACAGTAACAAGGTAAACCACGCCAAAACACTACTGAAATATTCCAACTCTTGTATTTCAACGAAAAAAAAATCTAAAATGAACTTTGATACAACAAGAGAATGTAACAGTGACAAGGTAAACCACGTCAAAACACTACTGAAAAGATCCAAGTCATGCATTTCAACGAAAAGGATCCAAAATGAACTTTGAAACATCAAGAGAATTTAACAGTGAGAAGATAAACCACGACAAAACACTACTGAAATATTCCAAGTCAGGCATTTCAACGAAAAGGATACAAAATGAATTTTGAAACATCAAGAGAATGTAACAGTAACAAGGTAAACAACGAGAAAACACTATTGAAGTATTCCAGCTCTTGCATTTCAATGAAAAAGATTCAAAATGAACTTTGAAACGTCAATAGAATATAACAGTGACATGGTAAACCACGACAAAACACTACTGAAATAATCCAAGTCACGCATTTCAACGAAAAGGATCCAAAATGAACTTTGAAACATCAAGAGAATGTAACAGTGACAAGGTAAACCACGACAAAACACTACTTAAATAATCCAACTCTTGCATTTCAACGAAAAAGATCCAAAATGAACTTTGAAACATCAAGAGAATTTAACAGTGATATGGTAAACCATGACAAAACACTACTGAAATATTCCAACTCTTGCATTCCAATGAAAAAAAAATCTATATGAACTTTGAAACATCAAGAGAATGTAACAGTAACAAGGTAAACCACGACAAAACACTACTGAAATATTCCAACTCTTGTATTTCAACGAAAAAAAATCTAAAATGAACTTTGATACAACAAGAGAATGTAACAGTGACAAGGTAAACCACGTCAAAACACTACTGAAAAGATCCAAGTCATGTATTTCAACGAAAAGGATCCAAAATGAACTTTGAAACATCAAGAGAATTTAACAGTGAGAAGATAAACCACGACAAAACACTACTGAAATATTCCAAGTCAGGCATTTCAACGAAAAGGATCCAAAATGAATTTTGAAACATCAAGAGAATGTAACAGTGACAAGATAAACCACGACAAAACAAAACTGAAATATTCCAACTCTTGCATTTCAACGAAAAAAATCCAAAATGAACTTTGAAACGTCAAGAGAATGTAACAGTGATATGGTAAACCACGACAAAACACTACTGAAGTATTCCAACTCTTGCATTTCAATGGAAAAAAATCCATATGAACTTTGAAACATCAAGAGAATGTAACAGTGACATGGTAAACTATGAGAAAACACTACTGAAATATTTTAACTCTTGCATTTCAACGAAAAAGATCTAAAATGAACTTTGAAACTTCAAGAGAATGTAACAGTGACATGGTAAACCATGAGAAAACACTACTGCAATAAGCCAACTCTTGCAGTTCAATGAAAAAGATCCAAAATGAACTTTGAAACATCAAGAGAATGTAACAGTGACAAGGTAAACCATGAGAAAACACTACTGAATTATTCCAACTCTTGCATTTCAACGAAAAAGATCCAAAATGAACTTTGAAACATCAAGAGAATGTAACAGTGACATGGTAAACCACGAGAAAACACTACTGAAATAATCCAACTTTTGCATTTCAACGAAAAAGGTCCAAAATGAACTTTGAAACGTCAAGAGAATGTAACAGTGGCATGGTAAACCACGAAAAAACACTACTGAAATGTTCCAACTCTTGCATTTCAACGAAAAAGATCTAAAATTAACTTTGAAACATCAAGAGAATGTAACAGTAACAAGGTAAAGCACGAGAAAACACTACTGTAATAATCCAACTCTTGCGTTTCAACGAAAAAGATCCAAAATGAACTTTGAAACGTCAAGAGAATGTAACAGTGATATGGTAAACCACAACCAAACACTACTGGAATAATCCAACTCTTGGATTTCAATGAAAAAGAAATGCATATTTTAGGATATGTTATCATGTCAAATGCTTTGGGGGCTCAGGGGGCCTTTGGGGGTCCGGGGGCATTTGGGGGTCCGGGGGCATTTAGGGGGCCCTTGGGGGTCTTGGGGAATTTGGGGGCCTGGGGGGCATTTGGGGGGTCCGGGGAAATTTTGGGGACCCGGGTTCATTTGGGGGTCCAGGGGGACTTTCGGTGCCCGGGGGTATTTGGGGGTCTGGGGGGGCATTTAGGGTACCTTTGGGGCCCGAGGGGAATGTGGGGGCCCGGGGGGCATTTGGTGGTCCGGGGGGCATTTGGGGGCTCGAGGGCCCTTTGGGAGCCCGGGGGGCCTTTCAGGGACCTGGGGGGCCTTTTAGGGACCTGGAGGAACCTTTGGGGTTGGGGGGCCCTTTGGGGTTGGGGTAGGGGACCTTATAACACTATTCAAATGATAGTTGTGTATTATACCGAACACAGTTGAGAACCGCCCTAATAAAAAAATAATATGTATCTCTTAATAGGAGTTAGCATTCCCTCAGATGGTTTACCATTTTCGCTTCTGCTTTCAAATTTTTCTTGTCTCATGGAGAAATTGTGTCAATCAGTTATCTTTTCCTGTCTGTATTTTCAACTCTCGGATAAGAATATTCCAATATTGAAATTTCCTTATCTGATGATGTCACCTTGTTATCATAGTATTCCAACCGCATGTTGACATTCAAGAAAATAATTTCCTTATCTGATGATGTCACCTTCTTATCATAGCATTCCAACCGGATGTTGACATCCAAGAAACACCCAGCAATTGTTGTTGTCATCTAAGAAACATCCAGCAATTGTTGTTGATATCCAATAATCCAGCAATTGTTGATTTGAACTTATGTTGAAATCCAAGAGAACAACGGCAATTTATGTTGACATCCAAGTTGTTGTTGGACTTATGTTGACATCCAAGAAAACAACAAATAAATTGAGCAACACACATAACCATCATCCAATAACCAGATGTCTACATTCAGCAATGTTGTTGAACTTATGTTGACATCCATCAAACAGTTAGGAAAACCATGAAAAAACATCCTCAGTGAGAAAAACCATAAAAACACACATAAATTGCTGTTGAAATCCAAGAAACACCCAGCAATTGTTGTTGACATCCAAGAAAACAACCATCAAAGTGAGAAAAACCATGAAAACATACATAAATTTTTATTAACATCCAAGAAATATCCATAAAAGTGAGAAAAACCATGAAAAAAAACATCCTCAGTGAGAAAAACCATAAAAATATACATAAATTGCTGTTGACATCCAAGAAAACAACCATCAAAGTGACTAACACACATAACCATCAAACAATAACCAGATGTCTACATCCATCAAAGTGAGAAAAACCATGAAAACATACATAAATTTTTATTAACATCCAAGAAATATCCATAAAAGTGAGAAAAACCATGAAAAAAAACATCCTCAGTGAGAAAAACCATAAAAACATGGATTCAATGCCCATATATGGACTCTCGTCACGAACTCATGATAGGTCCCTACTTTGCACCCAGGTTGTCAAAAGGGTAGGTTATCAATATCCCAGGAAAAGTTTAGGGATATTTATTTAAAACTTCAAGGGCATGTTGAGGGGGCGTTGATCCAACTTGAAAAGCCCTAAGTGAATATTACTACTGCAATAGCTCTTACTACTACTACGACTGTTACTAATACTGAGGCTAAGGGTATCGGGGTGAAACATTAAGTTATTTTTTAGAGGGATGTTCCCCCTAGTCTACTATATCTACTGTTGCTACCAACGGTATTAGGGTAAATATTCAAGAGAATGTTAAGGATGTTAATATAATTCAAAATATGCTATGGGAATGCAGGTTGTCACCTGTGATTCAAATCACTGCGGGTATCAGTAAGAATCACTGCTTATGCTGCTGCTACTTCTACTATTACTCTATATATGTATTTAGAAAAGACGCCATGTTTGACTCATCTTGTTCCAAAAGGCCAAGGACATTCAGGTGAGGTTGTCAGAGAGTGTTAAGGGGAGTGTTGAACTAGATCAAGACACGTTATGAGCATGCAGGTAGTCAACAGGGTGTCTAAAATGACTAGGGGTATTATTTTGGAACTTTTAGAGAATGATGAGGGGATTATCAATTGACCAAAAAGACAATAATTACATGCAACTACTACTACTACTACTGCTCCTACTACTACTATTATTGATGCTACTACTGCTGCCACTACTACTACTACTACTACTACCACCACTAATGCTTCTGTAGCCCTACTACTAAGGCTGAGGTATTGAGGTGAAAATTTTAGGAAACGTTGAGGGATGAGTTGAAATAAATCCAAACATACTATGTACATACGAAATGTCAAAAGGGCGTATCAGTAGTATCTTAGGAACGACTTGCGTAAAAGCTGAAACTTCCAGGGTATGATGAGGGGGGTATTCAAGTAACCAAAAGGCAATACATACATATTGCTGCCGCTACTAATGCTACTACTTTTACTAATCTAACTAGTGCGTCACCACTACTACTACCATTGCTACCACTAATATTATACAAGTACTGCTAAGGCTAAGGGTGTGAAGGTGAATATTTAAGAAAACATTGAGGGAAAGTGCAACGAAAACGGCATAGTTAACCGTACTTCTCTTTGTGGTATTTTCTGCTCGCTTTGTGTTTGAATTGGCTATTCATTGTAATTTCAGTTCAACTTGGGCTTCATTTATTTATTAATATTCACTTATGGTCCTTTAAAGATTGAATCATTAATTGATTTTGTTATTCCACCTCTTTAGTTTAGTCTAGCTCTTTACTTCTCTGTGAAAAACTTTAGATTTTTTTCAAGTTAATAAATAAGAAAAAGCAGGTTCTTTAGATTCCAAAGTTAATTCAAATATCAGCTTTTTCTGTGATCAATTTCTCTTAACCCATGTTACGCCACATGAAATAGAGCATAAACCTTAAGCTTAGGTCTTTTACTTAAACATTTTTTGAACAAGTTAATATACTTTAAATTGAAATATGCTTAGGATCTGAATTTTGAAAATAGATAACAAGCTAAATACAAAAGCTACTCTAAATTTGTTGCAAGGTTTTGATTTTGAGGTTTGGACTTTCCCAATATTAGAGTTTTTGAAATTATCTCAGTTCCCCGTCTTGCCTACAAGTCATGTGGACATGGTCAGTCATAAGTCTTTGAATATTTTTTTTGTCCCCAATTGCCTTCAATTGGCTCAAAGAACTGATAAACCATTTGAATTACCCTTACTCTATGTCTATCTACCTTAGTTGTGACCTAGGATGGATGATAGACAATCATCAAGAAGTGAAAATGATATTTTTTTTTTATAATTCTGAAAAAGTTATGGCAGCTTTGCCTCTCACAGAGACTATTTGTCTTGGCTAGAGTAATCTTACCAGCCCTGGCTCTCAAGTCTTTCATTACTTCCACCAAGTTTATAATTCAACTTGGTTTTTTGCCCCGAATTCGTTGGGGTTTATCTTTTGTATAAACATGCTCCTGCAAATTATTTATTTTGAATGTTTTAGAGTAAGAATAAATTTTCAGTTCTTTTATTTTCTATTAAAACCTCTTTTTATAAGATTCTCAATCTCTTTTTTCAAACTATTTTTTTCTTAATCTCAATTTTATTTTTCAGAAATGTCCCAATGGTTTGGTATTTGACGCTTTAAAAGGCCTTTGCGAATGGCCATTTAATGTTCAAGGAGAGTGTGGTGTGAACTAGCACTGAACTAGCAAGTAATGGTTTTTCATGTAAACTACTTTTGCATTATTAACGAAGAATGTATAAATGCTTGTATTTGTTTCTATTTAGTAAACACTTTCACATATCTTTTCAATCTATCTTTTTTAAAGGGTCACAATGTTATTGGGACATTAGAAATTATGCAGAAGTACATTACTATTCTTCATTTCTGGCTTGTGAAGTTTGATTATATGTAAAAGATTCATTGCCGTGTGGTTAGGGAACCTCCAGGCTGTAATCTTATTTTTATCCAAAACACATAAAAATAAGCTAAATTAATGAAACTTAAGAACTGTCATATTAATTTAGTCTGATTTGAAAGATATAGAGGATTAGTAAGGTTCCATGAGAGCCTTATCCCTGGATTCCGTGAGAGCCCTGTTTTAAGCGATCAGCAGGTGTTTCATCATAGGGAATGCTTCTTTCAGTTGCTACATAATTGGAGTTGAGGGTCTTACATGACTTGATAGATTTACTGAGGATAATGAAATTTTTTGTAACATGGTAGATTTATTGGGAGTAACTTAATGACGGCACACACATCGATGTTACATAATACTGTTTGAGATTTCATTTTCTTCCAAGACATTGTTTTGTTTTAAAAACATTTTTCAAGACGATCCAAGACATTTCAAGCCGCTTTTTAAGGACATTTTTCAAGACTTCTTTAGTTCTTACGTAATGGTAATGTTAAAGGATGATGCATTCAGACTTGACAACCTTTTTCAGGGGGCCCGTGAGGAATCCCCAGTTGTAAGTGAGGAGGATACACACGTGAGGTGTTACATAATACTTTTTGAGATTTCAATCATACGTTTTTTCTCGGGGAATCTTTATATCCTAATGATTTTTGTCCCAATTAGGACTGGAAAGGCCATTTCCAACCCATGGAACAGTGCCCTAGACACCTGGACCACCAATTTATTTCTTATATTTTGTTTTGGCTAATACATTCTAAGAAATAACCGGTTGCACTCAAATAGAGCCCGTATTTCGCGCATGCTAGAAGAAAAAAATGAATTGCGTGTTTCCTATTGCTACAAATAATTTTTCATATTTTCATTATTTTGCTGGGCAAATAGATCCAGGGAAATAAAAAATTCAATCTCGAGGGCAGAGTGACACAGTGATAGACAACGATACTGCTTAAAAAACCGAAATAATTCTTACAAATACAAAAAGTTCTAACAAAATCTCAAATAGTTCTTAAAAATTAAGCCTCGAGAGCAGAGTACCACAGGAATAACATTTTCACACACATTTTCACACATCGCAAAAATCATGCCTTGGATCTATTAAACCTAGGAAAATAATGAAAAATATGAAAAAAAAAATTAAAATATGGAAAATTCTATCTTTAAACTCTCAAAACTTTGGCTCATAGGCCCTAGAGAATATTAAAAATATGAAGCGAATGTTAAAATATGGAAAATAATCCCTTAAAATCCTCAAATGCTAGTATATCCTTAGTCGGAATGCCCCCCCCCCCAGATGTGTGTGAAAACTGTATATCTGTACCACTCTGCTCTTCTTGGAATTTTAGTTTAGAGTTTTAGTTTAGATTTTTAGTTTAGAGTTTTAGTTTACAATTTTAGTTTAGAGTTTTAGCTTAGTTTTAGTTTAATTCAAAGTGAGAATGATATAGATATTTTTAGTCGTGATTTTTACTATTAGAACATTAATTTTTGTAGTAACACTTTTCATTTTTCTTTTTTTTGAACAGAATTTTTGAACTTAGAATTTTAGTTTAGTCTTTTAGTTTAGAGCTTTATTTTAGAGTTTTAGTTTAGAAATTTAATTTAGAGTTTTAGATTTTATTTTTAGTTTAGAGTTTTAACTTAGTTTAAGTTTAGAGTTTTAGTCTAGAGTTTTAGTTTAGAGTTTTAGTTTAGAATTTTAGTTTTGAATTGTAGTTTAGAATTTTAATTGTGATTTTTAGTTTAGGTTTTTATTTAGAGTTTTAGTTTAGAGTTTTAGTTTAGAGTTTTAATTTAGAATTTTAGTTTAGAGTTTTAGTTTAGAGTGTTATTTTAGAGTTTTAGTCTAAATATTTAGTCTAGAATTTTAGTTTATAGTTATAGTTTAGAATTTTAGTTTTGAATTTTAGTTTAGAATTTTAATTGAGATTTTTAGTTTATATTTTTAGTTTAGAGTTTTAGTGTCGAGTTTTATTTTAAAGTTTTAGACTAGATATTTAGTTTTGAGTTTTAGTTTAGAGTTTCAGTTTAGTTTTAGGTTAGAGTTTTAGTTCATATTCTTATCAACTAAAACTCTAAACTAAAACTCTAAACTAAAACTAAACTAAAACTCTAAATGAAAACTCTGAATCAAAATTATAAACTAAAATTCCAAGTTCAGAAATTTTGTTCCAAAAAAATTAAAGTATTACTGCAAACATTATTTTTCTAATAGTGAAAATCATGACTAACATATCTATATTATTTTCAGTTCGTATTTCGAAAATATTAAAAGCTAATTTTATTTTGTTTTAAGTATATTTCATGTCATTTTAAGACATAAAGAAAGTTGAATTTCAAAAAAATTGACGTGAGCTTGACATGGATGGGTTAGGTTAGGTATTGAAGTCAGTGAAGTTTTACGTAGGCATCATTGCGCAAATAATTTCATTAGGCAGTTAGATGTCCCGTGTGCTGCAATTACTGATTATTAGTTGGTACGTATATTGAACTTTTATAAAGGCTGTGACATAAATCTCATGAAGAGGCAGAAATGAATTTGAAATTACACGTTTCATCGAAAAAATTCCAATATTCTAAGTTTCAAACGAGAAAATTCCCAAATGAACTTTGAAACATAGACAGAGGTGACACTGACAAGATAAATCACGACATCACACTAGAAGGAATATCCTAAGTCATACGTTTAAAATTAAAAATCCAGAAATGCACTTTGAAACATCAACAGAATGTAACCCTGAGAAGATAAATCACGACATAACACTGCAAAATAAATATCCCAAGTCATACGTTTCAAACGAAACAAATTCCAAAAACACTTTGAAACATTAACAGAATATAAATCTAGAGAGATAAATCATTAAAAAACATTACAAAAATATCGTAAGTCATACGTTTCGAACGAAAAAAACACTTTGAAACAATAACAGAATGTAACACTGACAAGATAAATCACCAAACAAAACTAGAAAAATATCCTTAGTCATACGTTTCACATGAAAAAATTCCAAAATGCACTTTGAAGGATCAACAGAATGTAACACTAGCCAGATAAATCACGAAACAATACTAAAAAAATAGCCCAAGTCTTACGTTTCAAACGAGAAAAATTTCAAAATATACTTTGAAACATCAGCAGAACGTAACATTGACAAGATTAATCACGAAACAACACTACGAAAATATCTTAGGTTATACGTTTGAAACGAAAAAAAATCCAAAATGTACTTTGAAATATCAAAAAAATGTAAGATTGACAAGAAAAACCATGACACAACATTAGAAAGATATTCCGAGTCATACGTTTCAAACGAAAAAATTCCAAAAGGTACTTTGAAACATCAACAGAGGTAACATTGACAAAATAAACCACAACACACACTACAGAAAATATCTTAAGTCATACGTTTCAAACGAAACAAGTTCTAAAATTAACTTTGAAATATCAATGGAGGTAACACTGACAAAATAAATTACGACACAACACTACAAAAAAAATCTCCTAAGTCATGCGTTTCAAACAACAAAGTTCCGAAATGAACATCGAAACATCAACAGAATGCAACATTGACAAGATAAATCATGAAATAAAATTATAAAAATATCCCATGTCCTACGTTTCAAACGAAAAATTTCCAAAATGCACTTTGAACATCAACAGAGGTAACACTGACAAGATAAATCGTGATAAAACATATATCGCAAGTCATACGTTTCAAACGAAAAAATTCAAAAAATGCACTTTTAAACATTAACAGCATGTAACACTGACAAGATAAACCATGACACAACACTAGAAAAAATATCCTAAGTCATAAGTTTCAAACGATAAAATTCTAAAATGAACTTTGAAACATTAACAGAATGTAATACTGACAAGAAAAATCACAAAACAACATTAAAAAATATCCCGTCATACGTTCCAAACGAAAAAATAATCCGAAATCCACTTTGAAACATTAACAGAGGTAAAACTGACAAAAATCACAACCTAGCACCACAAAAATATCCCGAGTAATATGTTTCAAACGAAAAAAATATCCAAAATGCACTTTAAAACATTAACAAAATGTAAAACTAACATGACAAATCATGAAACAACATTACAAAAAATATCCTAAGTCATACACACGTTTAAACGAATAAATTCCAAATTGAACTTCGAAATATCAACAGAATGTAGCATTGACAAGATAAATCATGAAACGACGCCATAAAACTATTCCAAGTCATACGTTGCAAAAGAAAAAAAATTCCAAAACCCATTTTGAAAAATCAACAGAGGTAATACTGACAAGATAAATCACAACATGACACTACAATAATATCTCAAGTCATATGTAAAAAAGGAAACAAAATTCACTTTGAAATATTAACAGAAAGTAAAACTGACAAGATAAATAATGAAACAACATCACAAAAAATCCTTAGTCATGCGTTTCAAACAAAAAAAAACACCAAAAATACTTTGAAACATCAACATATTTTAACACTGACAAGATAAACCTCGACACAACACTGCAGAAATATCCCAAGTCGTATGTTTCAAACGAAACAAATTCTAAAATGCACTTTGAAACATTAACAGAATGTAACACTGACAAGATGAATCACGACACAACACTAGAAAAATATCCTCAGTCATGCATTTCAAACGAGAAAATTCCAAAATGAACTTTGAAACATCAACAGAGGTCATACTGACAAGATAAACAACGACACCACACTAGAAAGAAGTCCTAAGTCATACGTTCAAAACAAAAATAAATTCCAAAATGCAATTTGGAACATCAACAGAACGTAACAGCGGCAAGACAAATCACGAAACAACATTACAAAAAATATTCCAAGTCTTGCGTTTCTAACGATAAAGATCCTAAAATTTACTTTCAAACATCAACAAAGGTAACACTGACAAGATAAATCATGACACAACACTAAAACCAAAATTACAAGAAACAACATTACAAAAAATATACCAAGGCACACATTTCAACAAAAAAAATCCAATATTCTAAGTTTCAAACGAGAAAATTCCAAAATGAACTTTGAAACATAGACAGAGGTGAAACTGACAAGATAAATTACGACATCACACTAGAAAAAATATCCTAAGTCATACGTTTAAAATTAAAAAATTCAGAGATGCACTTTGAAACATCAACAGAATGTAACCTTGACAAGATAAATCACGACATAACACTGCAAAAAAAATATCCCAAGTCATACGTTTCAAACAAAAAAAAATTCCAAAAACACTTTGAAACGTTAACAGAATATAAAACAAACGAGATAAATCATAAGAAAACATTACAAAAATATCCTAAGTCATACGTTTCAAATGAAAATATTCAAAAATGCACTTTGAAGCATCAACAGAATGTAACACTGACCAGATAAATCACGAAACAACACTACAAAAATAGCCCAAGTCTTACGTTTCAAACGAGAGAAATTTCAATATATACTTTGAAACATCAGCAGAATGTAACATTGACAAAATTAATCACGATTGAACACTACGAAAATATCTTAGGTTATACGTTTGAAACGAAGAAAAATCCAAAATGCACTTTGAAATATCAAAAAAATGTAAGATTGACAAGTAAACCATGACACAACATTACAAAGATATTCCGAGTCATACGTTTCAAACGAAAAAATTCCAAAGGTGCTTTGAAACATCAACAGAGGTAACATTGACAAAATAAACCACAACACATACTTCACAAAATATCTTAAGTCATACTTTTCAAACGAAATAAATTCTAAAATTAACTTTGAAATATCAATGGAGATAACACTGACAAGATAAATTACGACACAACACTACAAAAAAAATTCCTAAGTCATGCGTTTCAAACAACAAAGTTCCGAAATGAACTTCGAAACATCAACAGAATGTAACATTGACAAGAAAAATCATAAAATAACACTACAAATTTATCCCAAGTCCTACGTTTCAAGCGAAAAATTTCCAAATGCACTTTGAAACATCAACAGAGGTAACACTGACAAGATAAATCGCGATAAAACATATATCGCAAGGCATACGTTTCAAACGAAAAAATTCCAAAATGCACTTTGAAACATTAACAGCATGTAACGCTGACAAGATAAACCATGAAACAGCACTAGAAAAAATATCCTAAGTAATATGTTTCAAATGATAAAATTCTAAAATGAACTTTGAAACATTAACGGAATGTAATATTGACAAGATAAATCCCAAAACAACATTAAAAAATATCCCGTCATACGTTCCAAACAAAAAAAGAATCCGAAATCCACTTTGAAACATTAACAAAGGTAACACTGACAAGATAAATTCCAACCTAACACTACAAAAATATCCCGAGTAATATGTTTCAAACGAAAAAAAATCCAAAATGCACTTTGAAACATTAACAAAATATAAAACTAACAAGACAAATCATGAAATAACATTACAAAAAAAATCCGAAGTCATACACACGTTTACACGAATAAATTCCAAATTGAACTTCGAAACATCGACAGAATGTAGCATTGACAAGATAAATCATGAAACAACACCATAAAAATATTCCAAGTCATAAGTTGCAAAAGAAAAAAAAATCCAAAATGCACTTTGAAAAATCAACAGAGGTAACACTGACAAGATAAATCACAACATGACACTACAAAAATATCCCAATTCATATGTTACAAACGAAACAACTTCAAAATTCACTTTGAAATATTAACAGAATGTAATACTGACAAGATAAATAATGAAACAACATTACGAAAAATCCTTAGTCATGCGTTTCAAACGAAAAAAAAACACCAAAAAATACTTTGAAACATCAACATAATTTAACACTGACAAGATAAACCACGACACAACGCTATAAATATAACCTAAGTCGTACGTTTCAAAGGATAACAAAATCCAAAATGCACTTTGAAACATTAAGGGAATGTAAAACTGACATAATAAATCATAAAACAAAATTACAAAAATATTCCAAGCCATGCGTTTCAAACGAAAAAACTATAAAATACACTTAGAAACATTAAAAAGATTTAACACTTACAAGATAAATCACGATGCAAAACTAGAATAAATATCCCAATTCATACATTTCACACGAAAAAATTCTAAATGAACTTTTAAACTTTAACAGAATGTAACACTGACAAAATTAACCACGATACAACACTAGAAAATACATCCTAAGTCATATGTTTCAAACAAAAAAATACACAAAATGCACTTTGAAACATCAACAAAATGTAACATTGGCAAGAAAAACCATGACACAACATTACCTAAATATTCGGAGTCATACAATTCAAGCGAAAAAATTCCAAAAGGCACTTTGAAACATCAACAGAGGTAACATTGACAAGATAAACCTCAATACAGCAATACACACATTATACTAAGTCATACGTTTCAAAAGAAATAAATTCTAACATGAACTTTGAAATATCAATAGAGGTAACACTAACAAGATAAATTACGACACGACGACAAAAAAATCTCCTAGGTCATGCGTTTCAAACATCAAATATCCAAAATGAACTTCGAAACATCAACAGAATGTTACATTGACAAGATAAATCATACAATAACATTACAAAATATCCCAAGTCATATGTTTCAAACGAAAAATTTCGAAAATGCACTTTGGAACATCAACAGAGGTAACACTGACAAGATAAATTGCGATACAAAACTAAAAAAATATCCCAAGTCACACGTTTCAAACGAAAAAAATTCCAAAATGCACTTTGAAACATTAACAGAATATAAAACTAACAAGATGAATCATGAAACAACTTTACAAAAACAATTCGAAGTTATACGTTTCAAACGAAAAAAAAACAACCAAAAAACACTTTGCAACATCAATAAAATTTAAAACTGACAAGATAAACCACGACACAACACTATAAAAATAACCGTCGTATTTTTCAAACGACAAAAAAAATCCAAAAGACACTTTGAAACATTAACAGAATGTAACACTGACATGATAAATCATAAAACAGCATTACAAAAATATCCCAATTCATATGTTACAAACGAAACAACTTCAAAATTCACTTTGAAATATTAACAGAATGTAATACTGACAAGATAAATAATGAAACAACATTACAAAAAATCCTTAGTCATGCGTTTCAAACGAAAAAAAAACACCAAAAAATACTTTGAAACATCAACATAATTTAACACTGACAAGATAAACCACGACACAACGCTATAAATATAACCTAAGTCGTACGTTTCAAAGGATAACAAAATCCAAAATGCACTTTGAAACATTAAGGGAATGTAAAACTGACATAATAAATCATAAAACAAAATTACAAAAATATTCCAAGCCATGCGTTTCAAACGAAAAAATTATAAAATACACTTTGAAACATTAAAAAGATTTAACACTTACAAGATAAATCACGATGCAAAACTAGAATAAATATCCAAAGTCATACATTTCACACGAAAAAATTCCGAATGAACTTTTAAACTTTAACAGAATGTAACACTGACAAGATTAACCACGACACAACACTAGAAAATACATCCTAAGTCATATGTTTCAAACAAAAAAAATACAAAAGGCACTTTGAAACATCAACAAAATGTAACATTGGCAAGAAAAACCATGACACAACATTACCAAAATAATCGGAGTCATACAATTCAAGCGAAAAAATTCCAAAAGGCACTTTGAAACATCAACAGGGGTAACATTGACAAGATAAACCTCAATACAGCAATACACACATTATATTAAGTCATACGTTTCAAAAGAAATAAATTCAAACATGAACTTTGAAATATCAATAGAGGTAACACTGACAAGATAAATTACGACACGACGACAAAAAAAATCTCCTAGGTCATGCGTTTCAAACATCAAATATCCAAAATGAACTTCGAAACATCAACAGAATGTAACATTGACAAGATAAATCATACAATATCATTACAAAAATATCCCAAGTCATATGTTTCAAACGAAAAATTTCGAAAACGCACTTTGGAACATCAACAGAGGTAAGACTGACAAGACAAATTGCGATACAACACTAAAAAAAAATATCCCAAGTCACACGTTTCAAACGAAAAAATTCCAAAATGCACTTTGAAACATTAACAGAATATAAAACTAACAAGATAAATCATGAAACAACATTACAAAAACAATTCGAAGTTATACGTTTCAAACAAAAAGAAACAACCAAAAAACACTTTGCAACATCAACAAAATTTAAAACTGACAAGATAAACCACGACACAACACTATAAAAATAACCGTCGTATTTTTCAAACGACAAAAAGAATCCAAAATACACTTTGAAACATTAACAGAATGTAACACTGACATGATAAATCATAAAACAGCATTACAAAAATATCCCAAGTCGTACGTTTCAAACGAAAAAATTCTGAAATACACTTTGAAACATTAATAAAATGTAACACTGGCAAAATAACGATGCAACACTAGAAAAAATATCCAAAGTCATACGTTTCAAACGAAAAAATTTTAAATGAACTTTTAAACTTTAACAGAATGTAACACTGACAAGATAAACCACAATACAACACTAGAAAAAATATCCTAAGTCATACGTTTCAAACGAAAAAAATCCACACTGCACTTTGAAACATCAACAGAGCTAAAGCTGGCAAGATAAATCACGACACATGACTAGAAAAAATATCCTAAGTCATACTTTTCAAACGAAAAAAATTCCAAATTGTACCTAGAAATATCAACAGAATGTAACACTTACAAGAAAAATCATAAAACAACATTACAAAAATATCCCGTCATACGTTCCAAATAAAAAAAAAATCCGAAATCCACTTTGAAACATTAACAGAGGTAACACTGACAAGATTAATCACAACATAACAGTACAAAAATATCCCGAGTAATATGTTTCAAACGAAAAAAAAAAAATCCAAAATGCACTTTGAAACATTAACAAAATGTAAAACTAACAAGAAAACTCATAAACCATCATCACAAAAAATATCCTAAGTCATACGTTTCAAACGAAAAAAATATTTTGAATCATCAACAGAATGTATCAATGATAAGATAAACCACGGCACAACACTACAAAAATAACCGTATGTTTCAAACGTATGTCATATGTTTCAAACGTAACAAATTCTAAAATTTATCTGAAACATTAACAGAATGTAACAATGACAAGATAAATCACGATACAACACTAGAAACATATCCTATATTATACGTTTCAAATGAAAAAATTCCAAAATGAACTTTGAAACATCAACAGAGGTGACACTAACATGATAAATCACGAAACAACACTACAAAAAAATAAAAATAAAGGTTGAAAAAATTTCCTGTCAAAAAAATTCCAACAAAAAAAAATGCTACTACAAAGATTATTTTTCTAATAGTAAAAATCACGACTAGCATACCTGTATCATTCTCATTTTGTATTATGAAAATATTAATAGTTATTTTGTTGTTTTAGGTATATTTCATGTCATTTTAAGACATGTTAAAAAGTTGAAAAATTTCTATGTTAAAAAAAATATAAAAAATTAACGTTAAAAAAGTAAAAAAAAATTCATTTGGAAAAAAGTATGAATAAAAAAAATGGGGGAGGGGCCAAAAAGTGGGGGGAAGGTGGGCCTTGGAGTTTGGGGGAGGGGTCCTTGGAGGTTGGAGATGGATGTTCAAAGGACTGTCGTATCATTGCCTAAAATGTATATGACTTTATTAATTCGACGGTATGTATATTCCCAATACTACCCAATATTTTATATTAACTGCATTCCTCACTTTGTACTTGTGTATTATAGCGATTACACTTATACATTTAAAATTTCCACGTTAAATATATTCGGAAATTTCAATAATTATTCTCAAGACATCCTTCCAAAATATAAACAAAATGTATCTCTTAGTGGAGTCATTATTCCCTCATATTTATCCTTCGTTGATAAGCAATTAATATTTCAAGCCTTTCTCTCTTCCGAAATTAAAATGAATTATTCGTTTTGATATCCATGTGCACGCAATAACTATATGACATGTCCATGCAAGAATCAGGTGACAAATTCCTGAAGACTCAATCTGTCAATAGTCTGTAATCTGTCAATTGAGCTCTAAAGCCTCTCTCTCTAAAGTAGGTCAAATTCTTTCTCTTGTATTTCTGGTATTGGTCCAATTGTCTCCCAAATATGAGTGTACGCGAGTTGTGCGAAATTGATGGTTTATGATAGACTTACTTAGATTCTAATAATTGCGGTAAAGATGTTCAAAAAACTTCGCAGGTTATAAATTTTGTCCTTAGGCCTTCTTTTCACTCTCCATCAGTCCCTTTTTTGGATCTGAATGGCAAAATTATCGAAGGTGAGCTGAATGTTCAAGATGCATTTAATTCATATTTTACAAATATTGGTGGAAGGACTGCTTCGGCTGTTAATTCTTCTACTTCAAAATCTAACTTCAAATCTTATCTTTGGCCACCTTGTATTAAAGTGTTGACAAGGGGGTCCCTCAAGGGTCAATTTTAGGGTCGTTACTGTCTTTAATTTATTTAAATGACCAAATTTTTGCAGTAAGAAATAAAAATCATCTTTATTGCTGTCGTCTATGTCGTCAAACACTCTCCCGTACCCATAACCATAGTTTGCATACCTTGGATTCTCTTGTTACTTTTTCCGATAATACCACCCTTATTACTTATGGGAGAACAGAGGATGAGGTTCGTACAAAGCTAGTGGACCTCTTTGAGAGAGCTGCAATTTGATTTGATACTCACTCTCTTGTCTTAAATGTTTTAAAAACGTGTTTTATAGTTTTGTCTCGTATATCTCAGGCTTGTCTTCAATTATCTGAAATATATCCAAAAGCTTTATTAGTGGACCAAAGGATGGTCATGTTCGTTTTCTAGGTGTCCCTAGACGAAAATTTTTCTTTTAAGCAGCATATTGATTTGATTAAACTGAAGGTACGCAGAAATTTCGGTATTCTAAGAAAACTCAAACGCATTTTTACCGGGCCAATTCTAAGAATCCTATTTCATAGCTTAATTCACTCTCATGTTTCTTATTGTCCAGTCAATATGGATGCCTAGTTTCCCTTCTTTTCTCAAACCACTTTCGAATACTTACGATAATGCTATAAATCATATCCAGGATGTAAATTGTTCGGCAGCTAAGCCGTTACTTGATACTGAAAAACTTTATATTCTTTCTTGTGTGTCTTTTGCTTTTCTTCAGCTCCATGGTGATATTCCTAGGTCCCTTATATTTACTTCTTCTTTTTTATCTGATCGGTCAAATTATAAGCTCCGTAGTTATCTAAATATCCAAATTCCGCATAAACCAACGATAATATCCGATTTAAATCCTTTTGTTGCTTGTCATTTGACATCGAACACCCTTCCCGATTCGGTTCGAGAATGCTACTGGTTTGGCACTTTCAAAGGACTCGTAAGAAATTGGTCAGAGTGATCGCCATAGCAAAAATCTGCATATATCGATATTCCTTTAGCCCCAGTTTTTGACTGAAAAACAATTGCAGGCCAAGGGGGATAACCTTTGAATCTAGCGAGAAAAATATCAAAATTTTTGAATTTTAACATGAGCGTAGCAATGAGAATAAACAATTACTTATTTTTGAGTGGGGCAAGTAATCCAGTAATTTACAAGAAATTGCAAGTAGTCTAAGTATTTCATTGCACGACTCAGATGATAATAGTGCTGAATACCAACTCAGAGCCACAATCTATAAATAAAAAAACATTTCTCAGTTTAAAAATAGTTCTGATTTAAATGGTATATATGTTGAACTTTTATATAGGCTTTGATCGTAACAAATAAAAGCGGTTTGCTTCAATTTTGCACGCATGAAAATATAGTGCAGAAAAGGACATTTCCTAGGTTTCAAATAATTCCGTTTTAATTAGTACGTATATTGAACTTTTATATAGGATGTGATCGAAAGATGTAAAAGCGGTTTACTTGAACTTTGCACGTAAGAAAATTTTCTTATATACTGTAGAAACAAGGGTGGATCCAGGATCTTTTTAGAGGAGGGGGGTGCATAATAGGTTTATCCGATAAACTTGCGTTAGGAGGAGGTTTAATTAACGCAAACTTGCATTAATTAAGTAAATTACACTTTTTTAGACTACGTTGGGGGGCACCCCCTTACTCCCCTGGATCCGCCACAGTGAAGAAAGGGACATTTCTCAGGTTTCAAATATGTTTTAAATGGTACATATATTGAAATTTTGTATAGGCTGTGATCAAAACAAATAAAAGCGGTTTGCTGCCACTTTGCATATATGAAAATGTATTATAATAAATATTTATTATAACATATTATAATAAATATATGAAAATATAGTGTAGAATGGAAAATTTCCCAGTTTTCAAATAACTCATTGGTACCATATGTATATTGAACATTTATATATGCTGTGATTTACCTAATGACTACAAATGTACGTAGGCTACAAGATGCCTACAAGATTCTTCCCTGTAAAATTAAAACCTTCTAAAACATAAGGAAATTACCCTATAAAAACAGGGCAATCCCCTCCTTGCAATTTAGATATGGTTCGTAAGTTTTAATACCGCTCCATACTTTTAGCAAAACAATTGATCTATTTCAATATTTTTTTTCGTTTTTGAATATATATTTCCTTATTGTTAAAAAGGGCATATAATTTAAAATATTTTCTTGAATGAGCCTTAGTAGAAAGGGGTCAGGAGGCGCGGGCGGGAGTACATGTATTGGCATAGACTCCCTAGGGGAAATGGATTTCTGAGAAATTGATTGCGTAATCGAAGGGGAAGTGGATTTCCGAGAACCTGATTACGTAATCGATTGCGAATGCTATGATCCAGGAATAGGAAAACAGGATCACGTGTTTCTAACAGATGATGTCATGATTGCTTAATTTGTCACGAAAGGGGAATTAATTTGTTGTTTCTAAGGGGAATTATTGATTCACGAAAGGAAAATTAATTTATTGTTTCCAAGGAGAATTGTCTCCTGGACGAAGTTTATTAATATCTTTGGAGTTCGACCAGAATTGTTCCCGGGGCAAAGTTTATAAGTAACTGACAAGTGATGGTAAGGTTAATTGTAACTCCGGCGAATGTTTTGATCTTAGAGTTTAACGCGGGAAAAGGCTTTCTTAGTAATTTCAAATGTGACAGCGCAGGGATGCCAAAAACAAAGGGAACACGATGAAATTACGTTTAGGGATTATTTGAGCGAAACCGTTTTAGACATTTTAGGGAATTATTTCGGCGAAACAGTTAGAGACATTTTAAAAGATGATTTTAGAAGAAGTTTTTAGAAGAGGTTTTGAGTGTGGTCATTATAATACACAAGTTCCATTTGAACAGTGTCGTGAGGTCCTCTACCCCAACCCCAAAGGGCCCCGATCCCCCTACCCCAACCCCAAAGGGCTCCGATCCCCATACCCCAACCCCAAAGGAAGCCCACGGTCCTCAAAGGTTCCCCCGGGCCCCCCAAAGGGCCCCCGGCGCCCCAAAGGCCTGATTTTTCAAAGTTCATTTTGAATTTCTTTCGTTGAAATGCAAGAATTGGAATATTTCAGTAGTGTTTGGTTGTGGTTTACCTTGTCAGAGTTACATTTTCTTGATTTTTCAAAGTTCATTTTGAATTTCTTTCATTGAAATGCAAGAGTTGGAATATTTCAGTAATGTTTTGTCGTGGTTTACCTTGTCACAGTTACATTCTCTTGATTTTTCAAAGTTCATTTTGAATTTCTTTCATTGAAATGCAAGAGTTGGATTATTTCAGTAGTGTTTTGTCGTGGTTTACCTTGTCAAAGTTACATTCTCTTGATTTTTCAAAGTTCATTTTGAATTTCTTTCGTTGAAATGCAAGAGTTGGAGTATTTCAGTAGTGTTTGGTTGTGGTTTACCTTGTCACAGTTACATTCTCTTAATTTTTCAAAGTTCATTTTGGATTTCTTTCATTGAAATGCAAGAGTTGGAATATTTCAGTAGTGTTTTCTCGTGGTTTACATTACCAAACTTACATTCTCTTAATTTTTCAAAGATCATTTTGGATTTCTTTCGTTGAAATGCAAGAGTTGGAATATTTCAGTAGTGTTTTGATGTGGTTTACAGTGTCACAGTTACATTCTCTTGATTTTTCAAAATTCATTTTTAATTTCTATCGTTGAAATGCAAGAGCTGGAATATTTCAGTAGTGTTTTGTTGTGGTTTACCTTGTCAGAGTTACATTCTTTTGATTTTTCAAAGTTCATTTTGAATTTCTTTCGTTGAAATGCAAGAGTTGGATTATTTCAGTAGTGTTTTGTTGTGGTTTACCTTGTTACAGTTACATTCTCTTGATTTTTCAAAGTTCATTTTGCATTTCTTTCGTTGAAATGCAAGAGTTGGAATATTTCAGTAGTGTTTTGTCGTGGTTTACCTTGTCACAGTTACATTCTCTTGATTTTTCAAAGTTCATTTTGGATTTCTTTCGTTGAAATGCAAGATTGGGATTATTTCAGTAGTGTTTTGTCGTGGTTTACCTTGTCACAGTTACATTCCCTTGATTTTTCAAAGTTCATTTCGAATTTCTTTCATTGAAATGCAAGAGTGGGATTATTTCAGTAGTGATTTGTCGTGGTTTACCTTGTCACACTTACATTCTCTTGATTTTTCAAAGTTCATTTTGGATTTCTTTCATTGAAATGCAAGAGTTGGAATATTTAAGTAGTGTTTTGTTGTGGTTTACCTTGTCACACTTACATTTTCTTGATTTTTCAAAGTTCATTTTGGATTTCTTTCATTGAAATGCAAGAGTTGGAATATTTCAGTAGTGTTTTGTCGTGGTTTACCTTGTCAAAGTTACATTCTCTTGATTTTTCAAAGTTCATTTTGGATTTATCTCGTTGAAATGCAAGAGTTGGAATATTTCAGTAGTGTTTTGTCATGGTTTACCTTGTCACAGTTACATTCTCTTAATTTTTCAAAATTCATTTTGAATTTCTATGGTTGAAATGCAAGAGCTGGAATATTTCAGTAGTGTTTTGTTGTGGTTTACCTTGTCACAGTTACATTCTCTTGATTTTTCAAAGTTCATTTTGGATTTCTTTCGTTGAAATGCAAGAGTCGGAATATTTCAGTAGTGTTTTGTCGTGGTTTACCTTGTCACAGTTACATTCTCTTGATTTTTCAAAGTTCATTTTGGATTTCTTTCGTTGAAATGCAAGAGTTGGAATATTTCAGTAGCGTTTTGTCGTGGTTTACCTTGTCACAGTTACATTTTCTTGATTTTTCAAAGTTCATTTTGAATTTCTTTCATTGAAATGCAAGAGTGGGATTATTTCAGTAGTGTTTTGTCGTGGTTTACCATGTCACAGTTACATTCCCTTGATTTTTCAAAGTTGATTTTGGATTTCTTTCATTGAAATGCAAAAGTTGGAATATTTTAGTAGTGTTTTGTTGTGGTTTACCTTGTCACACTTACATTCTCATGATTTTTCAAAGTTCATTTTTGGATTTCTTTCATTGAAATGCAAGAGTTGGAATATTTCAGTAGTGTTTTGTAGTGGTTTACCTTGTCACACTTACATTCTCTAGATTTTTCAAAGTCCATTTTGAATTTCTTTCATTGAAATGCAAGAGTTGGAATATTTCAGTAGTTTTTTGTTGTGGTTTACCTTGTCACACTTACATTTTCTTGATTTTTCAAAGTTCATTCTAGATTTCTTTCATTGAAATGCAAGAGTTGGAATATTTCAGTAGTGTTTGGTTGTGGTTTACCTTGTCACAGTTACGTTCTCTTTATTTTTCAAAGTTCATTTTGAGTTTCTTTCGTTGAAATGCAAGAGTTATAATATTTCAGTAGCGTTTTGTCGTGGTTTACCTTGTCACAGTTACATTCTCTTGATTTTTCAAAGTTCATTTTGAGTTTCTTTCATTGAAATGCAAGAGTGGAATTATTTCAGTAGTGTTTTGTCGTGGTTTACCATGTCACAGTTACATTTTCTTGATTTTTCAAAGTTCATTTCGGTTTTCTTTCATTGAAATGCAAGAGTTAGAATATTTCAGTAGTGTTTTGTCGTGGTTTACCTTACCACACTTACATTCTCTTGATTTTTCAAAGATCATTTTGGATTTCTTTCGTTGAAATGCAAGAGTTGGAATATTTCAGTAGTGTTTTGATGTGGTTTACAGTGTCACAGTTACATTCTCTTGATTTTTCAAAGTTCATTTTGAATTTCTTTCATTGAAATGCAAGAGTTGGAATATTTCAGTAGTGTTTTGTCGTGGTTTACCTTGTCACAGTTACATTCTCTTGATTTTTCAAAGTTCATTTTGGATTTCTTTCGTTGAAATGCAAGAGTTGGAATATTTCAGTAGCGTTTTGTCGTGGTTTACCTTGTCATAGTTACATTCTCTTGATTTTTCAAAGTTCATTTTGAGTTTCTTTCATTGAAATGCAAGAGTGGGATTATTTGTCGTGATTTACCTTGTCGTGATTACCGTCTTTCATTGAAATGCAAGAGTAGTGTTTTGTCGTGATTTACCTTGTCACAGTTACATTCTCTTGATTTTTCAAAGTTCATTTTCGATTTCCTTCGTTGAAATGCAAGACTTGGAATACTTCAGTAGTGTTTTGTCATGGTTTACCTTGTCACAGTTACATTCTCTTAATTTTTCAAAGTTCATTTTTAATTTCTTTTGTTGAAAAGCAAGAGTTGGAATATTTCAGTAGTGTTTGGTTGTGGTTTACCTTGTCAGAGTTACATTTTCTTGATTTTTTAAACTTCATTTTGAATTTCTTTCATTGAAATTCAAGAGTTGGAATATTTCAGTAGTGTTTTGTCGTGGTTTACCTTGTCACAGTTACATCCTCTTGATTTTTCAAAGTTCATTTTGAATTTCTTTCATTGAAATGCAAGAGTTGGATTATTTCAGTAGTGTTTTGTCATGGTTTACCTTGTCAAAGTTACATTCTCTTGATTTTTCAAAGTTCATTTTGAATTTCTTTCGTTTAAATGCAAGAGTTGGAATATTTCAGTAATGCTTGGTTGTGGTTTACCTTGTCACAGTTACATTTTCTTGATTTTTCAAAGTTCATTTTGAATTTCTTTCATTGAAATGCAAGAGTTGGAATATTTCAGTAGTGTTTTGTCGTGGTTTACCTTGTCACAGTTACATTCTCTTGATTTTTCAAAGTTCATTTTGGATTTCTTTCGTTGAAATGCAAGAGTTGGAATATTTCAGTAGCGTTTTCTCGTGGTTTACCTTGTCACAGTTACATTCTCTATATTTTTCAAAGTTCATTTTGAATTTCTTTCATTGAAATGCAAGAGTTGGAATCATTCAGTAGTGTTTCGTCATGGTTTACCTTATCACAGTTACATTCTCTTAATTTTTCAAAATTTATTTTCGATTTGCTTCGTTGAAATGCACGAGCTGGAATATTTCAGTAGTGTTTTGTTGTGGTTTACCTTATCACAGTTACATTCTCTTAATTTTTCAAAATTCATTTTGAATTTCTATCGTTGAAGTGCAAGAGCTGGAATATTTCAGTAGTGTTTTGTTGTGGTTCACCTTGTCAGAGTTACATTCTCTTGATTTATCAAAGTTCATTTTGAATTTATTTCATTGAAATGCAAGAGTTGGATTATTTCAGTAGTGTTTTGTTGTGGTTTACCTTGTCAGAGCTACATTTTCTTGATTTTTCAAAGTTCATTTCGGTTTTCTTTCGTTGAAATGCAAGAGTTGGATTATTTCAGTAGTGTTTTGTTGTGGTTTACCTTGTCACAGTTACATTCTCTTGATTTTTCAAAAGTTCATTTTGGATTTCTTTCGTTGAAATGCAAGAGTTGGAATATTTCATTAGCGTTTTGTCGTGGTTTATCTTGTCACAGTTACATTCTCTTGATTTTTCAAAGTTCATTTTGGACTTCTTTCGTTGAAATGCAAGAGTGGGATTATTTCAGTAGTGTTTTGTCGTGGTTTACCTTGTCACAGTTACATTCCCTTGATTTTTCAAAGTTCATTTCGAATTTCTTTCATTGAAATGCAAGAGTGGGATTATTTCAGTAGTGATTTGTCGTGGTTTACCATGTCACAGTTACATTCTCATGATTTTTCAAAGTTCATTTTGGATTTCTTTCATTGAAATGCAAGAGTTGGAATATTTCAGTAGTGTTTTGTCGTGGTTCACCTTGTCATAGTTACATTCTCTTGATTTTTCAAAGTTCATTTTGGATTTCTTTCATTGAAATGCAAGAGTTGGAATATTTCAGTAGTGTTTTGTTGTGGTTTACCTTGTCACACTTACATTTTCTTGATTTTTCAAAGTTCATTTTGGATTTCTTTCATTGAAATGCAAGAGTTGGAATATTTCAGTAGTGTTTTGTTGTGGTTTACCTTGTCACACTTACATTTTCTTGATTTTTCAAAGTTCATTTTGGATTTATCTCGTTGAAATGCAAGAGTTGGAATATTTCAGTAGTGTTTTGTCATGGTTTACCTTGTCACAGTTACATTCTCTTAATTTTTCAAAATTCATTTTGAATTTCAATGGTTGAAATGCAAGAGCTGGAATATATCAGTAGTGTTTTGTTGTGGTTTACCTTATCATAGTTACATTCTCTTGATTTTTCAAAGTTCATTTTGGATTTCTTTCATTGAAATGCAAGAGTTGGAATATTTCAGTAGTGTTTTGTCGTGGTTCACCTTGTCATAGTTACATTCTCTTGATTTTTCAAAGTTCATTTTGGATTTTTTTCGTTGAAATGTAAGAGTTGGAATATTTCAGTAGCGTTTTGTCGTGGTTTACCTTGTCACAGTTACATTCTCTTGATTTTTCAAAGTTCATTTTGAGTTTCTTTCATTGAAATGCAAGAGTGGGATTATTTCAGTAGTGTTTTGTCGTGGTTTACCATGTCACAGTTACATTCCCTTGATTTTTCAAAGTTCAATTTGGATTTATTTCATTGAAATGCAAGAGTTGGAATATTTTAGTAGTATTTTGTTGTGGTTTACCTTGTCACACTTACATTCTCATGATTTTTCAAAGTTCATTTTGGATTTCTTTCATTGAAATGCAAGAGTTGGAATATTTCAGTAGTGTTTTGTAGTGGTTTACCTTGTCACACTTACATTCTCTAGATTTTTCAAAGTCCATTTTGAATTTCTTTCATTGAAATGCAAGAGTTGGAATATTTCAGTAGTGTTTTGTTGTGGTTTACCTTGTCACACTTACATTTTCTTGATTTTTCAAAGTTCATTTTGGATTTCTTTCATTGAAATGCAAGAGTTGGAATATTTCAATAGTGTTTTGTCGTGGTTTACCTTGTCACAGTTACAATCTCTTGATTTTTCAAAGTTCATTTTGGATTTATCTCGTTGAAATGCAAGAGTTGAATTATTTCAGTAGTGTTTTGTCGTGGTTTACCTTGTCACAGTTACATTCTCTTGATTTTTCAAAGTTCATTTTGGATTTCTTTCGTTGAAATGCAAGAGTTGGAATATTTCAGTAGTGTTCTGTCATGGTTTACCTTGTCACAGTTACATTCTCTTGATTTTTCAAAGTTCATTTTGAATTTCTTTCATTGAAATGCAAGAATTGGATTATTTCAGTAGGGTTTTTTCGTGGTTTACCTTGTCAAAGTTACATTCTCTTGATTTTTCAAAGTTCATTTTGAGTTTCTTTCGTTGAAATGCAAGAGTTATAATATTTCAGTAGCGTTTTGTCGTGGTTTACCTTGTCACAGTTACATTCTCTTTATTTTTCAAAGTTCATTTTGAGTTTCTTTCATTGAAATGCAAGAGTGGAATTATTTCAGTAGTGTTTTGTCGTGGTTTACCATGTCACAGTTACATTTTCTTGATTTTTCAAAGTTCATTTTGGATTTCTTTCGTTGAAAAGCAAGAGTTGGAATATTTCAGTAGTGTTTTGTTGTGGTTTACCTTGTCACAGTTACATTCTCTTGATTTTTCAAAGTTCATTTTGAGTTTCTTTCGTTGAAATGCAAGAGTTATAATATTTCAGTAGCGTTTTGTCGTGGTTTACCTTGTCACAGTTACATTCTCTTTATTTTTCAAAGTTCATTTTGAGTTTCTTTCATTGAAATGCAAGAGTGGAATTATTTCAGTAGTGTTTTGTCGTGGTTTACCATGTCACAGTTACATTTTCTTGATTTTTCAAAGTTCATTTTGGATTTCTTTCGTTGAAAAGCAACAGTTGGAATATTTCAGTAGCGTTTTGTCGTGGTTTACCTTGTCACAGTTATATTCTCTTTATTTTTCAAAGTTCATTTTGAGTTTCTTTCATTGAAATGCAAGAGTGGAATTATTTCAGTAGTGTTTTGTCGTGGTTTACCATGTTACAGTTACATTCCCTTGAATTTTCAAAGTTCCTTTTGGATTTCCTTCGTTAAAATGCAAGAGTTGGAATATTTCAGTAGTGTTTTGTCATGGTTTACCTTGTCACAATTACATTCTCTTAATTTTTCAAAGTTCATTTTGAATTTCTATCGCTGAAATGCAAGAGTTGGAATATTTCAGTAGTGTTTTGTTGTGGTTTACCTTGTCACAGTTACATTCTCTTGATTTTTCAAACTTCATTTTGAATTTCTTTCACTGAAATTCAAGAGTTGGAATATTTCAGTAGTGTTTTGTCGTGGTTTACCTTGTCACAGTTACATTTTCTTGATTTTTCAAAGTTCATTTTCAATTTCTTTCGTTGAAATGCAAGAGTTGGAATATTTCAGTAGTGTTTTGTTGTGGTTTACCTTGTCACAGTTACATTTTCTTGATTTTTCTAAGTTTATTTCGGTTTTCTTTCATTGAAATGCAAGAGTTGGAATATTTCAGCAGTGTTTTGTCGTGGTTTACCTTGTCACAGTTACATTCGCTTGATTTTTCAAAGTTCATTTTGGATTTCTTTAGTTGAAATACAAGAGTTGGAATATTTCAGAAGCGTTTTGTCGTGGTTTACCTTGTCACAGTTATATTCTCTTGATTTTTCAAAGTTCATTTTGAATTTCTTTCATTGAAATGAAAGAGCGAGATTATTTCAGTAGTGTTTTGTCGTGGTTTACCATGTCACAGTTACATTCCCTTGATTTTTCAAAGTTCATTTTGTATTTCTTTCATTGAAATGCAAGAGTTGGAATAATTCAGTAGTGTTTTGTCGTGGTTTACCTTGTCACAGTTACATTCTCTTGATTTTTCAAAGTTCATTTTGGATTTATCTCGTTGAAATGCAAGAGTTGGAATATTTCAGTAGTGTTTTGTCATGGTTTACCTTGTCACAGTTACATTCTCTTAATTTTTCAAAATTCATTTTGAATTTCTATGGTTGAAATGCAAGAGCTGGAATATTTCAGTAGTGTTTTGTTGTGGTTTACCTTGTCACAGTTACATTCTCTTGATTTTTCAAAGTTCATTTTGGATTTCTTTCGTTGAAATGCAAGAGTCGGAATATTTCAGTAGTGTTTTGTCGTGGTTTACCTTGTCACAGTTACATTCTCTTGATTTTTCAAAGTTCATTTTGGTTTTCTTTCGTTGAAATGCAAGAGTTGGAATATTTCAGTAGCGTTTTGTCGTGGTTTACCTTGTCACAGTTACATTTTCTTGATTTTTCAAAGTTCATTTTGAATTTCTTTCATTGAAATGCAAGAGTGGGATTATTTCAGTAGTGTTTTGTCGTGGTTTACCATGTCACAGTTACATTCCCTTGATTTTTCAAAGTTGATTTTGGATTTCTTTCATTGAAATGCAAAAGTTGGAATATTTTAGTAGTGTTTTGTTGTGGTTTACCTTGTCACACTTACATTCTCATGATTTTTCAAAGTTCATTTTTGGATTTCTTTCATTGAAATGCAAGAGTTGGAATATTTCAGTAGTGTTTTGTAGTGGTTTACCTTGTCACACTTACATTCTCTAGATTTTTCAAAGTCCATTTTGAATTTCTTTCATTGAAATGCAAGAGTTGGAATATTTCAGTAGTTTTTTGTTGTGGTTTACCTTGTCACACTTACATTTTCTTGATTTTTCAAAGTTCATTTTGGATTTCTTTCATTGAAATGCAAGAGTTGGAATATTTCAGTAGTGTTTGGTTGTGGTTTACCTTGTCACAGTTACGTTCTCTTCATTTTTCAAAGTTCATTTTGAGTTTCTTTCGTTGAAATGCAAGAGTTATAATATTTCAGTAGCGTTTTGTCGTGGTTTACCTTGTCACAGTTACATTCTCTTGATTTTTCAAAGTTCATTTGAGTTTCTTTCATTGAAATGCAAGAGTGGAATTATTTCAGTAGTGTTTTGTCGTGGTTTACCATGTCACAGTTACATTTTCTTGATTTTTCAAAGTTCATTTCGGTTTTCTTTCATTGAAATGCAAGAGTTAGAATATTTCAGTAGTGTTTTGTCGTGGTTTACCTTACCACACTTACATTCTCTTGATTTTTCAAAGATCATTTTGGATTTCTTTCGTTGAAATGCAAGAGTTGGAATATTTCAGTAGTGTTTTGATGTGGTTTACAGTGTCACAGTTACATTCTCTTGATTTTTCAAAGTTCATTTTGAATTTCTTTCATTCAAATGCAAGAGTTGGAATATTTCAGTAGTGTTTTGTCGTGATTTACCTTGTCACAGTTACATTCTCTTGATTTTTCAAAGTTCATTTTGAGTTTCTTTCATTGAAATGCAAGAGTGGGATTATTTGTCGTGATTTACCTTGTCGTGATTATCGTCTTTCATTGAAATGCAAGAGTAGTGTTTTGTCGTGATTTACCTTGTCAGAGTTACATTCTCTTGATTTTTCAAAGTTCATTTTCGATTTCCTTCGTTGAAATGCAAGACTTGGAATACTTCAGTAGTGTTTTGTCATGGTTTACTTTGTCACAGTTACATTCTCTTAATTTTTCAAAGTTCATTTTTAATTTCTTTTGTTGAAAAGCAAGAGTTGGAATATTTCAGTAGTGTTTGGTTGTGGTTTACCTTGTCAGAGTTACATTTTCTTGATTTTTCAAACTTCATTTTGAATTTCTTTCATTGAAATTCAAGAGTTGGAATATTTCAGTAGTGTTTTGTCGTGGTTTACCTTGTCACAGTTACATTTTCTTGATTTTTCAAAGTTCATTTTCAATTTCTTTCGTTGAAATGCAAGAGTTGGAATATTTCAGTAGTGTTTTGTTGTGGTTTACCTTGTCACAGTTACATTTTCTTGATTTTTCTAAGTTTATTTCGGTTTTCTTTCATTGAAATGCAAGAGTTGGAATATTTAAGTAGTGTTTTGTCGTGGTTTACCTTGTCACAGTTACATTCGCTTGATTTTTCAAAGTTCATTTTGGATTTCTTTAGTTGAAATACAAGAGTTGGAATATTTCAGAAGCGTTTTGTCGTGGTTTACCTTGTCACAGTTATATTCTCTTGATTTTTCAAAGTTCATTTGAATTTCATTCATTGAAATGAAAGAGCGATATTATTTCAGTAGTGTTTTGTCGTGGTTTACCATGTCACAGTTACATTCCCTTGATTTTTCAAAGTTCATTTTGGATTTCTTTCATTGAAATGCAAGAGTTGGAATATTTCAGTAGTGTTTTGTCGTGGTTTACCTTGTCACAGTTACATTCTCTTGATTTTTCAAAGTTCATTTTGGATTTATCTCGTTGAAATGCAAGAGTTGGAATATTTCAGTAGTGTTTTGTCATTGTTTACCTTGTCACAGTTACATTCTCTTAATTTTTCAAAATTCATTTTGAATTTCTATGGTTGAAATGTAAGAGCTGGAATATTTCAGTAGTATTTTGTTGTGGTTTACCTTGTCACAGTTACATTCTCTTGATTTTTCAAAGTTCATTTTGGATTTCTTTCGTTGAAATGCAAGAGTTGGAATATTTCAGTAGTGTTTTGTCGTGGTTTACCTTGTCACAGTTACATTCTCTTGATTTTTCAAAGTTCATTTTGGTTTTCTTTCGTTGAAATGCAAGAGTTGGAATATTTCAGTAGCGTTTTGTCGTGGTTTACCTTGTCACAGTTACATTTTCTTGATTTTTCAAAGTTCATTTTGAATTTCTTTCATTGAAATGCAAGAGTGGGATTATTTCAGTAGTGTTTTGTCGTGGTTTACCATGTCACAGTTACATTCCCTTGATTTTTCAAAGTTGATTTTGGATTTCTTTCATTGAAATGCAAAAGTTGGAATATTTTAGTAGTGTTTTGTTGTGGTTTACCTTGTCACACTTACATTCTCATGATTTTTCAAAGTTCATTTTTGGATTTCTTTCATTGAAATGCAAGAGTTGGAATATTTCAGTAGTGTTTTGTAGTGGTTTACCTTGTCACACTTACATTCTCTAGATTTTTCAAAGTCCATTTTGAATTTCTTTCATTGAAATGCAAGAGTTGGAATATTTCAGTAGTTTTTTGTTGTGGTTTACCTTGTCACACTTACATTTTCTTGATTTTTCAAAGTTCATTTTGGATTTCTTTCATTGAAATGCAAGAGTTGGAATATTTCAGTAGTGTTTGGTTGTGGTTTACCTTGTCACAGTTACGTTCTCTTCATTTTTCAAAGTTCATTTTGAGTTTCTTTCGTTGAAATGCAAGAGTTATAATATTTCAGTAGCGTTTTGTCGTGGTTTACCTTGTCACAGTTACATTCTCTTGATTTTTCAAAGTTCATTTTGAGTTTCTTTCATTGAAATGCAAGAGTGGAATTATTTCAGTAGTGTTTTGTCGTGGTTTACCATGTCACAGTTACATTTTCTTGATTTTTCAAAGTTCATTTCGGTTTTCTTTCATTGAAATGCAAGAGTTAGAATATTTCAGTAGTGTTTTGTCGTGGTTTACCTTACCACACTTACATTCTCTTGATTTTTCAAAGATCATTTTGGATTTCTTTCGTTGAAATGCAAGAGTTGGAATATTTCAGTAGTGTTTTGATGTGGTTTACAGTGTCACAGTTACATTCTCTTGATTTTTCAAAGTTCATTTTGAATTTCTTTCATTGAAATGCAAGAGTTGGAATATTTCAGTAGTGTTTTGTCGTGATTTACCTTGTCACAGTTACATTCTCTTGATTTTTCAAAGTTCATTTTGAGTTTCTTTCATTGAAATGCAAGAGTGGGATTATTTGTCGTGATTTACCTTGTCGTGATTACCGTCTTTCATTGAAATGCAAGAGTAGTGTTTTGTCGTGATTTACCTTGTCACAGTTACATTCTCTTGATTTTTCAAAGTTCATTTTCGATTTCCTTCGTTGAAATGCAAGACTTGGAATACTTCAGTAGTGTTTTGTCATGGTTTACTTTGTCACAGTTACATTCTCTTAATTTTTCAAAGTTCATTTTTAATTTCTTTTGTTGAAAAGCAAGAGTTGGAATATTTCAGTAGTGTTTGGTTGTGGTTTACCTTGTCAGAGTTACATTTTCTTGATTTTTCAAACTTCATTTTGAATTTCTTTCATTGAAATTCAAGAGTTGGAATATTTCAGTAGTGTTTTGTCGTGGTTTACCTTGTCACAGTTACATTTTCTTGATTTTTCAAAGTTCATTTTCAATTTCTTTCGTTGAAATGCAAGAGTTGGAATATTTCAGTAGTGTTTTGTTGTGGTTTACCTTGTCACAGTTACATTTTCTTGATTTTTCTAAGTTTATTTCGGTTTTCTTTCATTGAAATGCAAGAGTTGGAATATTTCAGCAGTGTTTTGTCGTGGTTTACCTTGTCACAGTTACATTCGCTTGATTTTTCAAAGTTCATTTTGGATTTCTTTAGTTGAAATACAAGAGTTGGAATATTTCAGAAGCGTTTTGTCGTGGTTTACCTTGTCACAGTTATATTCTCTTGATTTTTCAAAGTTCATTTTGAATTTCTTTCATTGAAATGAAAGAGCGATATTATTTCAGTAGTGTTTTGTCGTGGTTTACCATGTCACAGTTACATTCCCTTGATTTTTCAAAGTTCATTTTGGATTTCTTTCATTGAAATGCAAGAGTTGGAATATTTCAGTAGTGTTTTGTCGTGGTTTACCTTGTCAAAGTTACATTCTCTTGATTTTTCAAAGTTCATTTTGGATTTATCTCGTTGAAATGCAAGAGTTGGAATATTTCAGTAGTGTTTTGTCATGGTTTACCTTGTCACAGTTACATTCTCTTAATTTTTCAAAATTCATTTTGAATTTCTATGGTTGAAATGTAAGAGCTGGAATATTTCAGTAGTGTTTTGTTGTGGTTTACCTTGTCACAGTTACATTCTCTTGATTTTTCAAAGTTCATTTTGGATTTCTTTCGTTGAAATGCAAGAGTCGGAATATTTCAGTAGTGTTTTGTCGTGGTTTACCTTGTCACAGTTACATTCTCTTGATTTTTCAAAGTTCATTTTGGATTTCTTTCGTTGAAATGCAAGAGTTGGAATATTTCAGTAGGGTTTTGTCGTGGTTTACCTTGTCACAGTTACATTTTCTTGATTTTTCAAAGTTCATTTTGAATTTCTTTCATTGAAATGCAAGAGTGGGATTATTTCAGTAGTGTTTTGTCGTGGTTTACCATGTCACAGTTACATTCCCTTGATTTTTCAAAGTTGATTTTGGATTTCTTTCATTGAAATGCAAAAGTTGGAATATTTTAGTAGTGTTTTGTTGTGGTTTACCTTGTCACACTTACATTCTCATGATTTTTCAAAGTTCATTTTTGGATTTCTTTCATTGAAATGCAAGAGTTGGAATATTTCAGTAGTGTTTTGTAGTGGTTTACCTTGTCACACTTACATTCTCTAGATTTTTCAAAGTCCATTTTGAATTTCTTTCATTGAAATGCAAGAGTTGGAATATTTCAGTAGTTTTTTGTTGTGGTTTACCTTGTCACACTTACATTTTCTTGATTTTTCAAAGTTCATTTTGGATTTCTTTCATTGAAATGCAAGAGTTGGAATATTTCAGTAGTGTTTGGTTGTGGTTTACCTTGTCACAGTTACGTTCTCTTCATTTTTCAAAGTTCATTTTGAGATTCTTTCGTTGAAATGCAAGAGTGGAATTATTTCAGTAGTGTTTTGTCGTGGTTTACCATGTCACAGTTACATTTTCTTGATTTTTCAAAGTTCATTTCGGTTTTCTTTCATTGAAATGCAAGAGTTAGAATATTTCAGTAGTGTTTTGTCGTGGTTTACCTTACCACACTTACATTCTCTTGATTTTTCAAAGATCATTTTGGATTTCTTTCGTTGAAATGCAAGAGTTGGAATATTTCAGTAGTGTTTTGATGTGGTTTACAGTGTCACAGTTACATTCTCTTGATTTTTCAAAGTTCATTTTGAATTTCTTTCATTGAAATGCAAGAGTTTGAATATTTCAGTAGTGTTTTGTCGTGATTTACCTTGTCACAGTTACATTCTCTTGATTTTTCAAAGTTCATTTTGGATTTCTTTCGTTGAAATGCAAGAGTTGGAATATTTCAGTAGCGTTTTGTCGTGGTTTACCTTGTCATAGTTACATTCTCTTGATTTTTCAAAGTTCATTTTGAGTTTCTTTCATTGAAATGCAAGAGTGGGATTATTTGTCGTGATTTACCTTGTCGTGATTACCGTCTTTCATTGAAATGCAAGAGTAGTGTTTTGTCGTGATTTACCTTGTCACAGTTACATTCTCTTGATTTTTCAAAGTTCATTTTCGATTTCCTTCGTTGAAATGCAAGACTTGGAATACTTCAGTAGTGTTTTGTCATGGTTTACTTTGTCACAGTTACATTCTCTTAATTTTTCAAAGTTCATTTTTAATTTCTTTTGTTGAAAAGCAAGAGTTGGAATATTTCAGTAGTGTTTGGTTGTGGTTTACCTTGTCAGAGTTACATTTTCTTGATTTTTCAAACTTCATTTTGAATTTCTTTCATTGAAATTCAAGAGTTGGAATATTTCAGTAGTGTTTTGTCATGGTTTACCTTGTCACAGTTACATTCTCTTAATTTTTCAAAATTCATTTTGAATTTCTATGGTTGAAATGCAAGAGCTGGAATATTTCAGTAGTGTTTTGTTGTGGTTTACCTTGTCACAGTTACATTCTCTTGATTTTTCAAAGTTCATTTTGGATTTCTTTCGTTGAAATGCAAGAGTTGGAATATTTCAGTAGTGTTTTGTCGTGGTTTACCTTGTCACAGTTACATTCTCTTGATTTTTCAAAGTTCATTTTGGTTTTCTTTCGTTGAAATGCAAGAGTTGGAATATTTCAGTAGCGTTTTGTCGTGGTTTACCTTGTCACAGTTACATTTTCTTGATTTTTCAAAGTTCATTTTGAATTTCTTTCATTGAAATGCAAGAGTGGGATTATTTCAGTAGTGTTTTGTCGTGGTTTACCATGTCACAGTTACATTCCCTTGATTTTTCAAAGTTGATTTTGGATTTCTTTCATTGAAATGCAAAAGTTGGAATATTTTAGTAGTGTTTTGTTGTGGTTTACCTTGTCACACTTACATTCTCATGATTTTTCAAAGTTCATTTTTGGATTTCTTTCATTGAAATGCAAGAGTTGGAATATTTCAGTAGTGTTTTGTAGTGGTTTACCTTGTCACACTTACATTCTCTAGATTTTTCAAAGTCCATTTTGAATTTCTTTCATTGAAATGCAAGAGTTGGAATATTTCAGTAGTTTTTTGTTGTGGTTTACCTTGTCACACTTACATTTTCTTGATTTTTCAAAGTTCATTTTGGATTTCTTTCATTGAAATGCAAGAGTTGGAATATTTCAGTAGTGTTTGGTTGTGGTTTACCTTGTCACAGTTACGTTCTCTTCATTTTTCAAAGTTCATTTTGAGTTTCTTTCGTTGAAATGCAAGAGTTATAATATTTCAGTAGCGTTTTGTCGTGGTTTACCTTGTCACAGTTACATTCTCTTGATTTTTCAAAGTTCATTTTGAGTTTCTTTCATTGAAATGCAAGAGTGGAATTATTTCAGTAGTGTTTTGTCGTGGTTTACCATGTCACAGTTACATTTTCTTGATTTTTCAAAGTTCATTTCGGTTTTCTTTCATTGAAATGCAAGAGTTAGAATATTTCAGTAGTGTTTTGTCGTGGTTTACCTTACCACACTTACATTCTCTTGATTTTTCAAAGATCATTTTGGATTTCTTTCGTTGAAATGCAAGAGTTGGAATATTTCAGTAGTGTTTTGATGTGGTTTACAGTGTCACAGTTACATTCTCTTGATTTTTCAAAGTTCATTTTGAATTTCTTTCATTCAAATGCAAGAGTTGGAATATTTCAGTAGTGTTTTGTCGTGGTTTACCTTGTCACAGTTACATTCTCTTGATTTTTCAAAGTTCATTTTGAGTTTCTTTCATTGAAATGCAAGAGTGGGATTATTTGTCGTGATTTACCTTGTCGTGATTATCGTCTTTCATTGAAATGCAAGAGTAGTGTTTTGTCGTGATTTACCTTGTCAGAGTTACATTCTCTTGATTTTTCAAAGTTCATTTTCGATTTCCTTCGTTGAAATGCAAGACTTGGAATACTTCAGTAGTGTTTTGTCATGGTTTACTTTGTCACAGTTACATTCTCTTAATTTTTCAAAGTTCATTTTTAATTTCTTTGTTGAAAAGCAAGAGTTGGAATATTTCAGTAGTGTTTGGTTGTGGTTTACCTTGTCAGAGTTACATTTTCTTGATTTTTCAAACTTCATTTTGAATTTCTTTCATTGAAATTCAAGAGTTGGAATATTTCAGTAGTGTTTTGTCGTGGTTTACCTTGTCACAGTTACATTTTCTTGATTTTTCAAAGTTCATTTTCAATTTCTTTCGTTGAAATGCAAGAGTTGGAATATTTCAGTAGTGTTTTGTTGTGGTTTACCTTGTCACAGTTACATTTTCTTGATTTTTCTAAGTTTATTTCGGTTTTCTTTCATTGAAATGCAAGAGTTGGAATATTTCAGCAGTGTTTTGTCGTGGTTTACCTTGTCACAGTTACATTCGCTTGATTTTTCAAAGTTCATTTTGGATTTCTTTAGTTGAAATACAAGAGTTGGAATATTTCAGAAGCGTTTTGTCGTGGTTTACCTTGTCACAGTTATATTCTCTTGATTTTTCAAAGTTCATTTTGAATTTCTTTCATTGAAATGAAAGAGCGATATTATTTCAGTAGTGTTTTGTCGTGGTTTACCATGTCACAGTTACATTCCCTTGATTTTTCAAAGTTCATTTTGGATTTCTTTCATTGAAATGCAAGAGTTGGAATATTTCAGTAGTGTTTTGTCGTGGTTTACCTTGTCAAAGTTACATTCTCTTGATTTTTCAAAGTTCATTTTGGATTTATCTCGTTGAAATGCAAGAGTTGGAATATTTCAGTAGTGTTTTGTCATTGTTTACCTTGTCACAGTTACATTCTCTTAATTTTTCAAAATTCATTTTGAATTTCTATGGTTGAAATGTAAGAGCTGGAATATTTCAGTAGTGTTTTGTTGTGGTTTACCTTGTCACAGTTACATTCTCTTGATTTTTCAAAGTTCATTTTGGATTTCTTTCGTTGAAATGCAAGAGTCGGAATATTTCAGTAGTGTTTTGTCGTGGTTTACCTTGTCACAGTTACATTCTCTTGATTTTTCAAAGTTCATTTTGGTTTTCTTTCGTTGAAATGCAAGAGTTGGAATATTTCAGTAGCGTTTTGTCGTGGTTTACCTTGTCACAGTTACATTTTCTTGATTTTTCAAAGTTCATTTTGAATTTCTTTCATTGAAATGCAAGAGTGGGATTATTTCAGTAGTGTTTTGTCGTGGTTTACCATGTCACAGTTACATTCCCTTGATTTTTCAAAGTTGATTTTGGATTTCTTTCATTGAAATGCAAAAGTTGGAATATTTTAGTAGTGTTTTGTTGTGGTTTACCTTGTCACACTTACATTCTCATGATTTTTCAAAGTTCATTTTTGGATTTCTTTCATTGAAATGCAAGAGTTGGAATATTTCAGTAGTGTTTTGTAGTGGTTTACCTTGTCACACTTACATTCTCTAGATTTTTCAAAGTCCATTTTGAATTTCTTTCATTGAAATGCAAGAGTTGGAATATTTCAGTAGTTTTTTGTTGTGGTTTACCTTGTCACACTTACATTTTCTTGATTTTTCAAAGTTCATTTTGGATTTCTTTCATTGAAATGCAAGAGTTGGAATATTTCAGTAGTGTTTGGTTGTGGTTTACCTTGTCACAGTTACGTTCTCTTCATTTTTCAAAGTTCATTTTGAGTTTCTTTCGTTGAAATGCAAGAGTTATAATATTTCAGTAGCGTTTTGTCGTGGTTTACCTTGTCACAGTTACATTCTCTTGATTTTTCAAAGTTCATTTTGAGTTTCTTTCATTGAAATGCAAGAGTGGAATTATTTCAGTAGTGTTTTGTCGTGGTTTACCATGTCACAGTTACATTTTCTTGATTTTTCAAAGTTCATTTCGGTTTTCTTTCATTGAAATGCAAGAGTTAGAATATTTCAGTAGTGTTTTGTCGTGGTTTACCTTACCACACTTACATTCTCTTGATTTTTCAAAGATCATTTTGGATTTCTTTCGTTGAAATGCAAGAGTTGGAATATTTCAGTAGTGTTTTGATGTGGTTTACAGTGTCACAGTTACATTCTCTTGATTTTTCAAAGTTCATTTTGAATTTCTTTCATTGAAATGCAAGAGTTGGAATATTTCAGTAGTGTTTTGTCGTGATTTACCTTGTCACAGTTACATTCTCTTGATTTTTCAAAGTTCATTTTGAGTTTCTTTCATTGAAATGCAAGAGTGGGATTATTTGTCGTGATTTACCTTGTCGTGATTACCGTCTTTCATTGAAATGCAAGAGTAGTGTTTTGTCGTGATTTACCTTGTCACAGTTACATTCTCTTGATTTTTCAAAGTTCATTTTCGATTTCCTTCGTTGAAATGCAAGACTTGGAATACTTCAGTAGTGTTTTGTCATGGTTTACTTTGTCACAGTTACATTCTCTTAATTTTTCAAAGTTCATTTTTAATTTCTTTTGTTGAAAAGCAAGAGTTGGAATATTTCAGTAGTGTTTGGTTGTGGTTTACCTTGTCAGAGTTACATTTTCTTGATTTTTCAAACTTCATTTTGAATTTCTTTCATTGAAATTCAAGAGTTGGAATATTTCAGTAGTGTTTTGTCGTGGTTTACCTTGTCACAGTTACATTCTCTTGATTTTTCAAAGTTCATTTTGAATTTCTTTCGTTGAAATGCAAGAGTTGGAATATTTCAGTAGTGTTTTGTTGTGGTTTACCTTGTCACAGTTACATTTTCTTGATTTTTCTAAGTTTATTTCGGTTTTCTTTCATTGAAATGCAAGAGTTGGAATATTTCAGCAGTGTTTTGTCGTGGTTTACCTTGTCACAGTTACATTCGCTTGATTTTTCAAAGTTCATTTTGGATTTCTTTAGTTGAAATACAAGAGTTGGAATATTTCAGAAGCGTTTTGTCGTGGTTTACCTTGTCACAGTTATATTCTCTTGATTTTTCAAAGTTCATTTTGAATTTCTTTCATTGAAATGAAAGAGCGATATTATTTCAGTAGTGTTTTGTCGTGGTTTACCATGTCACAGTTACATTCCCTTGATTTTTCAAAGTTCATTTTGGATTTCTTTCATTGAAATGCAAGAGTTGGAATATTTCAGTAGTGTTTTGTCGTGGTTTACCTTGTCAAAGTTACATTCTCTTGATTTTTCAAAGTTCATTTTGGATTTATCTCGTTGAAATGCAAGAGTTGGAATATTTCAGTAGTGTTTTGTCATGGTTTACCTTGTCACAGTTACATTCTCTTAATTTTTCAAAATTCATTTTGAATTTCTATGGTTGAAATGTAAGAGCTGGAATATTTCAGTAGTGTTTTGTTGTGGTTTACCTTGTCACAGTTACATTCTCTTGATTTTTCAAAGTTCATTTTGGATTTCTTTCGTTGAAATGCAAGAGTCGGAATATTTCAGTAGTGTTTTGTCGTGGTTTACCTTGTCACAGTTACATTCTCTTGATTTTTCAAAGTTCATTTTGGATTTCTTTCGTTGAAATGCAAGAGTTGGAATATTTCAGTAGCGTTTTGTCGTGGTTTACCTTGTCACAGTTACATTTTCTTGATTTTTCAAAGTTCATTTTGAATTTCTTTCATTGAAATGCAAGAGTGGGATTATTTCAGTAGTGTTTTGTCGTGGTTTACCATGTCACAGTTACATTCCCTTGATTTTTCAAAGTTGATTTTGGATTTCTTTCATTGAAATGCAAAAGTTGGAATATTTTAGTAGTGTTTTGTTGTGGTTTACCTTGTCACACTTACATTCTCATGATTTTTCAAAGTTCATTTTTGGATTTCTTTCATTGAAATGCAAGAGTTGGAATATTTCAGTAGTGTTTTGTAGTGGTTTACCTTGTCACACTTACATTCTCTAGATTTTTCAAAGTCCATTTTGAATTTCTTTCATTGAAATGCAAGAGTTGGAATATTTCAGTAGTTTTTTGTTGTGGTTTACCTTGTCACACTTACATTTTCTTGATTTTTCAAAGTTCATTTTGGATTTCTTTCATTGAAATGCAAGAGTTGGAATATTTCAGTAGTGTTTGGTTGTGGTTTACCTTGTCACAGTTACGTTCTCTTCATTTTTCAAAGTTCATTTTGAGATTCTTTCGTTGAAATGCAAGAGTGGAATTATTTCAGTAGTGTTTTGTCGTGGTTTACCATGTCACAGTTACATTTCTTGATTTTTCAAAGTTCATTTCGGTTTTCTTTCATTGAAATGCAAGAGTTAGAATATTTCAGTAGTGTTTTGTCGTGGTTTACCTTACCACACTTACATTCTCTTGATTTTTCAAAGATCATTTTGGATTTCTTTCGTTGAAATGCAAGAGTTGGAATATTTCAGTAGTGTTTTGATGTGGTTTACAGTGTCACAGTTACATTCTCTTGATTTTTCAAAGTTCATTTTGAATTTCTTTCATTGAAATGCAAGAGTTTGAATATTTCAGTAGTGTTTTGTCGTGATTTACCTTGTCACAGTTACATTCTCTTGATTTTTCAAAGTTCATTTTGGATTTCTTTCGTTGAAATGCAAGAGTTGGAATATTTCAGTAGCGTTTTGTCGTGGTTTACCTTGTCATAGTTACATTCTCTTGATTTTTCAAAGTTCATTTTGAGTTTCTTTCATTGAAATGCAAGAGTGGGATTATTTGTCGTGATTTACCTTGTCGTGATTACCGTCTTTCATTGAAATGCAAGAGTAGTGTTTTGTCGTGATTTACCTTGTCACAGTTACATTCTCTTGATTTTTCAAAGTTCATTTTCGATTTCCTTCGTTGAAATGCAAGACTTGGAATACTTCAGTAGTGTTTTGTCATGGTTTACTTTGTCACAGTTACATTCTCTTAATTTTTCAAAGTTCATTTTTAATTTCTTTTGTTGAAAAGCAAGAGTTGGAATATTTCAGTAGTGTTTGGTTGTGGTTTACCTTGTCAGAGTTACATTTTCTTGATTTTTCAAACTTCATTTTGAATTTCTTTCATTGAAATTCAAGAGTTGGAATATTTCAGTAGTGTTTGGTCGTGGTTTACCTTGTCACAGTTACATCCTCTTGATTTTTCAAAGTTCATTTTGAATTTCTTTCATTGAAATGCAAGAGTTGGATTATTTCAGTAGTGTTTTGTCATGGTTTACCTTGTCAAAGTTACATTCTCTTGATTTTTCAAAGTTCATTTTGAATTTCTTTCGTTGAAATGCAAGAGTTGGAATATTTCAGTAATGCTTGGTTGTGGTTTACCTTGTCACAGTTACATTTTCTTGATTTTTCAAAGTTCATTTTGAATTTCTTTCATTGAAATGCAAGAGTTGGAATATTTCAGTAGTGTTTTGTCGTGGTTTACCTTGTCACAGTTACATTCTCTTGATTTTTCAAAGTTCATTTTGGATTTCTTTCGTTGAAATGCAAGAGTTGGAATATTTCAGTAGCGTTTTGTCGTGGTTTACCTTGTCACAGTTACATTCTCTTGATTTTTCAAAGTTCATTTTGAACTTCTTTCATTGAAATGCAAGAGTTGGTATCATTCGGTAGTGTTTCGTCATGGTTTACCTTATCACAGTTACATTCTCTTAATTTTTCAAAATTTATTTTCGATTTGCTTCGTTGAACTGCACGAGTTGGAATATTTCAGTAGTGTTTTGTTGTGGTTTACCTTATCACAGTTACATTCTCTTAATTTTTCAAAATTCATTTTGAATTTCTATCGTTGAAGTGCAAGAGCTGGAATATTTCAGTAGTGTTTGGTTGTGGTTCACCTTGTCAGAGTTACATTCTCTTGATTTATCAAAGTTCATTTTGAATTTCTTTCATTGAAATGCAAGAGTTGGATTATTTCAGTAGTGTTTTGTTGTGGTTTACCTTGTCAGAGCTACATTTTCTTGATTTTTCAAAGTTCATTTCGGTTTTCTTTCGTTGAAATGCAAGAGTTGGATTATTTCAGTAGTGTTTTGTTGTGGTTTACCTTGTCACAGTTACATTCTCTTGATTTTTCAAAAGTTCATTTTGGATTTCTTTCGTTGAAATGCAAGAGTTGGAATATTTCATTAGCGTTTTGTCGTGGTTTATCTTGTCACAGTTACATTCTCTTGATTTTTCAAAGTTCATTTTGGATTTCTTTCGTTGAAATGCAAGAGTGGGATTATTTCAGTAGTGTTTTGTCGTGGTTTACCTTGTCACAGTTACATTCCCTTGATTTTTCAAAGTTCATTTCGAATTTCTTTCATTGAAATGCAAGAGTGGGATTATTTCAGTAGTGATTTGTCGTGGTTTACCATGTCACAGTTACATTCTCATGATTTTTCAAAGTTCATTTTGGATTTCTTTCATTGAAATGCAAGAGTTGGAATATTTTAGTAGTGTTTTGTCGTGGTTTACCTTGTCACACTTACATTCTCTTGATTTTTCAAAGTTCATTTTGGATTTCTTTCATTGAAATGCAAGAGTTGGAATATTTCAGTAGTGTTTTGTTGTGGTTTACCTTGTCACACTTACATTTTCTTGATTTTTCAAAGTTCATTTTGGATTTCTTTCATTGAAATGCAAGAGTTGGAATATTTCAGTAGTGTTTTGTTGTGGTTTACCTTGTCACACTTACATTTTCTTGATTTTTCAAAGTTCATTTTGGATTTATCTCGTTGAAATGCAAGAGTTGGAATATTTCAGTAGTGTTTTGTCATGGTTTACCTTGTCACAATTACATTCTCTTAATTTTTCAAAATTCATTTTGAATTTCAATGGTTGAAATGCAAGAGCTGGAATATATCAGTAGTGTTTTGTTGTGGTTTACCTTATCACAGTTACATTCTCTTGATTTTTCAAAGTTCATTTTGGATTTCTTTCATTGAAATGCAAGAGTTGGAATATTTCAGTAGTGTTTTGTCGTGGTTTACCTTGTCACACTTACATTCTCTTGATTTTTCAAAGTTCATTTTGGATTTTTTTCGTTGAAATGTAAGAGTTGGAATATTTCAGTAGCGTTTTGTCGTGGTTTACCTTGTCACAGTTACATTCTCTTGATTTTTCAAAGTTCATTTTGAATTTCTTTCATTGAAATGCAAGAGTGGGATTATTTCAGTAGTGTTTTGTCGTGGTTTACCATGTCACAGTTACATTCCCTTGATTTTTCAAAGTTCAATTTGGATTTATTTCATTGAAATGCAAGAGTTGGAATATTTTAGTAGTATTTTGTTGTGGTTTACCTTGTCACACTTACATTCTCATGATTTTTCAAAGTTCATTTTGGATTTCTTTCATTGAAATGCAAGAGTTGGAATATTTCAGTAGTGTTTTGTAGTGGTTTACCTTGTCACACTTACATTCTCTAGATTTTTCAAAGTCCATTTTGAATTTCTTTCATTGAAAGGCAAGAGTTGGAATATTTCAGTAGTGTTTTGTTGTGGTTTACCTTGTCACACTTACATTTTCTTGATTTTTCAAAGTTCATTTTGGATTTCTTTCATTGAAATGCAAGAGTTGGAATATTTCAATAGTGTTTTGTCGTGGTTTACCTTGTCACAGTTACATTCTCTTGATTTTTCAAAGTTCATTTTGGATTTATCTCGTTGAAATGCAAGAGTTGAATTATTTCAGTAGTGTTTTGTCGTGGTTTACCTTGTCACAGTTACATTCTCTTGATTTTTCAAAGTTCATTTTGGATTTCTTTCGTTGAAATGCAAGAGTTGGAATATTTCAGTAGTGTTCTGTCATGGTTTACCTTGTCACAGTTACATTCTCTTGATTTTTCAAAGTTCATTTTGAATTTCTTTCATTGAAATGCAAGAATTGGATTATTTCAGTAGGGTTTTTTCGTGGTTTACCTTGTCAAAGTTACATTCTCTTGATTTTTCAAAGTTCATTTTGAGTTTCTTTCGTTGAAATGCAAGAGTTATAATATTTCAGTAGCGTTTTGTCGTGGTTTACCTTGTCACAGTTACATTCTCTTTATTTTTCAAAGTTCATTTTGAGTTTCTTTCATAGAAATGCAAGAGTGGAACTATTTCAGTAGTGTTTTGTCGTGGTTTACCATGTCACAGTTACATTTTCTTGATTTTTCAAAGTTCATTTTGGATTTATTTCGTTGAAAAGCAAGAGTTGGAATATTTCAGTAGTGTTTGGTTGTGGTTTACCTTGTCAGAGTTACATTCTCTTGATTTTTCAAAGTTCATTTTGAGTTTCTTTCGTTGAAATGCAAGAGTTATAATATTTCAGTAGCGTTTTGTCGTGGTTTACCTTGTCACAGTTACATTCTCTTTATTTTTCAAAGTTCATTTTGAGTTTCTTTCATTGAAATGCAAGAGTGGAATTATTTCAGTAGTGTTTTGTCGTGGTTTACCATGTCACAGTTACATTTTCTTGATTTTTCAAAGTTCATTTTGGATTTCTTTCGTTGAAAAGCAACAGTTGGAATATTTCAGTAGCGTTTTGTCGTGGGTTACCTTGTCACAGTTATATTCTCTTGATTTTTCAAAGTTCATTTTGAATTTCTTTCATTGAAATGCAAGAGTGGAATTATTTCAGTAGTGTTTTGTCGTGGTTTACCATGTTACAGTTACATTCCCTTGAATTTTCAAAGTTCCTTTTGGATTTCCTTCGTTAAAATGCAAGAGTTGGAATATTTCAGTAGTGTTTTGTCATGGTTTACCTTGTCACAATTACATTCTCTTAATTTTTCAAAGTTCATTTTGAATTTCTATCGTTGAAATGCAAGAGTTGGAATATTTCAGTAGTGTTTTGTTGTGGTTTACCTTGTCACAGTTACATTCTCTTGATTTTTCAAAGTTCATTTTGAATTTCATTAATTGAAATGCAAGAGTTGGAATATTTCAGTAGTGTTTTGTCGTGGTTTACCTTGTCACAGTTACATTTTCTTGATTTTTCAAAGTTCATTTTCAATTTCTTTCGTTGAAATGCAAGAGTTGGAATATTTCAGTAGTGTTTTGTTGTGGTTTACCTTGTCACAGTTACATTTTCTTGATTTTTCTAAGTTTATTTCGGTTTTCTTTCATTGAAATGCAAGAGTTGGAATATTTCAGTAGTGTTTTGTCGTGGTTTACCTTGTCACAGTTACATTCGCTTGATTTTTCAAAGTTCATTTTGGATTTCTTTAGTTGAAATACAAGAGTTGGAATATTTCAGAAGCGTTTTGTCGTGGTTTACCTTGTCACAGTTATATTCTCTTGATTTTTCAAAGTTCATTTTGAATTTCTTTCATTGAAATGAAAGAGTGAGATTATTTCAGTAGTGTTTTGTCGTGGTTTACCATGTCACAGTTACATTCCCTTGATTTTTCAAAGTTCATTTTGGATTTCTTTCATTGAAATGCAAGAGTTGGAATATTTCAGTAGTGTTTTGTTGTGGTTTACTTTGTCACACTTACATTCTCACGATTTTTCAAAGTTCATTTTGGATTTCTTTCATTGAAATGCAAGAGTTGGAATATTTCAGTAGTTTTTTGTTGTGGTTTACCTTGTCACACTTACATTTTCTTGATTTTTCAAAGTTCATTTTGGATTTCTTTCTTTGAAATGCAAGAGTTGGAATATTTCAGTAGTGTTTTGTCGTGGTTTACCTTATCACAGTTACATTCTCTTGATTTTTCGAAGTTCATTTTGGATTTCTCTCGTTGAAATGCAAGAGTTGAATTATTTCAGTAGTGTTTTTTCGTGGTTTACCTTGTCACAGTTACATTCTCTTGATTTTTCAAAGTTCATTTTGGATTTCATTCGTTGAAATGCAAGAGTTGGAATATTTCAGTAGTGTTTTGTCATGGTTTACCTTGTCACAGTTACATTCTCTTAATTTTTCATAGTTCATTTTGAATTTCTTTCGTTGAAAAGCAAGAGTTGGAATATTTCAGTAGTGTTTTGTCGTGGTTTACCTTGTCAAAGTTACATTCTCTTGATTTTTCAAAGTTCATTTTGAATTTCTTTCGTTGAAATGCAAGAGTTGGAATATTTCAGTAGTGTTTGGTTGTGGTTTACCTTGTCACAGTTACATTCTCTTGATTTTTCAAAGTTCCTTTTGGATTTCTTTCATTGAAATTCAAGAGTTGGAATATTTCACTAGTGTTTTCTCGTGGTTTACCTTACCACACTTACATTCTCTTGATTTTTCAAAGATCATTTTGGATTTTTTTCGTTAAAATGCAAGAGTTGGAATATTTCAGTAGTGTTTTGCCGTGGTTTACTTTGTCAAAGTTACATTCTCTTAATTTTTCAAAGTTTATTTTGGATTTCTTTCGTTGAAATGCAAGAGTTGGAATATTTCAGTAGTGTTTTGTCGTGGTTTACTTTGTCACAGTTACATTCTCTTGATTTTTCAAAGTTCATTGTGGATTTCTTTCGGAAAACACTACTGAAATATTCCAACTCTTGCATTTCAACGAAAGAAATCCAAAATGATCTTTGAAAAATCAAGAGAATGTAAGTGTGGTAAGGTGAACCACGAGAAAACACTAGTGAAATATTCCAACTTTTGCATTTCAATGAAAGAAATCCAAAAGGAACTTTGAAAAATCAAGAGAATGTAACTGTGACAAGGTAAACCACAACCAAACACTACTGAAATATTCCAACTCTTGCATTTCAACGAAAGAAATTCAAAATGAACTTTGAAAAATCAAGAGAATGTAACTTTGACAAGGTAAACCACGACAAAACACTACTGAAATAATTCAACTCTTGCATTTCAATGAAAGAAATTCAAAATGAACTTTGAAAAATCAAGAGAATGTAACTGTGACAAGGTAAACCACGACAAAACACTATTGAAATATTCCAACTCTTGCATTTCAATGAAAGAAATTCAAAATGAACTTTGAAAAATCAAGAAAATGTAACTGTGACAAGGTAAACCACAACCAAACACTACTGAAATATTCCAACTCTTGCATTTCAACGAAAGAAATTCAAAATGAACTTCGAAAAGTCAAGAGAATGTAACTTTGACAAGGTAAACCACAACAAAACACTACTGAAATATTCCAACTCTTGCTTTTCAACGAAAAAAATTCAAAATGAACTTTGAAAAATCAAGAGAATGTAACTGTGACAAGGTAAACCACGACAAAACACTACTGAAATAATTCAACTCTTGCATTTCAACGAGAGAAATCCAAAATGAACTTTGAAAAATCAAGAGAATGTAACTGTGATAAGGTAAACCACGACAAAACACTACTGAAATATTCCAACTCTTGCATTTCAATAAAAGAAATCCAAAATGAACTTTGAAAAATCAAGAAAATGTAAGTGTGACAAGGTAAACCACAACAAAAAACTACTGAAATATTCAAACTCTTGCATTTCAATGAAAAAAATCCAAAATGAACTTTGAAAAATCGTGAGAATTTAAGTGTGACAAAGTAAACCACAACAAAACACTACTGAAATATTCCAACTCTTGCATTTCAATGAAAGAAATCCAAAATGAACTTTGAAAAATCAAGGGAATGTAACTGTGACATGGTAAACCACGACAAAACACTACTGAAATAATCTCACTCTTTCATTTCAATGAAAGAAACTCAAAATGAACTTTGAAAAATCAAGAGAATATAACTGTGACAAGGTAAACCACGACAAAACGCTTTTGAAATATTCCAACTCTTGCATTTCAACGAAAGAAATCCAAAATGAACTTCGAAAAATCAAGAGAATGTAACTGTGACAAGGTAAACCACGACAAAACACTACTGAAATCTTCTAACTCTTGCATTTCAATGAAAGAAAACCGAACGGAACTTTTAAAAATCAAGAAAATGTAACTTTGACAAGGTATACCACAACAAAACACTACTGAAATATTCCAACTCTTGCATTTCAACGAAAGAAATTGAAAATGAACTTTGAAAAATCAAGAAAATGTAACTGTGACATGGTAAACCACGACAAAACACTACTGAAATAATTCCACTCTTGCATTTCAATGAAAGAAATTCAAAATGAACTTTGAAAAATCAAGAGAATGTAACTGTGACAAGGTAAACCATAACAAAACACTACTAAAATATTCCAACTCTTGCATTTCAACGATAGAAATTCAAAATGAACTTTGAAAAATTAAGAGAATGTAACTATGACAAGGTAAACCATGACAAAACACTACTGAAATATTCCAACTCTTGCATTTCAACGAAGGAAATCCAAAAGGAACTTTGGAAAATCAAGGGAATATAACTGTGACATGGTAAACCACGACATAACACTACTGAAATAATTCCACTCTTGCATTTCAATGAAAGAAACTCAAAATGAACTTTGAAAAATCAAGAGAATGTAACTGTGACAAGGTAACCCACGACAAAACGCTACTGAAATATTCCAACTCTTGCATTTCAACGAAAGAAATCCAAAATGAACTTTGAAAAATCAAGAGAATGTAACTGTGACATGGTAAACCACGACATAACACTACTGAAATAATTCCACTCTTGCATTTCAATGAAAGAAACTCAAAATGAACTTTGAAAAATCAAGAGAATGTAACTGTGACAAGGTAAACCACGACAAAACGCTACTAAAATATTCCAACTCTTGCATTTCAACGAAAGAAATTCAAAATAAACTTTGAAAAATCAAGAGAATGTAACTGTGACAAGGTAAACCACAACCAAACACTACTGAAATATTCCAACTCTTGCATTTCAATGAAAAAAAACTCAAAATGAACTTTGAAAAATCAAGAGAATGTAAATTTGACAAGGTAAACCACGAAAAAACACTACTGAAATAATCCAACTCTTGCATTTCAATGAAAGAAATTCAAAATGAACTTTGAAAAATCAAGAGAATGTAACTGTGACAAGGTAAACCATGACAAAACACTACTGAAATATTCCAACTCTTGCATTTCAACGAAAGATATCCAAAATGAACTTTGAAAAATCAAGAGAATGTAACTGTGACAAGGTAAACCACGACAAAACACTACTGAAATAATTCAACTCTTGCATTTCAACGAGATAAATCCAAAATGAACTTTGAAAAATCAAGAGAATGTAACTGTGACAAGGTAAACCACGACAAAACGCTACTGAAATATTCCAACTCTTCCATTTCAATGAAAGAAATCCAAAATGAACTTTGAAAAATCAAGAAAATGTAAGTGTGACAAGGTAAACCACAACAAAACACTACTGAAATATTCCAACTCTTGCATTTCAATGAAAGAAATTCAAAATGGACTTTGAAAAATCTAGAGAATGTAAGTGTGACAAGGTAAGCCACTACAAAACACTACTGAAATATTCCAACTCTTGCATTTCAATGAAAGAAATCCAAAATGAACTTTGAAAAATCATGAGAATGTAAGTGTGACAAGGTAAACCACAACAAAACACTACTAAAATATTCCAACTCTAGCATTTCAATGAAAGAAATCCAAAATGAACTTTGAAAAATCAAGGGAATGTAACTGTGACATGGTAAACCACGACAAAACACTACTGAAATAATCCCACTCTTGCATTTCAATGAAAGAAATTCAAAATGAACTTTGAAAAATCAAGAGAATGTAACTGTGACAAGGTAAACCACGACAAAACGCTACTGAAATATTCCAACTCTTTCATTCCAACGAAAGAAATCCAAAATGAACTTTGAAAAATCAAGAGAATGTAACTGTGACAAGGTAAACCACGAAAAAAACACTACTGAAATATTCCAACTCTTGCATTTCAACGAAAGAAAACCGAAATGAACTTTGAAAAATCAAGAAAATGTAACTGTGACAAGGTAAACCACAACAAAACACTACTGAAATATTCCAACTCTTGCATTTCAAAGAAAGAAATTGAAAATGAACTTTGAAAAATCAAGAGAATGTAACTGTGACAAGGTAAACCACGACAAAACACTACTGAAATATTCCGTCTCTTGCATTTCAACGAAAGAAATTCAAAATGAACTTTGAAAAATCAAGAGAATGTAACTCTGACAAGGTAAACCACGACAAAACACTACTGAAATATTCCAACTCTTGCATTTCAACGAAAGAAATCCAAAATGAATTTTGAAAAATCAAGAGAATGTAACTGTGATAAGGTAAACCACAACGAAACACTACTGAAATATTCCAGCTCTTGCATTTCAACGATAGAAATTCAAAATGAATTTTGAAAAATTAAGAGAATGTAACTGTGACATGGTAAACCATGACAAAACACTACTGAAATATTCCAACTCTTGCATTTCAACGAGATAAATCCAAAATGAACTTTGAAAAATCAAGAGAATGTAACTGTGACAAGGTAAACCATGACAAAACACTACTGAAATATTCCAACTCTTGCATTTCAATGAAAGAAATCCAAAATGAACTTTGAAAAATCAAGAGAATGTAAGTATGACAAGGTGAACCACGACAAAACACTACTAAAATATTCCAACTCTTGCATTTCAATGAAAGAAATCCAAAATGAACTTTGAAAAATCATGAGAATGTAAATGTGACATGGTAAACCACAACAAAACACTACTGAAATAATCCCACTCTTGCATTTCAATGAAAGAAATTCGAAATGAACTTTGAAAAATCAAGGGAATGTAACTGTGACAAGGTAAACCACGACAAAACACTACTGAAATAATCCCACTCTTGCATTTCAACGAAAGAAATCCAAAATGAACTTTGAAAGATCAAGAGAATGTAACTGTGACAAGGTAAACCACGACAAAACGCTACTGAAATATTCCAACTCTTGCATTTCAACGAAAGAAATCCAAAATGAACTTTGAAAAATCAAGAGAATGTAACTGTGACAAGGTAAACCACAACAAAACACTACTGAAATAATCCAACTCTTGCATTTCAACGAAAGAAAACCGAAATGAACTTTGAAAAATCAAGAAAATGTAACTCTGACAAGGTAAACCACAACAAAACACTACTGAAATAATCCAACTCATGCATTTCAACGAAAGAAATTCAAAATGAACTTTGAAAAATCAAGAGAATGTAACTGTGACAAGGTAAACCACAACAAAACACTACTGAAATATTCCAGCTCTTGCATTTCAACGATAGAAATTCAAAATGAATTTTGAAAAATTAAGAGAATGTAACTGTGATAAGGTAAACCACAACAAAACACTACTGAAATATTCCAGCTCTTGCATTTCAACGAAGCAAATCGAAAATGAATTTGGAAAAATTAAAAGAATGTAACTGTGATAAGGTAAACCATGACAAAACACTGCTGAAATATTCCAACTCTTGCATTTCAATGAAAGAAATTCAAAATGAACTTTGAAAAATCAAGAGAATGTAACTGTGACAAGGTAAACCACGACAAAACGCTACTGAAATATTCCAACTCTTGCATTTCAACGAAAGAAATTCAAAATGAACTTTGAAAAATCAAGAGAATGTAACTGTGACAAGGTAAACCACGACAAAACACTACTGAAATATTCCAACTCTTGCATTTCAATGAAAGAAATTCAAAATGAACTTTGAAAAAAAAACACCAAAGAGAAAAATCTCTAAAAAAAAAACAAAAGAAACGAGACTGTGGCCAGTGGAGAGAAAAGAAAACAACAGAAACAAAACAACGCGGATATTTCGCCTGTATACAAACAAGGCGTCTTCAGCACGAAAGACACACAGGAAGAACAAGATAAAAAAAAACAAGATAAAACTAAAAACCAATAAAACCACCACCAAAAAAAAAAATGTACAATCGGCGCAAACTAATCCACTTAGGGAAAAGATGCTAATATAGAGTTACTTCAGTGAGGACACCAGAGTAACTGAGGAAAAATAAAAAAAACTGTAAATTACTTTAATTATTCATTTGCGAAATAATCCTTTTGTTAGGTATTACTGAAGCAAATCGTTTTGGTCTAGCAGGTAAAATAGTCCCCTGGTGATTATTTAAAATATTTACTCCCTTATTGACTGTTGATTCACTCTTTAGAAGGTTATCATTAATTGGGCCAATATTTAAATTACCCGTGTCCCTATTTATGGAAAGGTTAGCAAACATATGTTTTTTAATTTCTATGGCTTCCCTGGCCCATTGGGTGTACCCCTTATCATTAGAAATAGCCAAGGCTTCATCAAATTTTACAAAATGATCTGGTTGAAGCCAAATATGCTCTGCTAAAGCTGAAACGAAAGTTTCTGGAGGCTTGCTTAATTGTAGGTTTTTTTTCTATTGAGTTTCGGTGTTCAATAAACCTTTCAACAAATTGTTGGTGAGTCCTACCAATATAGAACTTCCCACAAGAACACGGAATTTTATACAAGCCCACTTACTAAATTTCCCCGAGTTAAATCCTTACCAGAAATAAAAAAACTACCCATTGGCCTCAGCGATTGGAAACATGTATCAATACCAAATTTACGTAAAACCCGTGAAAGTTTCTCACCCAAACCAGGTACATATGGTAATGAAATGAAGCTTTTTGATACAAATAAATCTAAAGATTGAGAAACCTCAATAACCCTACTATTATGTTTAACCCGTCTATTTTCAATTATTTTATCAATGAACTTAATTGGATAACTATTACAAAACAAAATATCCCTCAAGTATAACAATTCCGAATCCAGAAATCCAGACAAGCCTCCAGAAACTTTCGTTTCAGCTTTAGCAGAGCATATTTGGCTTCAACCAGATCATTTTGTAAAATTTGATGAAGCCTTGGTTATTTCTAATGATAAGGGGTACACCCAATGGGCCAGAGAAGCCATAGAAATTAAAAAACATATGTTTGCTAACCTTTCCATAAATAGGGACACGGGTAATTTAAATATTGACCCAATTTATGATAACATTCTAAAGAGAGAATCAACAGTCAATAAGGGAGTAAAGATTTTAAATAATCACCAGGGGACTATTTTACCTGCTAGACCAAAACGATTTGCTTCAGTAATAGCTAACAAAAGGATTATTTCGCAACTGAATAATTAAAGTAATTTACAGTTTTTTTATTTTTCCTCAGTTACTCTGGTGTCCTCACTGAAGTAACTCTATATTAGCATCTTTTCCCTACGTGGATTAGTTTGCGCCGATTGTACATTTTTGTTTTTTGTTTTTTTGGTGGTGGTTTTATTGGTTTTTAGTTTTATCTTGTTTTTTTTTTATCTTGTTCTTCTTGTGTGTCTTTCGTGCTGAAGACTCCTTGTTTGTATACAGGTGAAATAACCGCGTTGTTTTGTTTCTGTTGTTTTCTTTTCTCTCCACTGGCCACAGTCTCGTTTGTTTTGTTTTTTTTTAGAGATTTTTCTCTTTGTTGGTTTTTTGTCATGGCTGGCCAGTTCGGCTTAAGATCTTTCATTCGTCAATTGTACGGGCAACAATTAGCCGCTTCTGTCAATTATTATTTGTCTTTAGTTAAAAAACATGCAAATCTATTAAATCAACAAATTTTCTTAAAAAATTGCTAGAAGGAATCAGTGATTCCGAAATCTTTTAAAATATGTACCCATTTTGGAACTGAAATGAAACAAAATTAAAAAATAAATTAAGCCTAATAGCTTTAAATCACGTAATTTATGAACAAAAACAGAGACGTTTTCAACTGTCTAAGGACTTAAATTCTGTTGAAAACTTTTTAAGAAATAACCTTCCATCTGACATTTTTATACGAATTAAGGAAATGGCCATTAGATCTTTTCGCCATGATTTTCATTTGTCCAAGGTTCGTTTGGTTGACAAGTTTAATAAACTTTTGTTTGAGAATTTCCAAGATTCAGATGTTTTTTATCCTCGTCATTGTCTGGGTCCAGCAATTAAGAATTTGTCTTCGAAGCCTCTTAATATTCAACAGGAAGCCGTTTTGTCGAAGGGTTCTAAGTTCTGTTTTCCAACACCAGTCTCCTATTCAAAAATAATTTCAAAGGTAGAGTCAGGAATTGTGGCTTCTATAGATAAGGTGGATACTCCTCAAGAACTCAGAGCTGAGATCGTAAGAAAACTAAACACTTTTAATATGAACTTAATTGGTAAAGACATTTCACAAAAAATGACATTAAAATCCTTTCTGATTTGAAAAAGGATAAATTCCTTACTATCACCAGAGCCGATAAGGGAAACACGATCGTAATTATGAACACTGAAGATTATAATAATCAAATGAAATCCATTATTTCGGACACTATTACATACAAAAAACTTGATTTTGATCCTACAGATAAATATGTAAAATCAACAAGAAAGGAATTAGAGTCAATGAAAAATAATTTTCACATCACCCCACAGTTTTATAACAAATATTATCCTAGGGGTTGTTCGGCACCCAAGATCTATGGTCTACCTAAGATTCATAAGACTGGATCCCCCCTCCGCCCCATTGTGTCAACTTTTCTGTCACCTGTTTCAAAATTAGGAAAATGGTTGTCGGTAGCTTTGCGTCCACTTTTGGGAACACAAAAATCATATTTAAAAAATTCGACTGATCTTACTAATAAATTGCGAAATTTCACGCTGGAGGAGAGTTCAATTCTTTGCAGTTTTGATGTTGTGTCCATGTATTCAAATTGTGATTTAAAAAGGTGCGAGGATATTTTAAAAAGTAAATTAGAAAAACACTTTGATTTAATACAGGATGTGACGTTAGCCAGTTTGGATATTGATGTCATTATGAGACTAATTATTCTGGTAAATGAATTTTCTTTTTATTTTGGTTTTCGAGGGGAGTTTTATAGACAAATTTTTGGGTTACCTATGGGGGCTTCTCTTTCTCCTTTATTGGCAAATCTATTCATAGATGCCATTGAAACCTCCGCTATAAACAGTTTTAGAATCTCCCCTTGCTTCTGGGGTAGGCTCATGGATGATGTGGTGTGCGTTTGGAAACATGGATTGGATTCCTTAGACCTATTTTGTAAGCATTTAAATAGTTTTGATAATAATATTAAATTTGCAGTTGAATTTGAGGATAATAATAAATTACCTTTTCTGGATACTTTATTAATTAAAAGGGATCTCCATTTACTTTTCTCGATTTACAGAAAACCAACGCACAATGATAGGTATTTAAATTTACATTCTTGCCACCCTATGTCGGTGAAAAGGGGGGTGGTAATTTCACTAGTGGATAGAGCCTTTAGAATTTGTTCCCAGGAATTTCTGGATTCGGAATTGTTATACTTGAGGGATATTTTGTTTTGTAATAGTTATCCAATTAAGTTCATTGATAAAATAATTGAAAATAGACGGGTTAAACATAATAGTAGGGTTATTGAGGTTTCTCAATCTTTAGATTTAGTTGTATCAAAAAGCTTCATTTCATTACCATATGTACCTGGTTTGGGTGAGAAACTTTGACGGGTTTTACGTAAATTTGGTATTGATACATGTTTCCAATCGCTGAGGCCAATGGGTAGTTTTTTTAGTTCTGGTAAGGATTTAACTCGGGGAAATTTAGTAAGTGGGGTGTATAAAATTCCGTGTTCTTGTGGGAAGTTCTATATTGGTAGGACTCACCAACAATTTGTTGAAAGGTTTATTGAACACCGAAACTCAATAGAAAAAAACCTACAATTAAGCAAGCCTCCAGAAACTTTCGTTTCAGCTTTAGCAGAGCATATTTGGCTTCAACCAGATCATTTTGTAAAATTTGATGAAGCCTTGGCTATTTCTAATGATAAGGGGTACACCCAATGGGCCAGGGAAGCCATAGAAATTAAAAAAACATATGTTTGCTAACCTTTCCATAAATAGGGACACGGGTAATTTAAATATTGACCCAATTTATGATAACCTTCTAAAGAGTGAATCAACAGTCAATAAGGGAGTAAGTATTTTAAATAATCACCAGGGGACTATTTTACCTGCTAGACCAAAACGATTTGCTTCAGTAATAGCTAACAAAAGGATTATTTCGCAACTGAATAATTAAAGTAATTTACAGTTTTTTTTTATTTTTCCTCAGTTACTCTGGTGTCCTCACTGAAGTAACTCTATATTAGCATCTTTTCCCTACGTGGATTAGTTTGCGCCGATTCTACATTTTTGTTTTTTTTTGGTGGTGGTTTTATTGGTTTTTAGTTTTATCTTGTTTTTTTTTTTTTTATCTTGTTCTTCTTGTGTGTCTTTCGTGCTGAAGACGCCTTGTTTGTATACAGGCGAAATATCCGCGTTGTTTTGTTTCTGTTGTTTTCTTTTCTCTCCACTGGTCACAGTCTCGTTTGTTTTGTTTTGTTTTTAGAGATTTTTCTCTTTGTGGGTTTTTTGTCATGGCTGGCCAGTTCGACTTAAGATCTTTCAACTTTGAAAAATCAAAAAAATGTAACTGTGACAAGGTAAACCACAACCAAACACTACTGAAACATTCCAACTCTTGCATTTCAACGAAAGAACTTTGAAAAATCAAGAGAATGTAGCTTTGACAAGGTAAACCATGACAAAACACTACTGAAATAATCCAACTCTTGCATTTCAATGAAAGAAACTCAAAATGAACTTTGAAAAATCAAGAGAATGTAACTGTGACAAGGTAAACCACGACAAAACACTACTGAAATATTCCAACTCTTGCATTTCAATGAAAGAAATTCAAAATGAAGTTTGAAAAATCAAGAAAATGTAACTGTGACAAGGTAAACCACAACCAAACACTACTGAAATATTCCAACTCTTGCTTTTCAACAAAAGAAATTCAAAATGAACTTTGAAAAATTAAGAGAATGTAACTGTGACAAGGTAAACCATGACAAAACACTACTGAAATATTCCAACTCTTGCATTTCAACGAAGGAAATCGAAAATGAACTTTGAAATATCAAGGGAATGTAACTGTGACATGGTAAACCACGACAAAACACTACTGAAATAATCCCACTCTTGCATTTCAATGAAAGAAATTCAAAATGAACTTTGAAAAATCAAGAGAATGCAACTGTGACAAGGTAAACCACGACGAAACGCTACTGAAATATTCCAACTCTTGCGTTTCAACGAAAGAAATCCAAAATGAACTTTGAAAAATAAAGAGGATGTTACTGTGACAAGGTAAACCACGACAAAACACTACTGAAATATTCCAACTCTTGCATTTCAATGAAAGAAATTCAAAATGAACTTTGAAATATCAAGAGAATGTAACTTTGACACTGTAAACAACATCAAAACACTACTGAAATATTCCAACTCTTGCATTTCAACGAAAGAAATCCAAAATGATCTTTGAAAAATCAAGAGAATGTAAGTGTGGTAAGGAAAACCACGAGAAAACACTACTGAAATATTCCAACTCTTGCATTTCAATGAAAGAAATCCAAAATGAACTTTGAAAAATCAAGAGAATGTAACTGTGACAAGGTAAACCACAACAAAACACTACTGAAATATTCCAACTCTTGCATTTCAATGAAAGAAATCCAAAATGAACTTTGAAAAATCAAGAGAATGTAACTGTGACAAGGTAAACCACGACAAAACACTACTGAAATATTCCAACTCCTTTATTTCAATGAAAGAAATTCAAAATGAACTTTGAAAAATCAGGCCTTTGGGGCGCCGGGGGCCCTTTGGGGGGCCCGGGGGACCCTTTGGGAGCCCGAGGGAACCTTTGAGGACCGTGGGCTTCCTTTGGGGTTGGGGTATGGGGATCGGAGCCCTTTGGGGTTGAGGTAGGGGGAACGGAGCCCTTTGGGGTTGGGGTAGAGGACCTCACGACACTGTTCAAATGGAACTTGTGTATTATAACGACCACACTCAAAACCTCTTCTAAAAACATCTTCTAAAATCATCTTTTAAAATGTCTCTAACTGTTTTGCCGAAATAATTCCCTAAAATGTCTAAAACAGTTTCGCTCAAATAATCCCTAAACGTAATTTCATCGTGTTCCCTTTGTTTTTGGCATTCCTGCCCTGTCACATTTGAAATTACTAAGAAACCCTTTTCCCGCGTTAAACTCTAAGATCAAAACATTCGCCGGAGTTACAATTAACCTTTCCATCACCTGTCAGTTATTTATAAACTTTGCCCCGGAAACAATTCTGGTCGAACTCCAAAGATATTAATAAACTTCGTCCAGGAGACAATTCTCCTTGGAAACAATAAATTAATTCCCCTTTCGTGAATTAATAATTCCCCTTAGAAACAACAAATTAATTCCCCTTTCGTGACAAATCAATCAATCATGACATCATCTGTTAGAAACACGTGATCCTGTTTTCCTATTCCTGGATCATAGCATTCGCAATCGATTACGCAATCATGTTCTCGGAAATCCACTTCCCCTTCGATTACGCAATCAATTTCTCAGAAATCCATTTCCCCTAGGGAGTCTATGCCCATATATGGACTCCCGCCCGCGCCTCCTGACCCCTTTCTACTAGCCTTCTCCTTATTTCCAGGGATTTTGTAAGAAAAAAGCGATTATTTCCATATTTTAACATTTGTTTCATATTTTTAATATTTTCTAAGGCTTATGGGCCATGGTTTGAAAGTTTTAACATATTATTTAACATATTTTTATATATTTGTTTTCATATTTTTCAGAATTTTCCCGGGTTTAATAGATTAAATTTTTAATATTTTCTAGGGCTTATGAGCCGAGGTTTTGAGAGTTGTAAGATATTATTTTCCATATTTTAATATTTATTTTTATTTGTCATTATCTTCCCGGGTTTAATTGAACCAGGGCATGAAAAAATTCAACCTCGAGAGCAGAGTGGCACAATGATAGACAACGATACCGCTTACAAAACATAAATAATTCTTACAAAATACAAAAAGTTCTAACAAAATCCCAAATAGTTCTTAAAAATTCAACCTCGAGAGCAAAGTGGTACAGCGATATCATTTTCACACACATTTTCACACATTACACAAATATGAAAAAATAATAAAATATGGAAAATAATATCTTAAAACTCTCAAAACCTTGGCTTGTAAGCCCTAGAGAATAAAAAAATATGAAGCAAATGTTAAAGTATGGAGATTAATCCCTTAAAATCCTCAAATGCTAGTATGTCCTTAGTCGGAATGGCCCCCCAGGTGTGCGTGAAAACGGTGTCACTGTGCCACTCTGCTCTCAAAATTGAATTTTTTCATCCCCCCGATCTATTAAACCCGGAAAAATACTGAAAAATGAAAATAAATATTTTAAAATATGGTAAATAATATCTTAAAACTTTCACACCTCGGCCCATAAGCCCTAGAAAATGTTAAAAATATGAAACTAATGTTAAAATATGGAAAATAATCGCTTTAATCCCTCAAAAGCTAGTATGTCCTTAATCAAAATGGCCGCCAAATACAATAGACTAGCTACTGTCGAAGAACAGTCATACAGTACCACGGGGATTTCCTCATAAAAAAACCTGGAACCGATGGAGCTCGGAGCGGAATTGGTGGAATTGGAACCGTGGAATTGGGGGGGGGAGGGGGCAGAAACGGTGGAACTGGAACTGACGGAACCAGAACCAGTGGAACCGGGACTGGTACTGGAACCGGGGTTGGAGCCAGCAGGATCAGAACTAAAACCGCTGTAACTGGGGGGGGGCTAGAAGCAGGAGAAGCAGAATTGCATATAATTTTTTTTTTTTTTTAAACTGAAAATACCTAGGGTGTAATATGATTGGCTTGTAAAAACACAAAGCAATGTATTTAAAGCATGATTTATATAAAAAAAAAAGTCTGAAGATTTCTTAGGAACATTAATAGGTGCCATTGGGTGCCACAAGCCAGCCATAGAGTGCGACAGTGGCGTGAACTGCCTTGGACTATCACATTCTAACAATGAAAAGGTAGGTTCCCACTGTTCAAAGAAATAATACCTGTCAGGATATTCAAACGTCAGAAAACGCTCAAGTTATGATGACGGGTACCAGAGGGTGCCACCGTGCAGCCAATTTTCTTACAAAATCACTGGAAATAAGGAGACGGCTCATCCACGAAAATATTTTAAATTCTATGCCCTTTTTAACAATAAGGAAATATAAAATTAAAGACGAAAAGATATTGAGATAGATCAAATGTTTTGATAAAAGTAAGGAGTGATGTTGAAATATAAGAACCATATCTAATATGCAAGAAGGGGGGGTTGTCCTGTTTCAGAAGGAAATTTCTATATATTTTAGAAGGTTTTAATTTTACAGGGGAAAATCTTGTAGGCATATTGTACCCTGCGTAAATCTGTAGTCATTAGGTCAATCACAGCCTAAATACAAGTTCAATATACGTACCACTTAAAACAGAGTAATTTTAAAACTGGAAAATATCCCTTTCTACAGTATATTTTCCTATGTGCAAAGTGGAAGCAAACAGCTTACACTTTGCAAAGTGCCCTGGTTTAAAAAAAACAATATATTGTGCCCATATATATACAATATATCGCGCTGCCTATGATATTTGTCTTGAGATTTTAATTATACAGCACTGGAAGTGCCGATTAGACCAGCTAAGCCCCCCCCCCCCTAAAACTCAGCCTATGGGCGCCCATGCCCTCAACATCAGTAGTAGTATTCGCAGTAAAAGTAGCAGAAGTATCAGCAGTAGTAGCAGTGTGCACAGAGTGCCTGTTGGTTAATTCAACATCCTTTTCAATACATACTGAAATTTTCAACTTAATATTTTAAGCTGCTCCTGAGACATTGCTAAGGCACTCTTTCAGCAGCCTGAAGGCACACAATGTTCTCTGATTTAGTTCAACTTCCCTTAATTATTCCCTGAAAACTACTCCCTGTTACCCTTAGCCTCAATAGGCTAGAAGTAGTTGCAGCATTCGTAAAAGTATTAATAATTGTAAAATGCATTTATTGCCTAACGTTGAAGAATTAAAACGGATAATAGGATCGGTGAAATCAAATTTTTCAGGGAATGATGAAATGAAAACGTTCAAACATGTTATAGTATATTTGTTGCCTTGTATTGTATACTTGATTAATCTTTCTTTGAAGAAAAATGAATTTCCTGCTCGCCTGAAAGAGGCTAAAGTTATTTTACTTCATAAAGGGGGTTCAAAAATAGATCCGTCTAATTGGAGGCTGATTTCAATATTGCCCCTATTTACTCAGCTGTATGATAAAGTGATGCATCGACGACTTTATAACCATCTTACTACTTACGGTTTTCTTAGTGATACTCAGTTTGGATTAAGAAAAAACCACTCTACAATACATGCAGTCCAGCGCCTAACAGATTTCATTAATAGCGCTCTTGAAAAAAGTGTATTGGTACTTTCAGTATTTATAGACTTTAGAAAGGCTTTTGACACAGTGTTTCATAAAATTTTATTGCGTAGGCTAAGCCGTTTAGGGATCCAAGGTGTTTATTCCGAAATGTTTTGAATCATATCTTGACCAGCGCATTATTCGAGTCTGTATTAAAAATTTTATCTCAAAAACTTTTTATGGTTAATTCTGGAGTGACTCAGGGTTCAGTGCTTGGTCCACTTCTTTATCTAATCTACGTTGATACCGTGCCTTTTTATATACCAGAGGCACTGATAACGTCTTTTGCTGATGACACGGTGTTTACAATTACAACTTCTTGCCTGAACGAGTTCATTGGGAAGACAAATAAAACTCACACTGAATTGAATAGTTTTACAAGTTCTAGTTATTTGGCAGTGAATATTTCAAAAACGAATTTCAGGACATTTTGTAGAAAAGGAGTTCCATGTGTGTTAGATAATAAAATCATTTTTAATGGTGAATTTTTAAAGCAAGTAAATGGTGTTAAATGCCTAGGCTTTAGTCTTGATTTTAATTTAAGTTAAAAATTGCATTGTGATCTTGTGGCAGTCAAGATCTCGAGAGGTTTGGGTGTGATAAGAAAACTAAAAAACCAACTACCGTCAAATATTTTACTTTTACTGTATCATTCCATTGTTAGCCCTTGTTTATCGTATGGTTGTATGCTATGGACTAGCAGTTTTATTTCAAGTTTTAGAAAAGTCCAAATTTTACAGAATAAAATAGTTCATATTTTAGGTAATTATATTCAGTTTGAAAATAGCATGTTGAATTGCTTTACGGGTTTGAAATTTTTAAATATTTATCAGTTACGGGTTTACCACTTAGCAATTTTTATATATCAATGTTTGAATACGTGTTCATCAGAGGTATTTTGGGAAATTTTCAGAGCTAATTCATCTTACCACTGTTATGAGACTAGAAATGCATATGACCTTGCATCTGAGCTCCGGAGTACTCACCGTGCTGCGTTCCTGCCTCGTTGGGACCGGGGATGTGGAATTCCCTCCCAGATAGTTTTAGGCAGGCTGAAAATGTAAGCCAGCTCAAGAGTAAATTGAAGCGTTACCTTTTGGGTGATTATTGAGAAAGATTAGAAAGTTGTATGTTATTTCTCTTTATTTTTTTTATGTAGTGGTTGTAAAACTGTATAATAATAGATTTGTAGCCATCGTAAATAAACCTTCGGGTTTTTGTACGTAGATGGTTGCTGTAAATTTGTTTGAATTTTTTATGTTAAACAAATCAATGTGACCTGAAATTTAATCTGATTTGGATGTTGAAATTTAAAACATTAATTTTGAAAAAGAATAAAAGTTTCTTTGATTTCGAAACGGTAATGTTGACGAATTTGAAACTTTGGCAATTAAATTTGAAACTTTGGCAATTAAAAATCAACAGAAATTCATTGAAAAACTTTCCGAAAAATAATTTTTTTTCTACTAAAAGTAAAGAGCCAAGTTAAACTTATGACGAGCAAAAATAAATTTCTATGATATTTCAGACTCAGAAAGACCAGAAATTGCTATGAAAGAATAAATAAAACCCAAAAGGGACAGAAATAAAACAAACAAACATAACAAACAAACATAAAACAGTAGTCTACTAATATAAATTAATAGATAAATTTTGAAACGAGTAGAACTTTAATTGAATATTCAAATAAAATTTAAATCGAATAAAAATCACTATAAACAAAAGTTTGCCAAATGCCCCCTTCCCCCAAACTGTAAAAGTCTAAAGCCTGTTGCGTCATTCGTGCTTTACTGAAAACGAATTATATTACAAATATTTACTTTTGTACTTACAACAATAAAAATAAAATAAAAAATACTGTGAAAGAAAAATAACGTTTCGTGGCTCATGAAAGCATGCAATGGTTTTCCTGACAGATCTAACAGACAAAGGTCTTATAGACCATTGTCAATAGATCTGATAGAAAGTGCAAGGATAGTAAGCTTAGTCTGCAAGTTTGCAAGAGTTTTAATGTTGGGGGTGAGTGTAAGGTCTCTGACTGCCAACTATTACACCAGAAAGTTTGTATTATGTTTGGAAATGAACGTTGTTTTGGTTGTGACCGGATTCATTTGAATCATGGCTATGACGTATTCAAAAGACTTTTTAATAATACCGGAAAGATGTATAATCAACTGTCAAACTCTCTCCCGTGTATTATCACTATGAATATTGAGCAGCCAAAAAACGAAGTTCGCCACACCAGCCCACTGTTCCCACCAGCCCTCAAAAGCGACATGAGTCCGAATTATCAACGGCACCGAACAAACCCACTCAGAAGACCTCCATGTTACGTCCCAGCTTCCTCGCATTTCAATTGCCGGATCAGTCCTTCTCCTCAGTCCCTTGTTCTGGACTAGACCCAAAAATCTCCCAAAAGAAGTATCTTGCATGATTTTTTGTATTATTTATTACCCTCCTCGTAGTGGATTTAAGAAGGAGCTGACGGCATATCTGCAACTTTATACTGACAGAATTCGCTGCAACTATCCTTATGCTGCAATTACATCATGTGGTGATTTTAATGAGCTAGACCAAAAGTGGCATAGCTCTGTTCTTGGCCTTCATCAAGTGGTCAAGTCGCCTACACGCGGTGATAAAACCGTAGACTTAATTTTTATCAACATTGAAGATTACTACTGTGTCCCCAAAATAGCCCCTCCATTAGGGGCAAGTGACCATCTATCAAAGGTGGATCCAGGATTTTTTTTTTGTCGGGGGGGGGGTACTAATTTTCACTCAGTTTTCGACTAATTTTACTGATTTTTACCTAGGTTTTACTAATTTTCGACTTATTTTCGACTCGGTCAAAAATTTCGGGGGGGGGTTCAAACCGGGTAAACCCCCCCCCTGAATACGGCCTTGCCATCTATGCATCTTTTGGACCCCTTTATCTTCCTTTCCCCCTAAACAATTGATCACTTATTCTTATAGGCCCATTACTGACGAGAAGGTCGCCCATTTCAAATTAAAACTTAGTTCCAAATCTTGGGACAACATCCTATGTCTTACCAATGGTATTGAAATGGCTTCTAAGTTTTCAGCGGAACTTTTCCAGTTATATTGTGACACCTTTCCAGTGAAAAACGTTACTCGCAAATCTAACTGCCAACCGTGGATAAATAAAAAAATGTTGTGCCTAATAAATGAACGTGATAAACTCTTTAAGGAAGGATTTTTCCAAGAATCTCGAAAACTTAGAAACATCGTTGTTAGCGAAATCCATAAAGCAAGAAAGGAGCATGGTGCGCACGTGCTCAATAAGTTATTGTATTTGGACCCTAAGAAATTCCACAAAAGTGTCTAAGATCTCATAGGAAAGGTCTCTTCAAAGTTTTTCTTACTGGACAGTAATGGTGACCCAGTGGGTGCGGATGTCATAAATGATTATTTTGCTTCAATTTGTAAAATTCACCCACCACTTCAACAATATGTTCAATAAATGCTTCCCAAACAAAAAAGTAAGTAAAAACAAAGTTTAACATTATCCCGGTTATTATAAATTTTAACCTTTCATGGTTACCACAAGAAAAAAAGCAGAGACTAACTATATTTCAGAAATACATAGTATTGACAAGAAAAAGAATAGTAATCACCAAAATGAATGGACTATAATAAGATGTGTTTTTCCATTCCCGTTTTTATTCATCTGTTATTTGACAACTTTACCACTCCCTCGACTAAGCTCTCTCCTCCTTAGCTCAGTAATTTCCACCTGGATGACGTAAGACGGTAGGAATGACCTTTTCGTAACATAAGAACTAGAGTAGGAAAAAGATCAAGAGGTTATCAAAATTCAACCTTTTTTTTATATATTTTTAAGATAAAAATACCCGATATGCCAGAATATTATACGTTGTCTCTACATTTTACCCTGGCAAAGTATAAAAACTTAAGGGGTACTACAAAGAAAAAAAAACGGGCTATAAACAAGAACAAGATGACCCCAATACAGAAAAGAACAATCAAAGTAAATAATTATTGAAAAAGTTTCCTCTATTTTGTCATTTTCGGCAACTTTACTGTTTAAGTACCTTTACTTAATGTTACTTAAGATGCCTTAAGCTGATTAACCTCTTGTACTTAAGCTGCAATCCTTACTTGGAAAACACAGTTGCCAGCAAAAATAGAACGAGGATTTTGTACCTGAAATCAGTTTTTTAAGCTTACTTAACAGTTATGGCGTTTGGAAAAGAAACAAGATACATACAAGGCAATCATCCATTACTGGGCTACTTGCCAAACCTTTCTCGACAACTCATTCTTATACTTCATCTTATTATACTATAACACATAGCAAAGTTACCTTAGAAAAGCAAAATAGAAATAAAATTTTAACTTATACTGCACTAAATTTTTAAATCACTTTCTAGTATACCCTTTGATACAAAACCAAGACTTGTGAAATATAGCTGGTCAAACGTTTTATATTTGCTTTGACGTTTTTTTTATTTTTAAAGCTCTAATTTCACAAAAAATGTTGGGGGGAGGGGCGAAAAGTCTGTTTTTTTTATCTTGGAGAGGTATATTTGTGGTGTTTGCGATAAAAAGCAAATTTTTCAAAATCAAGGACGGGGGGGGGGAAATTTAGAAGGAGAAATACACCCACATCGACACCTGCTGCCAAGAGAGTAAATATAGCTAGTTAGATTTATCTTTACCAGTGCTTTTCTCAAACTTATAATATGCCACTTAATAATGCATATAATTTGACAGGGACTACATTGTAAAAAAACAGACTAAAAAGAATCAATTAAGATTTAAAGTGTACATTAAGCTTAAAAACTGAACTGTTTCCCGTCTATTTCCAGCCTATTCTGCTATTAATAGCCTATTCCAGCCTATTAAGCTTAAAAAGTGAACTGTTTCCCCTCTATTTCTAGCCTATTCTGCTATTAATAGCCTATTCCATCCTATTAAGCTTAAAAAGTGAACTATTTCCCGTCTATTTCCAACCTATTCTGCTATTAATAGCCTATTCCAGCCTATTAAGCTTAAAAAGTGAACTGTTTCCCGTCTATTTCCAGCCTATTCTGCTATTAATAGTCTATTCCAGCCTATTAAGCTTAAAAAGTGAACTGTTTCCCGTCTATTTCCAACCTATTCTGCTATTAATAGCCTATTCCAGCCTATTAAGCTTAAAAAGTGAACTGTTTCCTGTCTATTTCCAGCCTATTCTGCTATTAATTGCCTATTAAGCTTAAAAAATGAACTGTTTTCCGTCTATTTCCAACCTATTCCGCTATTAATAGCCTATTCCAGCTTATTAAGCTTAAAAAGTGAACTGTTTCCCGTCTATTTCCAACCTATTCTGCTATTAATAGCCTATTCCAGCCTATTAAGCTTAAAAAGTGAACTGTTCCCCGTCTATTTCCAACCTATTCTGCTATTAATAGCCTATTCCAGCCTATTAAGCTTAAAAAGTGAACTGTTTCCCGTCTATTTCCAACCTATTCCGCTATTAATTGCCTATTAAGCTTAAAAAGTGAACTGTTTCCCGTCTATTTCCAACCTATTCTGCTATTAATAGCCTATTCCAGCCTATTAAGCTTAAAAAGTGAACTGTTTCCCGTCTATTTCCAACCTATTCTGCTATTAATAGCCTATTCCAGCCTATTAAGCTTAAAAAGTGAACTGTTTCCCGTTTATTTCCAACCTATTCTGCTATTAATAGCCTATTCCAGCCTATTAAGCTTAAAAAGTGAACTGTTTCCCCTCTATTTCCAACCTATTCTGCTATTAATAGCCTATTCCAGCCTATTAAGCTTAAAAAGTGAACTGTTTCCCGTCTATTTCCAGCCTATTCTGCTATTAATAGCCTATTCCAGCCTATTAAGCTTAAAAAGTGAACTGTTTCCCGTCTATTTCCAACCTATTCTGCTATTAATAGCCTATTCCAGCCTATTAAGCTTAAAAGGTGAACTGTTTCCCGTCTATTTCCAACCTATTCTGCTATTAATAGCCTATTCCAGCCTATTAAGCTTAAAAAGTGAACTGTTTCCCGTCTATTTCCAGCCTATTCTGCTATTAATTGCCTATTAAGCTTAAAAAGTGAACTGTTTCCCGTCTATTTCCAACCTATTCTGCTATTAATAGCCTATTCCAGCCTATTAAGCTTAAAAAGTGAACTGTTTCCCGTCTATTTCCAACCTATTCCGCTATTAATTGCCTATTAAGCTTAAAAAGTGAACTGTTTCCCGTCTATTTCCAACCTATTCTGCTAGCACTGTTTCCCGTCTATTTCCAACCTATTCTGCTATTAATAGCCTATTCCAGCCTATTAAGCTTAAAAAGTGAACTGTTCCCCGTCTATTTCCAACCTATTCTGCTATTAATAGCCTATTCCAGCCTATTAAGCTTAAAAAGTGAACTGTTTCCCGTCTATTTCCAACCTATTCCGCTATTAATTGCCTATTAAGCTTAAAAAGTGAACTGTTTCCCGTCTATTTCCAACCTATTCTGCTATTAATAGCCTATTCCAGCCTATTAAGCTTAAAAAATGAACTGTTTCCCGTCTATTTCCAACCTATTCCGCTATTAATAGCCTATTCCAGCTTATTAAGATTAAAAAGTGAACTGTTTCCCGTCTATTTCCAACCTATTCTGATATTAATAGCCTATTCCAGCCTATTAAGCTTAAAAAGTGAACTGTTCCCCGTCTATTTCCAACCTATTCTGCTATTAATAGCCTATTCCAGCCTATTAAGCTTAAAAAGTGAACTGTTTCCCGTCTATTTCCAACCTATTCCGCTATTAATTGCCTATTAAGCTTAAAAAGTGAACTGTTTCCCGTCTATTTCCAACCTATTCTGCTATTAATAGCCTATTCCAGCCTATTAAGCTTAAAAAGTGAACTGTTTCCCCTCTATTTCCAACCTATTCTGCTATTAATAGCCTATTCCAGGCTATTAAGCTTAAAAAGTGAACTGTTTCCCGTTTATTTCCAACCTATTCTGCTATTAATAGCCTATTCCAGCCTATTAAGCTTAAAAAGTGAACTGTTTCCCGTCTATTTCCAACCTATTCTGCTATTAATAGCCTATTCCAGCCTATTAAGCTTAAAAAGTGAACTGTTTCCCGTCTATTTCCAGCCTATTCTGCTATTAATAGCCTATTCCAGCCTATTAAGCTTAAAAAGTGAACTGTTTCCCGTCTATTTCCAACCTATTCTGCTATTAATAGCCTATTCCAGCCTATTAAGCTTAAAAGGTGAACTGTTTCCCGTCTATTTCCAACCTATTCTGCTATTAATAGCCTATTCCAGCCTATTAAGCTTAAAAAGTGAACTGTTTCCCGTCTATTTCCAACCTATTCTGCTATTAATAGCCTATTCCAGCTTATTAAGCTTAAAAAGTGAACTGTTTCCCGTCTATTTCCAACCTATTCCGCTATTAATTGCCTATTAAGCTTAAAAAGTGAACTGTTTCCCGTCTATTTCGAACCTATTTTGCTATTAATAGCCTATTCCAGCCTATTAAGCTTAAAAAGTGAACTGTTTCCCGTCTATTTCCAACCTATTCTGCTATTAATAGCCAATTCCAGCCTATTAAGCTTAAAAAGTGAACTGTTTCCCGTCTATTTCCAACCTATTCTGCTATTAATAGCCTATTCCAGCCTATTAAGCTTAAAAAGTGAACTGTTTCCCGTCTATTTCCAACCTATTCTGCTATTAATAGCCTATTCCAGCATATTAAGCTTAAAAAGTGAACTGTTTCCCGTCTATTTCCAACCTATTCTGCTATTAATAGCCTATTCCAGCCTATTAAGCTTAAAAAGTGAACTGTTTCCCGTCTATTTCCAACCTATTCTGCTATTAATAGCCTATTCCAGCCTATTAAGCTTAAAAGGTGAGCTGTTTCCCGTCTATTTCCAACCTATTCTGCTATTAATAGCCTATTCCAGCCTATTAAGCTTAAAAAGTGAACTGTTTCCCGTCTATTTCCAACCTATTCTGCTATTAATAGCCTATTCCAGCCTATTAAGCTTAAAAAGTGAACTGTTTCCCGTCTATTTCCAACCTATTCCGCTATTAATTGCCTATTAAGCTTAAAAAGTGAACTGTTTCCCGTCTATTTCCAACCTATTCTGCTATTAATAGCCTATTCCAGCCTATTAAGCTTAAAAAGTGAACTGTTTCCCGTCTATTTCCAGCCTATTCTGCTATGCAAACCAAGCTTCACGTATAATATATGTTAATTAATTTCTTTTAAGCATATCATTTAAATGAAGAATTCCATTAACCTAATATTGAAACAAACAATTTTTTTATTAACTAAAAAACCAAGACAGAATACAGTTGCATTATAATGCCAACTACCTGAGAACTTTGTTTCTTGAAACAAAGTTTCAAGAAAAGTACACTGTTTTAAAGTACTTTGTTTTATTAAGAAAAGTACACTCATAAAGTATTTTTTGTTGTCTGGACTTTCTCCATTCTCTTTTCTTTCTGATGTTGTCTGGACTTTCTCCAAATGGACGTCTCCATTGTTAATCAAGTCAAGATAGGATAGGTCAGGATTTGGTTTAAGCTGCGGAGCAACGGAGCACAAATCAACATCAGAAACATCTTCATGGCAGATCAATAGAATAAGATTTGGAGCATCATCGTATTCATCAGCATTACTTGAAAGGTATATTTCTTCAACTTCTGTAAGATAATATAGATGAAAACTCTTTATAGAATGCAATCAACTTTACATTAATTACATCCTCTCAATCCTTTCTTGGGAGAGGGGAGATAAGCGCTAAATACTGTCCGTGAGATCAAGAAGACAAACTCAAGAAAACCCTATTAATGCCTCATTATAGGTTTTTCTCCAGCAAACACCTTGATTTACTGTTTATCTTTTGTTTACTGTAACAGCCCCTCCATTGAGTAGGCATGAATTTATTAGAATCGTTGTTATTTTCTAATAATTATCTTAACAATAAATATTATTCCGAGTTGTAATCTTGATTTATCCCAGAGGAGAATTGTTGTTTTTTTCGCAATCAGCTCCATCTGGTGAAAAATTGTTTATGGAACGATCTCCCTTCACGACTTCTGAAAGGTCGCCTTTAAACCCTTGTAAGAAATTTTAATCGTTTCATGTGGGATACTAAGTTATTACTATAATTGACGCATATCTTTAATCTTGAGGAAGAAAAAATTTTGCTATAAAAACTGATTAATAACCGAAAATTTGAAAAAAAAAGTTAAAAAGTTAAATAGTTTAAAAGATAGTTAAAAATGAGCAATCTTTGATAGTACAAACAACATTTCTTTCTCTGGGAATGTTTTTCTTTCTTTTTTTAAGAAACATTAATATAGCCTGAGCTTCAAAGGGTATTTTTGAAACCTAAAATAGCCAAAACGGTAAAAAAAATAACCAAATTGAAACTAATTAAACAGGAGAATTCTTGAAAAAAGTCGTTCCGATTTTCAAAACAAGACTCTATTCATTCAATTTAGTGTCCATCCATATCATTACTATAGAAGAACCTAAATTATATTAATGTTATTACGTTAATTATTAATTATATTATATTAATATTATTAAATCATATTAATACGACATTTTGCGAATTTTTGCAAGACAAAGTTAACCTGCAACGTTAGTATAAAAAAATAGAATGTCAGTTGATGTGCTGCTGATATTGTATTTTAATTGGAGACTTAATTTAATTTATTGTATTTTACACTGATATTGTATTTTAATTGGAGATTTAATTTACCAGAACATACGAGCAACAAGCCTTGAAACTTGCGATTTGATTCGATCACTGGGTGACTGGGCAAGGATTCATCACAAAATATTTTCAATAAGTACAAAGACCAAACTGATAGGTTATAATAACTGAAAACTACTACTAATACTAAAAACTCGCAGTAGTACCATTTCGCCAAAGGCCAACAGAGCTGTGAATGCTACCACTCTACTCATATCTATTCATAGTCTCGCTATTTACCCCCTCCATTTAAGTCCCAAATTACATTTAATCCTTTCTTATGATCTCTTCTAACCCAATTCGGAAACTATCTGCTGTTCCTTTGGCCTCACATGAATGACCAAAAAGCAAAATATTTGGCAATCCGTCATCTTTCATCTGTCAAATGTGCACTAGAAAGCCCTTGAAAGTATGATTAAACCAAATATTTCATTCAGCTTGTTGTTTGACATGAGGTCAGCCGAACGGGTGTCTAAGACTATCCGTAATCAGTACCGTCAGGAAAAATTTAACAAATCTTCTTCTGTCTTTCGAAGTACCCATTTTCATCTTTCACCTGGGAGTCTTTCAACAGCAACTTCCAATAATCTTTTTAGTTGGAAGGCTTATCTTCCTGTTCTTCCAGAATTTTTCAGCTGTGAAAAAAAGAAGTTCATAACAAGAAGATTGCCATTTATATTAATTTCTTTGGATTTCAAGATTGTGAAATTATGTTAATCTTTTCTTTTTGGTCTTTCTTTTCTTTTTTTTCTTTTTGCTCTTTTTTTCTTTTTAATCTTTTCTTTTTACTCCTTCCTTCCTTCTTATATTGCTTTTTGATGTTGTGTTTCCTTTCTATCATAATAAAAACTATGTTTAACCTTCTAGTTTTTCTCTTGAAATAGTTTAAAAGACTGTCAAAGGTTTTTAAAGCCAGACCGACAACGCAGGCAGTTTTTACAGATTTTTTCTGTAAATATTTCTTGGGTTGAAAACCATTGCAATTCACTCTGCAAGTTCTTTATATGTGAAAAGAAAAAAATACACCGAAGAGCCTTTTTATTAAAGAGAATGAAACCTGATAGATTGGTTGATTCTATCAGGTTGAAGAAACCTGATAGATTCTATCAGGTTGGAAACCTGATAGAATGGTTCCCTCTTTAGAGGGAACCATTCAAGGAGCAACAACAGGTGGAGGATCGGGGAATAGATCAACGGAGAACTACGGGTGCCAAAAATTTAGTCCGTCGGTTAAGAACTACTCTTGACTGAAAATTTTATTAAATCCCACCGCAACAACTTTATAAAAGGAGTGGCACTAATTTGCTTCACAATGATGGACTTTAAATAAAAAGAACGAATCATAAGCTTTAAATAAGCAAGTATACACAAGGGAGTTATACCCAGTGTGCCTCAATGATGAGACGAATTTGTAGCAACATCAGTAGAAAGCAGTTGTTGCAACATTCTTTCGCAATGGATGCTGCAGAGTTATACCCAGTGTGCCTCAATGATGAGACGAATTTGTAGCAACAGCAGTAGAAAGCAGTTGTTGCAACATTCTTTCGCAATGGATGCTGCAGAGTTATACCCAGTGTGCCTCAATGATGAGACGAATTTGTAGCAACAGCAGTAGAAAGCAGTTGTTGCAACATTCTTTCGCAGTGGATGCTGCAGAGTTATACCCAGTGTGCCTCAATGATGAGACGAATTTGTAGCAACATCAGTAGAAAGCAGTTGTTGCAACATTCTTTCGCAATGGATGCTGCAGAGTTATACCCAGTGTGCCTCAATGATGAGACGAATTTGTAGCAACATCAGTAGAAAGCAGTTGTTACAACATTCTTTCGCAATGGATGCTGCAGAGTTATACCCAGTGTGCCTCAATGATAAGACGAATTTGTAGCAACAGCAGTAGAAAGCAGTTGTTGCAACATTCTTTCGCAATGGATGCTGCAGAGTTATACCCAGTGTGCCTCAATGATGAGACGAATTTGTAGCAACATCAGTAGAAAGCAGTTGTTGTAGTATTCTGTCGCAATGGATGCTGCAGAGTTATACCCAGTGTGCCTAAATGATGAGACGAATTTGTAGCAACAGCAGTAGAAAGCAGTTGTTGCAACATTCTTTCGCAATGGATGCTGCAGAGTTATACCCAGTGTGCCTCAATGATGAGACGAATTTGTAGCAACAGCAGTAGAAAGCAGTTGTTGCAACATTCTTTCGCAATGTATGCTGCAGAGCTTTTTCTTTCATTTCATAAAGACTTGAACATCCTATTTTTTTAGAACGAGTTAAAGGAGCACGACCGGGGGGATCAAGGAACAGATCAACGAAGATCTAGGGCTGCCAAGATTGTGTCCACCCTTTAAGAACTACTCTTGACTGAATAATTTACCACATCTCATCGCATCAACTTCGTAAAAGAAGTGGCAATAATTGGTTTCACATTGATGGACTTCAAAGAAAAAAATTATACCAAAGCATAAGCTTTAAATAAGGAAGCATCCGCAAGGAGTGATACACAGTGTGCGAAGAATTATGCGACGAATTTGTAGCAGCAGTAGTGGAAAGAGGTTATACCAACATCTTTTCAAACTGGATGGAGCTCAGTTTTTTTTTTTTTCTTGTTTTTTTTCTTGTTCTTTTTCTTGTTTTTCCATAGAGGTGAACAAAGCTGTATCAAGAATATGTAGGGAACGTCCAATAAAAAAAAAATATTGATTAAAATTCTTGACTAACTCTCCTATTTCTATTTTGACTTTATTGAATAAAAAAAAATTACACGACAGCTTGAACAGAATGGAGTGGTAGTGATGGCATAATTCCAATTTCAGCCTAAAAGCAAAACGGACAAAATGGGAATAAAAGTCTTTTTGAATTATGAAATTTAAAAACTATCATAAGTCCCTAAATAGTGATTTAATTAAATATGAAGGGTAAAAAATTCAAATCGCGAAGCGATTTTTAAAAATGGATCGAATTCTTTCGAAATCCAAGCTCCTTTGTTGTAGTACACGCCAGGAAAGAATACTAAAAACGACAAAGATCTGCTTTGTTGCAAAACATTCTGAAGGAAAAATTGGGCCCCTGGCGATACCAGCAACCTCTTTCCCTCTCCCTATCAGATTCCTAGCTGACAGGTAGATATGTCAGACGTTGTTTGGAACAAAATCATGTCAGGACTTATAATCTGTATTAGCAGAGGCATAAACTAGACCTTTCAATACCCCTATCTCTCACAATGCTTAATTCCAGTTTTAACCAAAGTGCCCTTTCAGCACCATCGTCTCTTTCATTTTCATGTTTTCAGTGGAAAAGGTAGATATTGTGGGACTTGTTTAATCTAAAAATGAACAATAATTTTCAATGTGTATGTTTTCTGCCATGAAATTAGTCCATGGCCTTTTATAAGAACTTCTGCCTTCACTGCAAGAATTTTTATGTGTATAATTAGAGGCTCGAAATGGGCCTTTGGACCCTCCAATACCAAGTCCTATTGGTAAATTTCCAGCACAGAGGCAGGCAGGCACTTTCTTTTACAAATTGGCTTAAAATTCATGCGACATGTACCCTGCCCCCAAAGGACATAAGAGCGATGATTTTCAGAGGTGCATTTCCTTTCTCTGACCTCCAATCTGATTTAAATTTTTGGGGCAAGTGTTTTTTGAGGCCAAGTAGACAGAGCAAATTTACTTTCAGAGGCATTCATGAGTTCTAGCTGCTTTTCAAGCTAAAGCCCACAAATCCACATGAAATCTTGGAGGAGAAACCTAAATCCGAGGAGTCATTGATACAGAAGTTTTCAACCATTGAACTTTACTGCCCAGGTGCTACCAGGTTTTGAATTTTTATTGTTTTGGTATTTCTTCTCTACTGCAAAGATTGACTTGTAATTAAGAACTGCAAAAATTGTTCATGTTCATAGACAAGGGGTTACATATTTGCGTTAATTGGTTTATCTTTCATTCATCTTCAGGGTAGACGTGCATTCATGGATTTGGTTATGAAAAAATTACCAAGAATGATGTTGTGCCTATGTGGCAATAAGTTGGAATCATATTATTTTCACCATAGAATAAATACAAGGCAATTAGTAAGTACTATATATGAGAGGAAAATAATGTAGCCTTAGCTTATAATAACATAAAATAAATTTCACAAATAATAACATAAAATTGTGGCATATTTTATGTTTTGGAGCAAAATAATCAAGCATTATTTTCTATGCATCGTGTATTTTAAAACTAAAAATACTGATGTCAAATACAAAGTTGTTTTTACTAATGCAAAGTGTTCCGAGATACTCTATAAGGAATTTGTCACTTGTTTTTGGTTTTTTAAGTAAGATTTACTCTTGAAACATACCATTTCTCAAGTTTTAAGTGATTGACGTCAACAGAATTCAATCAATGGTAAATAAAGAAAACAGAAATGTCAAATGTTGCTCGTGAAATACTTTTGTTGGTGAAGCTGATAAAGTGTTGCAACGAAGTGTTGCAACGGCACCACTTCATGTTACCATTGCAACATAAGTCAACTTTAAACCCAAGACAAGTAGAAATAAGGCTACATTCGAACATAAAATTACTATGAATGAATAAATGAAACTTGAAATGAATAGAAACTAACTGAATAATAAAGTTAAACTTAAAACAAACAGAAATTACCGCAAATTAAATTTGGTAAGCTGCCCAGTTGAAGAATCCAAAATATTAGAGTGGTATTTGAATTTCAGTGAAAAACATAATATTATCAGTTTTTGTATCATAGCATTCTTTATAGTCAAAATACGCATCAGGTTTCCAGGAAATAATTTACAGCATTTCAAAACAAATACAATTGTGACTATCAACTTAAACCTAGTACCTAAAAACACGGCTTATTCTAAAACTATTTTTTCCTTTTAGTTAAATTTATTCAGCATACACAAAACTTGCAGCCAAATAAAACTTTTAAAATGTCAATTAACAATTTTTTTAAGCAATTAGTAAAACTCATTTCTTGGGTCTGAAGGGTTTAACAGTGTGACTATTATCTGCATTAGTTTCAAAGTTTTGATTTTGACTGTATTATTATCTTAATTGGTGCTTAATAGGCTATATTATTTTCTCAAACTAGTGACTTATCCAGATCATTTCGTCAGGCCAGAAGATACCCTTTTTTCAGGCATTTTTTAGGCTATATTATTTTCTCAAACTAGTGACCTATCCAGATCATTTTTTCAGGCCAGAAGATGGCCTTTTTTCAGGCCATTTTTTAGGCTATAGTATTTTCTCCAACTAGTGACCTATCCAGATCATTTTTTCAGGCCAGAAGATGGCCTTTTTTCAGGCCATTTTTTAGGCTATATTATTTCCTCAAACTAGTGACCTATCCATATCATTTTATCAGGCCAGAAGATCCCAAGTTGCCAGGTTTCAAAACAAAACCATGAAGGCGTTTTCGAGAAAAAATATATACATATATACACACATGGTTTCTCATTTGAAGAAATTAGACATGGATTTCAATTCAACTTTTGTTAATTTTAAGTTTGATTTTATTCTACTCGTTATAGTTTCTAATATAACTATTCTTTGAGCAACTATCCAGATCATTTTTTTCAGACCAGAAGATGGCCTTTTTTCAGGCCTTTTTTTCAGGCATTTTTTAGGCTATATTATTTTCTCAAACTAGTGATCTATCCAGATCATTTTTTCAGGCCAGAAGATACAAAGTTCTCAGGTTTCAAAACAAAACCATGAAGGCGTTTTCGAGAAAAAATATATGCATATATACACACATGATTGCTCATTTAAAGAAAGTAGACATGGATGTCAATCCAACTTTTGTTGATTTTAAGTTTGACTTGATTCTACTCGTTATAGTTTCTAATATAACCATTCTTTGAGCAACTTATCTTTGGAACACTATTTTTGAGTATAATAAAAAGAAGAAAAAACATGAAATGAAAAAAAAAACATGAAAAAAAAAATATAATAAAATAAAATAACAAGAAAATATAATATAACAACAATGTAATAACATACAATAAAAAAACATGAAATAAAAGAAGAAAAATAAAAAGAAGAAAAAACATGAATTTACCTTCTTTAATGACCATTGGCTCGAAAATAGTGGTCTGTTCGCTATTTTTCATTTCTCAGACTTGAGGTACCTTCCAAATTAATATTCTTGATGAAAATATTACCAAATTTGTACTTTCAAAGACTAAATCAGAATTCTTTGTGTGTTCTGTTTAACAAAACGGAGAAGCAATAGAAAAGTTCTTGCAAAAAAAGAAGAAATTCAATAAGAAATTGAAAAGAAATCTAAAAATAATATAATAATTATATAATATCATTATATAATTATAATATAATTTATAATTATAATATAATTTATAATATAATAATATAATAATAATATATAATAAAAATATAATATAATAAACTATAATAACATATAACATAATAACAAGATATTAATACCAATAATATAATAAGATAATAATAACAATATAATAACAAGAAAACATAATAATATATATTAAAGAACACGAAATAAAAGAAGAAAAATAAAAAGAAGAAAAAACATAAATTACGATATTTACCTTCTTTAATAACCATTGGCTTGAAAATAGTGGTCTGTTCACTATTTTTCATTTCTCAGACTTGAGGTACCTTCCAAATTAATATTCTTGATGAAAATATTACCAAATTTGTACTTTCAAAGACTAAATCAGAATTCTTTGTGTGTTCTGTTTAACAAAACGGAGAAGCAATAGAAAAGTTCTTGCAAAAAAAGAAGAAATTCAATAAGAAATTGAAAAGAAATCTAAAAATAATATAATAATTATATAATATCATTATATAATTATAATATAATTTATAATTATAATATAATTTATAAAATAATAATATAATAATAATATATAATAAAAATATAATATAATAAACTATAATAACATATAACATAATAACAAGATATTAATACCAATAATATAATAAGATAATAATAACAATATAATAACAAGAAAACATAATAATATATAATAAAGAACATGAAATAAAAAGAAGAAAATTAAAAAGAATAAAAAACATAAATTACGATATTTACCTTCTTTAATAACCGTTGGCTCGAAAATAGTGTCTGTTCGCTATTTTTCATTTCTCAGACTTGAGGCACCTTTCAAAATTAATATTCTTGATGAAAATATTACCAAATTTGTACTTTCAAAGACTAAATCAGAATTCTTTGTGTGTTCTGTTTAACAAAACGGAGAAGCAATAGAAAAGTTCTTGCAAAAAAAGAAGAAATTCAATAAGAAATTGAAAAGAAATCTAAAAATAATATAATAATTATATAATATCATTATATAATTATAATATAATTTATAATTATAATATAATTTATAATACAATAATATAATAATAATATATAATAAAAATATAATATAATAAACTATAATAACATATAACATAATAACAAGATATTAATACCAATAATATAATAATAACAATATAATAACAAGAAAACATAATAATATATAATAAAGAACACGAAATAAAAAGAAGAAAAATAAAAAGAAGAAAAAACATAAATTACGATATTTACCTTCTTTAATAACCATTGGCTTGAAAATAGTGGTCTGTTCACTATTTTTCATTTCTCAGACTTGAGGCACCTTTCAAAATTAATATTCTTGAAGAAAGTATTGCCAAATTTGTACTTTCAAAACTAAATCAAAATTCTTTGTGTGTTCTGTTTAACAAACTGGAGAAGCAGTAGAAAAGTTCCAACAAAAAAGAAGAAATTTAAAAAAGAAAAAGAAGAAATTAATAAAACGAATATTTGATTATAAGGAATTGATTAAATTTCAAAGTATAAAAGTTATAAAGGATAAAATGCTAAGATTATTAAGAATATTTCAAGTAACATGTGAATAAACAGTGTCAGATCCATTTTGTCTCAAACCAAAAAATATTGGAAGGGCTTGTTTGTATGTTATTATTGTATATTTTCATGTTGTGGAGTTCTGTTTTAAAATATACATTTCTGTCTTGTGTGTCTCTTCCTCTCTCTATAGTCAGCACCAGCATTGCCAACAGTATCACTGAACCATTTTCGTAGAGTTTAGAGGTCCTAGTAAAATGCAGCGGAAACAAATTTTTTAATTTTGAGTTAACATTGATATGACTGGTATAATATGCTCCTATTTTACTCAAATCTGGCTTGGATTCATTTTATGAAACCAAGCCCGAAACAAAAAAGTTCCCAGAAGGAATTGAAAGAATTGTCAGGATATATCCACCTATATTTTCCATAGGTAAAAATGGATAAAGAGCCATTAGAACTGCAGAATTTTGTGGAATTTAAAGTACATAAATTTTCAGACAGATTTCTTACTACTAGTACTACTAACAACTCACCATAGCCCCAAGCACGCTTCTCTTCCATCCAAATCTATTCAAAGCCTCTCTCTTTACACCGTCCCAAGAAGTACCCACTTCCCTTAAATCTTTCTTTGTGACATCTTCTCACCCCCAACTGCGGTCGACCTGCTTGCCGTTTAGGCCAAGACGGTTGGCCGAAAAGGAAAATCTTCCGAAATCTGTCATCCTTCATCTGCAAAACGTGCCCTAGCCATCTCAACCTTTCTCTCTTTATAGCACTAGAAAGCAGGATTGAGCCACACTTTTCGTACAGCCTACTATTTGAAATATGGTCAGTCAGCCGGGTACCCAGAACAATCTGTAAGCAAGTTCTCTGGAAAACATTTAGCAAAACTTCGTTCGCTTTTCAGAGCGCCCATGCTTCATAACCATATTTGACCACTGTCATCACTATAGCTTCTAAAATTCTAATCTTCGTTTGCACACTTATCTTCCCATTCTTCCAAACTTTCTTTAACTGTGAAAAACACACTGAACCTTGGCTGTCCTACTTTTAACATCTTCACTGCTCCCAGATTTCTTACCTACTGTCCAAATACCTCAAAATAAAGCTATTTCCTCATTATAACTTTTTTAGGCAAAGTATGCCAAGCAGTGCAACTGTCAGTGTAGCTTTTACCTCAAATTATCTTAAATTGCACATCCAGTGAGATAAGGTGGTGTTGAACCTCACGTAGAAAAACCTGTCTGGTGGTGTTTTGTAATTATGATCCCAGTTTAGCCTCCATTCAGGACTAACCCAGTCTTGATCAATTCCTTTCTTGAAGGCTTATAGGGTGTGAGACTGGACAGGGGCTTTGAACAGGCAGTTCCAGAGTGGGACAGAATGGACTGAGAAGAAGTGTTGGCGCTCTCGCCTGGTACAGCAAGGGACCTGGAGCTTCCTAGTTTGTCCTCTCGTGGTAGCTGAGAGGGACAGACATGACCCAGTAGGTCCCATTTCAGCAGCTTCCAAGTTGCTATAATGTCTTCTCTTTTTCTGCAGCATACTGAAGAAGGGAGTTAGAGTGAAGTGCTATATTCTTTGTAGGTTTTGTCTTGCAGAGTTAGGATAAGCTTTATGGTTCTTCTTTGAACAGTCTCCAGTACCTTCACATCATTTTATAGCTGGGTGAGGCTAAGGTCATGTCAAAGCTAGGATTATTGATTAGAATTAAGAATAAACAGAAAAAAACTATTTGTCTCAGTTAAAAATATATATTTTCTTCTATCCGTCCAACTTTCCAATACCCTTACTTAGAAAGGAGCAAAGGGAAAGCTCCAATTCTATTGACAATTTGGCCAAGTAATTATAACTTATTTTCAAGTTTTTCAATTACTTTGGTACTGCTGTGAGTTGTTAGTAATAGTAGTAGTAGTTGGAGAAAAATAAGTTTTGACCGGGAAAAAATTGATATAGAAATGGTGTCTTCGCCCTCCAAACAGAAAATAGACGGTTAACAACATATTGAAAATCTAAACCTCTAGCTGGATGTGAAATTGTTTTTTTTTACGTTTTTTCATTCATTTGTTAAAAAACTGAGAAAAATTAAAAAATATAAACTAAGTGTTTCACACATCTTTTATGGTCAACTTTTGACTTTGAATTCATTTCTGGTGTTCATTTCTTCGCCTGGCCGAAAGAAAACTATTTATTAGCAAAAATACATGTTTTTAAAGAAAATAAACTGTATATTCTGAGATAACTACTACTACTGTCTGTCAGGGTCTATTTGGTAATGTACATAAATAGGTTCAAACGTACAAAACGAATAAACAGGAGTGACAAAACACCTCAGTGCCCTAGACCTTTTAGAACAAGGCACGTTGTAACTTAGAGAAAAAGCTTTTATCTTATTAACCAAATGCATAAAAATTGCACTTCATCTACACTATGCACTTCATCTACACTACACTTCATCTAATTGCACTATGTAGGAACTAAATTTGTCATCATCACAGTGAACTTTTATTCTTCTTAACTAAGTTCGTCTTGAAATTTAGATTTGTTGCAAAAACTCCCCTTACAGGTATGGCAGGCAATGCCGTACCCAGAGGGGGGGGGGGGGGGGGGGGGGGTTGACCCAACCCCCCCCCCCCCCCCCCCCCCCAAAAAAAAAAAAAGAATGTTTTTTTGACTCGTAAAAACGTAACAAAAATGGATATAAATATATTTTTTAAGGGTTTTTTTTTGTGTAAACCCCTCCCCCCGAAAAAATCTTTGAGTAAAACCCCCGCCAAAAAAATCCTGGGTACGGCCTTGATGGCAGGCTGCAGTACACTCAAGTCCATTTTTCTTACAGGTGCCCTTTTCACTATCACAACCGTCAATACAAGAGTATTTGATAATTTTCAGCAGCTGAGACGGAGCGGTAGGGAGATCTGTTTTTATTGACGCAAAAACTTCGTTATCCTGCCGTTTCCATCCCAAACTTAAAGGGTCTATTGGGTTCCCGAGCCAGACTTGAACTTGACAGTAGACTCGTAACGAGTGGTACTTCGCTGCTGCCTGAGTTGGTGGCAGCTCTCGTGGACGCACGAAAGTGGTGGCAGTGCTCACTTTTCTGTGAAAGATTAGCTTTCTGGAAGCGTCAAGGTTTGAAATATCAGGGCAATCGTACAGTACCAACAAGACTCGCTCTCCTGCTGCCACAATATTATTAATCGATGCGAACTTGTCACAAAATATAGCAGCACTGTCCCTGAAACTCTTGTCGGTAAGTAGCAGTTGAACAACTCTGCCCTTTCCTATTCCAAAAAGGTGAGAGGTTGCGTCATAACCTACCACGGCATGACAGAACAGCATCAGATGGCTGACATCTGTTCCAAGCTTTTGTTTTATCAGACTAATATCCCAAGCTGAGCTGGTACCACCAAATTTAGCTTCGGGTGAGAAATATAAACGCCTGGAACACAAATCTGATCGACTGATCAGAAGAACCAAAATGTCAGTATCATCAGCAACCATGATGGTGTATGTAACGCGAGCAGCTTCTACTACTTTTTTTGCAATCAGAACGTCGGCGTCTCCTTCCGAGTGGAAAACTTGCAAACTGATGACTTCCAAATGGTTGCTGAGCAGCTTCAGTAAAAAATAAGAGAACTTATTGCACAACCTTACTAAATACATAATTACAGAAACTTCCAAATCTGTTTTGCCACTAATCAAGTCCAAATTTCTTAACAGCTTCCTTTTTAGAAGAGTTTCGGCTTTTGGACTTGATTAATTTTGACTAAGAAATTGGGACTTGATTAGTGGCAAAACAGATTTGGAAGTTTCTGTAATTATGTATTTAGTAAGGTTGTGCAATAAGTTCTCTTATTTTTTTCAATGTAGAGGGGAGTTTTTCGAACATGTAAATGGTTTACCTATGGGGGCTCCCTTATCTCCTTTATTAGCTAATATTTTTGTGGAGAATATTGAAACAATTGCGTTAGATTCATATTTTTTAAAACATATTTTCTGGGACCGGTATTTGGATGATATTATTTCAGTATGGGATTATGGGGAGGAGGAATTAAAAGGATTTTTGGAACATCTTAACTGTTTGGGGGGGGGGGATTTGAAGTTTACTGTTGAATTACAAGAGGATGGGAAGTTTCCATTGCTTGATGTTCTTCTTTTAAAAAATGAAAATAGTCTGGATTTTGAAATTCACAAGAAAACGACAAATAACAATAGATTTTTTTTTTCTTATAGTTCCGGTCACGCTCGGCAAGTAAAATTGGCTTGATCATTTCTTTAACTGGCCAGATCCTTATTATTTGCTCTCCAAAATTGTTTGAGGAGTTGTCTTTTCTAAGAAAAATACTAATAAGCAACATGTATCCAGAGTGGTTAATTAACCAGACTTTGTCAAAGAGAAGAAAAAGATTTCTAGAGATTCCTAAGGAAGTCTTGGAAATAATTCGGGAGAAAATGTTCTTTGTTCCTTACCATATGTACCCAGGCTAAGTGAAAAACTCAAAAGAATTTTACAGAGTAATGGTCTAAAGGTAGCTTTAAAGAGTAATAATACTTTGGGTAGTTTTCTAAATTCGGGTCTATCAGATCCCAAGTACTTGCGGAAGCTCATATGTGGGACGTACTAACCAGAATTTCGAAATGAGATTGTTACAGCATAAAGATTCTATTTCTTTGGCTTTACAGCAAGATTCTAAGTCTCAAGATTTTACTTCAGCCCTTTCAGAACATATGTTAAATTTTCCAGACCATTTCATTTTGTTTGATAATGTCTCTTTGATTTCTAGGGAGCGGGGTTTAAAGCAAAATTTTCGTGAAACTCTTGAAATAATGAATATCTTAGTCAAGAACATTGCTTTGAATTGGGACACAGGTGAATTTGGGCTAAATTCTATCTACAATAATTTATTAAAATCTGACAAAGTAAAGTTCAATTCACCCAATGTAGTTGACCTCTGTCCAAGTGTTATATCACTGAACGCTAACGAGCCGAATCCAAGAAGGTTAAAGAGGCTAGCTTCCGCCTTTGCTTTGAAAATCATTAGAGAATTAAACAATATGTAGTTTTATTTGATTTTGTATATAAACTTTTGTTTTAAATTGTTTTAGTTTAGTTTTACTACTGATTACAGTCACTGCATATGTGACTAAAATATCTAGTATTTTTGCGAATTTATATCACTATTATCATCATCACTGTATATTAAGAGGATTTTATCCCTATTTGAACTTTTATTTATGCTGGTCTTGAAAGTACCTAAATGGCTCTCTGTTGTTCTGTCATCCCACTTCCAGTCATAAGACCAACCGATGTCTTTAGGCTTTGCATATACTCTTGTTCAATGGCAAGATCTGCTGAAAGTCCGGCCCAGCGTCACTCTGATCTTCTAATGGTGTGACCTCTGTGTTCAAATACTTTGAAGATTTTTGGGTGACTAGTTTGGAGCTTAGCCATCTCATGATGGTATATCCAGACTGACTTGAAATAGAGATTATGTCCAGATGCTGCTAAAACCGGAAGCATGTCTACTGCAGCTTGTAAGTGCAGATCCAACAGGCCAAGTAACTCAACACATATGAATTTTAGCAGTATCCCAACCATATCAAGATACTGAAACCAGAGCTTTGATGTTCTCTGAGACTGTAGATTCTGGCGTTGCTGCTTGAAAAAGTTATCCAGTTGCTTGAGCTTGAGATTAGGACTGACATCTTCAGGTGGGAGGTATCCGTCTAGGACGTCACTGAAGACAGTAGACATGTCTAGAGAAGCCAACGTTGCTTGCTCGTCTTCGAGAAGATGGGCATATATGGCTGAGCTCATGAGAATATGATCACGAATAGCTCTGAAAATCTGCCGTATCCCAACCATGTCAAGATACTGAAACCAGAGTTTTTCGTTCTCTGAGACAGCAGATTTTGGCGTTGCTGCTTCAAAAAGTTATCCAGTTGCTTGAGCTTGAGATTCTGACTGAGATCTTTAGGTGGGAGGTATCCGTCTAGGACGTCACTGACGACAGTACACATGTCTATAGAAGCAAAGGTTGCTAGCTCGTCTTCGAGAAGATGGGCATATATGGCTGAGCTCATGAGAATGTGAGCACAAATAGCTCTGGAAATTGCTTTTCCAGGGAGAATGTGTAGTACTGCACCTGGTGCATATACCAGTTCCAGGACCTCTTTCAGACCAGAACCTTGCGGGAGGTGTCCTATGCATCTGACAAAACTCATCATCAAATGGAAACTGCCTAGCTTAAGAACAATGCTACTCAGCTCATTCGTGGTGTCAGACTTCAAGATCTTCATTGACTTCCACCAGAGCAGCTGATCAAATGTGAGAACTGGTACGAATCCGTATGTTCTCCCTTGCCAAGCAACAAAGCGCAAGGTTGAGAAAAGGCAGGATTCGTTACTAGATGGGAGATCAATCATGGGCAAGAACAAGATGCTTGCCTTACAGTGAAGGTTTCCCGTTTAATTGTGAATTTCGTTAGAGAAAACTGACTGCATGAAACCATTTCAGCTTGGCCTTGGAACATTCAGGAACCCAGTAGAAACTGAATATCATAAGGGGCTTTATAAAGGTCTGTAGAAATTGATACCTATTTGGAAATCGTTATTTGTTTAGAATGGTGAAAATGAATCAAAAATTTGTGCTCATCTTCAGAAAATGACCAATGAACATAGGTCACTAGCGGTTTTTTTTATGTTTTTTAACTTTAAAAATAAAAAATAAAAACAATAAAATGATAAAATGTGACGTTTATTTTATATTCACTCAAATACAATCATTTCTTGAAAAGGAAACCATCAACAGGCTGCTTTTCTTATCACGGTTCCTTATTCTCGGATTCTGAAACAATAAAAAAAATAGCAGAGAAAAACTAAAAGAAAAAAAATTTCGCAACGCGGTGGAGATTTAGATTTTTGATATGTTGAAGTGCTCTCTTTTTTGAACTCAGTGGTCAAAAATGATTTCTGTATCAATCTTTTCCTGGTTTGACCATTTTTTTTTCCACATCTTTCTCCTACAATAGTGCAACTTCTTCTGTTTGCAAATGTAATGTAACCATAAAGTTTAGTGCTCAAACAATGCACCTTGTGAACTTAAACATTAAATTGGTATTATATGATTTAAAATTTTTTAAGTTTACTAGATTGGGCTTTTATAAGGCTAAATTTGAAGCAACTCTGAATGTAAATAGGTAAGAATTTTGATGTTACACTGCTTAGTTCAGAAGCGAATATTAACAAGGCTGTTATGGTACTTGATCTAAAAGAAGGTCTACTGAAAATAGGTAGAACCTAGGGACTGAAGCAGGTAAAAGGTTGAGAAGCACTAGCCCTAGAAATGAAAACGAAGCTTCTCTTGTTTGTGGAAGTTAACTTTCATTTAGAGATCTAAACAAATGACCAAATGAGATAAATCAAAAACAAACTTAGCTAATAGTAGACATTTCCAAAAACTTTCTAACACCTCTAAGGTTTATGACAATCTTTAGGAAGAACAATAATTCACTTTGGTCTAGAATTTTAAAATAATAACCCTGTTTTTTACCAAACCAACATACTAAATTCTTACATTTGTTGATGGATTTTTTTTTAAATATGAAAACTCTGATTTTCATTCTTAGGTGTTTTTTCACAAACATCTTTCTTCATTTGGCAGCCTAAATACTTTAATGAGATTGTCATCAAAGTTCGCTAATACCTTTGGAGAAAGTGCTTTAATACCAGTATCTTTGATTAGATCCTCACAAATTCTCTTAGATCCACAACAAGATCAACTGTTAGATCCACAACTGTTAAATACCTCTGAAATTTCTGGTAATCTTTAAGAAGAAGCATAATTCATTCTAGTCTAAAATTTAAAATAATAACCTTAATTTTTAGCAAATCAATATGCCAAGATCTTACACCTTTTGACGGAAATTTCTTCTAATATGAAGACTATGATCTTCCTTCTTATGTGGCTTTCCTCTTCATTTTTCATTCTCTTCATTTCATTTTCATTTTTCTTCATTCTATTCTGATCAGCAGTCTAAGGACTTTGATGAGATTATCATCAAAGTTCTCCAATACCTTCAGAGAAAGTTTTCAAGTTAATCTAAGTTCTCTAATGTCAGAGCCTTTGATGAGATTGTTCAAGGGTGCCTGCAAAAATTTTCCTAAGGTGGGGGCGGGGGGGGGGGGGCAGGTAACAGAATAGCAGTGGTGGGTGGGGGCAGAGGAATATATCTAGGATTCATTTTCTTATGAATATGTTTATTTTTAAATATATTTAGAAAAAATTTTCAAATGAAAAGAGTAACTAGCTTTCCATACAAAATGAAGCAGAACTCAGCCAATCTTAAACAGTAAGAATTCCTATCAAAGGGATCAATCTGCATAGTGAATAGTATATTTAATTATTGCGCACTATTATCCATTTAATCTTAATCCATTATGTCCAAAACCTAAAGTAAAAGGAAATCAGACTCAAACCAAAATTACAGAAAGATAATAAACCTGCACAGTTAAAAAAATAAAACTATTAGCCCTGAAAATGTAAACACTTCAGGAGAAAAAAAAGCAAATCTAGAAAAAGTAGTGTCTTTTCCTATCCAATATGATTATCAATGATCATCATTATCATTTCATTTATAACCCGTTACAAAAAAAAAATGGGCAGGGCCCAGAAAAACTAGAGTAAAAATCAAGAAAAACGAAAAAGAAACAACATAAAGAAAGATATTCTTTCTCTGCAGAAAAGCTACTTGTCCGAGTTGGCAGTTCCATCAAACACTTTGCAAATTTAAAATAAAGGCATTGAACTTGCTTTCTCATACCACAGTTAAAAAAAAAAGCAAATCTAGAAAAAGTAGTGTCTTTTCCTATCCAATATGATTATCAATGATCATCATTATCATTTCATTTATAACCCGTTACAAAAAAAAAAAACTGGGCAGGGCCCAGAAAAACTAGAGTAAAAATCAAGAAAAACGAAAAAGAAACAACATAAAGAAAGATATTCTTTCTCTGCAGAAAAGCTACTTGTCCGAGTTGGCAGTTCCATCAAACACTTTGCAAATTTAAAATAAAGGCATTGAACTTGCTTTCTCATACCACAGTTAAAAAAAAGACCAAACAAAAGCAAGAGCACGTAGGTGAGGTTATTAGATAGTAACGGTTATCCTATTATATAACTGAGAACAAGTACATTCTACTCAGATACAAAAAGTTTGAAGCAAGGGATGCACACGCAACCCGAATCTTACAAGCACAATTTTGCAGTGCCAAGTTTGCAGTTTCTTTCAGATTTGCTCCAATAGGCATAACCAGGTAAGTAAGGCTGCTAGCAAAAGGAATTTCAGAGCCACATAGCCTTATTGAACTTCTATTTCCTTTATAGTTAAATGGTAGAACAACTCTTCTTGGAGAAGCTCAAAAGTCAAAGAGCATCATTGGAAAGTGCAGGAAAGCGCAGGAAACAGTACACCAGAAAAAATGTGATTACTATCGCACATGGATTTTAAGTGTCAAATTAGATGAAAAAAAACAGAAGGAACTAAGGAGCAACGTTAACACTTAAAGCAAAAAAATATACTATATATTAGGGTGACGTCATCACCCTGAATCTGATATTGTGATTTTCATTCAGATCGCTTGACCTTTTGAGGGTGTTTCCCGTCTTTTTTGAAAATCAGGCAAATTTTTTCAAGCTTGTAGCTTATACTTGTCTATAGGTGTCCAAGGCGTATACTTGTCTATGGAAGTTCCTAAGCCTTAGAATATGCTACAGAAGGAGTAGAGTTAGGAACTCAAAAAAGCTTACAAGGGGATATTATTTAAGGCTCTGATTTTATTCCTAGAAGCTTTATTTATTCATTCCTAACAATATTAACAGCCTCAAGCTAGTGACATAATTTTGTAAAAATCTTGGAGGTGGATGGGGGGGGGGGGTAAAGTTGGAGCAAACTTTCCCAAATCAAGTGAAAACTGAAAAATTTGCCATATAGTAGCTTAAAGGTAAAAATACACTAAAGAATACTGACCTGTTTCTATTGATGCTTGAATTATGATGGCTTACCTTAGTTTTGACAAAGATTTTTGAAGAAAGTAATTTTAAGCTGGTGGTGGGGGGGGGGGCAAAGTGGGGTATGGGGGTGAAACCAAGGTCTGGGAGAGGCAGTTGGCGCCCTGCCCCATAGTAAATTATACTCCCGCCTGGAACAACAGAAAAAATCATGGAGAATGCAGAATTGGGAGTTATATTTGACCATTGGGGGGTGGGTGGGGGGGGGTTAAAGTGAAGCACTTTCAGGAATGATATAAGTGGGCTAAGTAATTAGGCTAATTGCAAATTATTTAGAAGTAGTTTTCAGAACTTTTAGTGTTTCCTTTTGGAGAATCCAACCACCACATCTATACCAAAATTATAATATCAGCAGAAAGAAGGGCAATTGCCTAGATTGCTACCTGGAGATAAGGAAACATGTTGAGAAAACAATTCTTATTTCATAATATGCAGGATAATCACAATTAACACATTTTGCATGCAACCTTGCTAAACTTCACCCTGAGCCCCCCTAATGTGCAAATATATAGCCCAAATTATATATTTTTCAACACACTATGCCACCTGTAACTTATTGTTCAGTTTTTATTTTGTCACAATTGATTCATTTTAGAGGAACAAAGGTTGAAACAATAGAGCTGCATTGCAAAAATAAATGGAAAATATATAATTTGGGCTATATATTTGCACATCAGATGGGGGTGGGGTAAAGTATAGCAAGGCTGCATGCAAAATGGTTAACAATGATTATTCTGTATATTATCAAGTAAGAATTGTCTTCTTAAGTTAGAAAAGGGTAAAGATACATCAGCAGTCCACCATATAAAGAGACATGTTAAGAAAACAATTTTAACTTCATAAAATGCACAATAATCTTAGTTAATACATTTTGCAGCAGGAGAACCTTTATCCTCACTTCTTTCCTTGTTTTTGTAGTTTTTCTAAGAAATTCATGAATTTCTTAGAACCTATATATTAACAGAGTGTATAACAACAACAACCCCCACCCCCAATGCACAAATATATACCCAGTACTGTATTCTGAACCTAAGTATAACCTATATTTTCTCACAAATGAACTCTACACCCATCCCATGATGTGCAAACATACACCCTTATTTGGATATATTTAGAGGCGGGGGCAAAGTTCATGTACTTATGTACTATCTGTCACACATGCACCATATTATATAAGGAAGATGCTTAAGAAACTAGCCAAATGGGTTTCTTTCTATAGACAATTGGATTAAAAATTGTGGTTTGTCATTGCATTTGCAATATCTAAACTACTGTTTTTTGGGGTTTAGGGGGAAAAAAGGTACCTAGGCTGGGTTAGGTCAGGTTACATATTTAATATATGCTATGCTTTACCCCAAACTCCCCCCCCCCCCTAATGTGCAAATATATAGCCAAAATTTGTTTCTGAACTATTATATTTTCATCATATTTTGCTTTTTTCATTAGCATTAACCAAACTACAGAAGGTACATAAGTGCCAAAGTTCATTTATGAGAAAATGAAGGTTATATTTAGATTCAGAATGCAATTCTGGGTATATATTTGCACATTGGCGGGGCGGGGGGGGGGGGGGTATATACTCTTTTAATATATCTAAGAGATTCATGAATTTCTTAGAAAACTGGAAAACAAGGAAAGAAGTGAAGATAAAGGTTCTCCCACTGAAAAAATATATTAACTAGGATTATTGTGTATACTATGAAGTAAGAATTGTTTTCTTATCATGTCTCCCAATGTGGTGGACTGCTCATACATCTATACCTAGAAAATATGGTATGAATTCAAAACTGTGACTAATCATAAGGAAATATGCTAAGAAAACAATTCTCACTTTATAGTATGTATAATGATCCTAGTTAACATATTATCCAAGGGAAGAACCCTAATCTTCAAATCTTTCCACTTTTTTCCTTCTTTTTCCAACTTAAAAGAAAATAAAATATGATTCTTTTTTTCATTTTTTTTACAAAACTTTTATGTTTTGAAATTTGTGCTATAAATGATTTTTATAGATGGTGTTCATCTTGGCTGTTCTAGTTTTTTTTTTTTTTTCTAATTTTAAAATACAGTTCTAAGACATTCATGAATATCTTAGAACCTATATATTAGCAGAGTATATACCCCCATCCCCCTAATGTGCAAATATATACTGAAAATCGTATTCTGAATCTAAATATTACCTTCATTTGCATTACAAATGAATGGTACCCCCAACCCCCTGATGTCCAAATATACCCTGATTTGGATATATTTAGGGGTTGAGTAAAGTTGATTTGGTTATATTTAGATTCAGAATGTAATTTTTGGTATATATTTGCACATTAAGGGGGTGGGGGTATATACTCTGTTAATATACAAGTTCTTAGATATTCATGAATGTCTTAGAACTGTATTTAAAAAAAAAAAAAATGGAACTAAAACAGCTGAGACAAACACCATCTATAAAAAATTATAGCATAAATTTAAAACATAAATGTTTTGTTGAAAGCATGGAAAAAATTTAATTTTTTTTTAAGTTGGAAAAAGAAGGAAAAAAGAGAAAGAATCTGAGGATAAAGGTTCTCCCCTTGGATAATATGTTAACTAGGATCACTATACATATTATAAAGTAAGAATTGTTTCTTGACATGTCTGCTTATGATTAGTCACAGTTGTAAATTTATACCAAAAATATATTATTTGGGCTATATATTTGCATATTACAGGGAAAGTGTAGCAAGGCTGCATGTAAAATGTGCTACCTGTGATTATTCTCCATATTATAAAGTTAGAATTGTTTTCTTTACATTTTTCATTATCTCAGCAGCTATCTAGGCAAATACCAAAAGAAGTAAGATCTTAGCACATTGATGAGCAAAAAACTGGCTTGATATTAGGTTACCTGTAGGTTAATTCCATAGCCTAATGTGAGAGTTATTCCTCAAAAAGACCACATCAGTTAGGATTCTCTACATATTGGCTAGCTTAATTTCAGAAAAGTTTATACGCTTAATCTTTTCAGAAATGACGGAAAATGTTGAATTTGTGGAAAGGTTTAAAAGAGAAATACCAGTCTTAATGTTTTAGTCGTTTGAATATATGAAAAAAAAGCGCCATCTGCATCATGAATCTTTTAAAAAGTATCGAATTTGAGAGAGCAATGAAAGTCAACATTTTGGAGATACAATAAAATTCCCCGATTAAAAAAACGCACCAGTGCGAATCAAAATAAAGACGAAAACGATGAAATTCCTTAGTTGTGTTTTCAGGCACTGGGTTTGAAGCGTGTTTTCATAGGGTTCGGCAATAATATTTTTAGGTTCTCCATGTTTAACACAGCGTAATTTTAAAGCGTTTTCATCTTACGAGTTCTAAGCATGTTGGACACGGTTTCTTCACAATTCTAAGCAGTTGGGCACAAAACCCCTATGCCATCCCGAGGCCAGAACAAAATTTGCACTTTACTGAAAAAAATATAAATGTTCTTTTATAACTTTAATAAATCAAACAATATTAACATTTTGATTACTAAATATCAGTATATGTATATTAAACTGACAATGCATATTCATTTGTATTTTTTCAGTAAAGTGCAAACTTCGTTCTGGCCTTGGAAAGGCATAGGGGTTTTGCGCCCAACTTGTGGTAATTTCTGCTCGTTTTGAGTTTGACTTGGATAATTATTGTAATTTCTGTTCGATTTGGGTTTCATTTATTTATCGATGCTGATTTGTAGTAGTTTCACGCTTGGTAGATTATTTGATTTTATTTTGCTCATTTTTTTGTTTAATGGGGTTCTTTACTTTTCTTTGAAAAGCTTATTTTGTGGAAAAAGTTTTTTTTTTAATTAATTTCTGTTCGTTTTATATTTCGTTCTTGGGATACTGCTGAGATGCCTTAATGGGAATTAGCATTAACACAGTGCATTTTGATTTATTCTTAAGGCAACATTTAGTTTTTAAACATAATGGGCAATTGGGAGGGTGGGCGTGGGAGAGTGGGAGGGGGATTAGTTGACCCCTAATCACTTTCGACTATTAAAAAGTGCATCAGCCCTTTCTATTTTCAATCGAATGAGCCCTTTTCGAAGTTCCCAAGACAACTACTTTGATACGAAGTGCCCTGGTCTAAACAACAACAAAAAATAATACATTATACCCACATCGATCTTTACTATAAAATGTCAAGCCTTCCAATCACTTTCGACAATTAAAAAGGGCACTAGGACTAGGCCTAGCCTTGGTCTGTTAGGGTGGTTGTCATCCTCTAAGACCTAATTTCCAGAAATTTCAACTACGTTAAACAAAATGGCTATCTCAAAATTTTGATTGGATGTGTTTGGGAAAATGGTGGGCGTGAGAAACATTTTTCAAAAGGCACTAGCCCTTTGATTTTCCAATCAAATGAGCCCTTTTTCAAGTTTCTACGACAAAGATTTCAATAAAAACCTTAATGCCCCCACGGCATAACATATAACCCTTGCCCTGAAGACTTTGGGGGGGGAGTGCCCTGCTCAAAGGTATAATTTCCTGAACTTTAAACAGCGTGGAACAAAATGGCTATCTCAAAATTTTGATTGGATATGTTTGGGGAAATATGCGTGGAAAGGGTGTTAGTTGCCTTCCACTCACTTTTGAATAATAAAAAGGGCACTAGCTGTTTCAATTTCCAATCGAAAGAGCCGTTTTTGAAGTTTCTATGACAACGCGTTCTATAAAAACCTTATATGCCAGGGTATAACTTACAACCCTTGCCCTGAGGGCTGTGGGGGAGTGTCCTCCTCGAAAACATAATTTCTATCTGGAAATCAACAACACTGAACAAAATGGCTATCTAAAAATTTTGTTTTATAGAAGGCGTTTTGTTTTTATAGAATATAAGGTTTTTATAGAAGGCGTTAGTAGAGGTGACCCTAAGGCCCCCACGCGACACCCCTGCTGCCACCTATAACTTTTTTGCACCCCATATATGGGCATAGAGTCCCTAGGAAGAACACGTGGTTAATGGGGTCAATGACCTCTTTCTCAATGACCTCTTTCTCCAGGTGTGTTTTTGGCACGCTCTCAGCGAATGTTATGATCCAGAAATAGTATTTGTTGCTGTTTCCGAGGCAAATGTCAAGGTCAATGTTGTAAGTGCACGCTCTCAGCGAATGTTATGAGTTTCCAGAAATAGTATTTGTTGTTGTTGCTCGAGGCGAATGTTATGATGCAGAAATAGTATTTGTTGCTATTGCTCGAGCCAAATGTTATGAGTTTCCCGGAAACAGTTAGATCACGTGTTTCCTTCTCAGCCAATCAGCGAGTCGGTTACATCCCCCTTCTCAACCAATCAGAGGGCTTGTTACATATGGTTTTCCCCGTTACATAACAATTCGCCCTTGAGATTTCGTATATAACGGACATGCAATGTGATTAAATTATCAGAAACTATTGTGACACAGTGCAAACATCTAGAATGGATAGAACAATTAACATAATTGATGAGCTTGAGGCCTTGGCAGCCGCAATTAGCAGTGTAAGTGCATTTTTATTTTCAAATGAATTTTCCTTGGACATCCTCCAGTATATTCAGCTAAAACGTAAATATATTCCTTTACCCCAAACCTCTCCCCCCCCCCCCCAAACCATACAAACATCATTATAATCAATGGAAAACATAAAATATATTCATTTTACCCTAACCCCCTCCCACACTGTTTTACAATCCCAAATTCTCGCAAAAAGAAATAATTATCCTTTCGTTAAATTTTGGCTTTTCTCAATTGTAATCTTTTCTCTAACTGAGACATCCATCGCTCTGTTGTTATTAGCCCGCTCTGGTTTGACACAAGGCTCTCCGGCGCGAGGCCTATAATTAGCTCTGACCCTTTTTAAAGCATTTCCTGCTCGTTAGCAGTTTAGTTTCCATAGATTTCACAGATTCAAAAGGACGCGACTAAAAACATGTTTTTATTTATTGGATAACTGAAAAAGAACCATAGCTTAGATCAATGCTTCGATGTTTGACTAAATATTCACATTTTCAACGTTTAGTATTAGGGGGGGATTTTCTTCAAACAAACTAGGCCGGCTTTTGAACGGCTCAGTGAGCCGTAATTCTCAGATTCAAAAGGATGCAATATCTTTCGGTGGGGGGGAGGGGATATTTTTCCATGTCTTTTCTCAGGGATATTTTCCGTGGGGATTATTTTCCTCGGGCTGTTTTTTCTGGGGGTGGGGTAAATACCAGCTATCGTAAAAGGATATGGAAAGATAAAAAATACCGTTAATACTTTAAATGCATCAAACAAGGCATGCTCAATGCAGATTAAAACCAGAAAAGAACAGAAACGCCTAAAATAAGAAATTAGGCTGACTTATATAGGCTGAATTTTGAACGGCTCAGTGAGCCGTAATTCTTCTTTCTCAGATTCAAAAAAAAGGATGCAATTAGTATATTTCACGAAATTTTTTTACGTTGTGCTTTCTTAGTGATAAATGCTTTCTAGACAAAATTATGCGGATGAGGATACTAACTTTCTTTCTGTAAAAAGGGGCAAATTATTTCACTACTAACTTTTTTCTCTTCTGTTAAGGCAAATTGTGAAGAATGTACGGCGCCGCCACCCACTAAGAAAGCCAGAGAGGGTGTGACAGCCCCATCAGTGCCAGCCCCAATGCAGTCATGTAGAAAGCTAAAAAGAGAGTGGATGACTGCTCACATGATGGTGAGCCACGCTGCTCCAACTCCCCAAGCCCATGACATTGCTGGCCCAGCTGCGCAAGAACATAGCGCTGCCGCCCCGCCCGCCCTCCAGCACGCGCTACCCGGGCCATCTGGCACCCAAGTGCAGCCGAGATATAAAAATGTAAGCATTTTTACCTCTAGTTATAGAAATAAATATCTATTTCTTCCATTGTTTTTTCAGTCTTTTCTTTTTCACTATTTTTCAACACTGTAAAAGTTTGTCTCAGAGATAAAAAAATGTTATTTTCTCTATAATCCCACACCCATTGTTTTAAATTTCTCTGCTCCCCCCTCCCTCGGAGATATCTAAATATAATGTAATTTTTTGCATGTCAAAGAAACCGCTCTTTTTCTAATCTTTGCTATTTTCTATTGTAGACATCTTCGCTTTCTCATAATAATAATATTTTTAGCTAATTTTCCACTTTACTGTTAGAGAACCTTTTTATCACAAAATGCTATTTTTGCTAGAATATTATAGTTTTAAGTGGCCTAGAAGTAAACCTTTTATTTCATCACAGTAAAATTATGTCAGAGATATTAAAGGACATTGTTCCCCCTTTTAAATCAGGTCACTGTTATCGCATACATTCAGCAGTCTGCTGAATCGGCTCGTAGTGAAGCCGAAAAGGGATACTCTATCCCGGACATAATTTCCTCATAGAAAACTGCCTTTGCGTCATAAACTGCCGTTTTATTTAAACACAATTTTCTATGAGGAGGCTATCAAGTAAAGACCACGGTTTTTTCAAAAGCTGATTAGTTTCTACCCATTTCTTCCATCTTCTCGCTTTTCGCTTTTTTTTCAACACTGTAAAATTAAAATTTCATAGATTTTAAAAGATGTTTTTCCCCCACTCAATTTGTGTTGGACAGAGATTATAGCATTGCAATCTCTTACACATAGGCCTAATTCTAATTTGCGTAACGATTGTCTAGATCAACTTGCCTAGATTTTGCATGGAGAGACATTCCTGAATAAGAATTAACGGTTCTCGAATTTAATTGTACTGTTTCCCAGAGAATACGCTTGGAAACAGAACAGACACGAGATTAAAAATAATCTAGGCTCATTTGGAGTCCTAGACAACCTGTACGGGAAGTAGGCGAAACGACTTATGCCGCCTAACAATACGGTTTTTTGGGACATTATGTAAATGGCCGGGAGCCGCGGAGCCCGGAATGCGCCGATGGGTCCGGGAAGCGCTGTGGGGCAAGGTTAGCGAAGCACCGGGGGAAGCGCCGCGGGCCCGAGAAGTGCCACAGGGATGCGCCACGAGTCAGGGAAGCGCCGCAGGATGCGCTGTTGGCCAGAGAAGCACCACAGGGATGCGCTGTGGCTCCGAAAAGCGCCGTAGGATGCGCTTCTATGTCATATCTTAGATTATCTTAAGTGGAACTTTCAGTTGAATTAACCAAATTTTATTATGCAATAATCCAAATTTTAACAGTAGGGATGATTTGAACACTTTGAAAATAAGCTATTTTTTCATTTATAGATTGGACGACCATTGGTCCCCTACTCTCCGTCCAGTGAAGAAGAGGAAGAACCAATTCTAACACCGCCAGTGGAGATTCAGGACAACGAAATCATTAACTTTATTGAAGTACCTTTCGATATTGATGAGTTTATAGCTGATTTTTTTAATGTAGAAGCTAGTACAGTTGAGCTGGTAGACTTGAGCCCGAACACTTTGCAGCTTTTAGATGATTTTACAGGGAACCCTCCTCCTCCAGCCTCCGATACCATAACGGGTCCACTTCAATCGAATGAAGTGGCTTCCCATACCCCAGATATTGTTGAACAACTTGGGGGAGGGGGTACATCTTTCCCTGATTTTCAATTGTCGAATACAATTTTAAATAATATAGTTGTTTTCACTGCAACGTTTGGGGATCCTTTTAATACACTTATGGGGGGAAATTTTGTTTTTGATCCTGTAGAGATTGTGCATGCCTATGTAGATAAAATTCGTGCACTACTGGAGAAACAAATTCAATTGTGGGGGGTAGGGATTCAATTAAGGTTTCAATTGTTTTAAAGGTTTTTTATTTGAATGAGGGGAAAAGTGAGGTTTACTATCATTTTATACATTCCGAGATGCGCGTAATTTATCCAAATTTAGAAAATTTTGAGGGAGTTTTTAGTGAGTGGGTAGGACAAATTTATAGCGCATCTCGAGAACTTTAATGAAAATGGGAGTGGCTCAGTAGTTTTATTTATTGAAAATTTAAGTGTAAATATTTGTAAATTTAAGAAAGATTTTATTTTAAGAGGGGGGCAGGGTCTGATAGGGATACAGTTTCAAAATATAATCCAGATCTAGTAGGTTGTCGTGGTGTCCAGAAGATCTGTTTTGAAACAGATCAAAAGTGTTTCAAGTATGCTTTCCTCATATCAGCCTTTCAGCCTCTAGCAGATGACGCTACCAAGAAGAATTTAGATCACTGGGCTGTACATGGGAAGGATGGGTCCGATTTCCCAGTTGTAGATTTTTCTTGCTTAGAAGGAAAATACCCAGTAACGCTAAGATCTATTGACATGTTTGAAAGGGCTAATGCCCATTTAAATATTGGCGTTACTGTGGTACAATACGAAACAGAATTTGAAGATGGGACTCGTTCTAAAAAGAAGGGGGTGGTTTTCCCCGTAAGGGGCCCGTCAGTTGATTTGGTTAAACACTGGGTTTGGTTGCTTTACACGCCACCTAGTCAACCGAACGCAATCGGTCATTTTAACCCTATCACTGACATTAGTAGAGTTCTGAGGGAGGGTAAGAAAAGGGGGGAGCGTTTCTACTGTCCAACATGCCTGTCTAGATTTTGGACTGAACTAAAGTTGCGAAATCATATGAGACACTGTAGACGGCATGGATATCAGACAGTGGAAACGGTTTCAGGGGATAGGGCCATTCTACGTTTTAAAAATTTTTAAAATACCCTTCTCCAATGCAACAAAATATCTTTAGACTGTGAAGCTAAGCTGGTGGAGGTGAACGATCCTCAATTTCCAAACCGAGTCAAAGAACATCAGGCTATTGCAGTGTCCTATGCCCACGCGCAAAGAGATAGTTCTAACACCATGCGGTTGTTAGAAATAGTTGAAACATTGGATGAGAATGAGTGCATGGTCAAGGCATTGACTAAACTGATTGGCACGGCTAATGGCGCTATTTCTCGTTTGAGAAATACACATTATCCAATGGTGCTGTCTGCAGAGGATCGTCTCGCGATTAAAAATCAAAAAATATGTTGGGTTTGTAAGGGGGAGTTTGTAGAGGGGGATAAGGGGACTAAAGGGAAAAGAGGGGGGAGGGGGAAAGTCAGAGACCATGACCATTTGTGGCAGGAAATATCCTCGGGGGGTAGTAATTTTAGGGGGGTAGCGCATCAATCGTGTAATTTAAATGTTAGCCAGCAGTTTTTTATCCCAGTTTTTATCCATAATTCTAATTATGACTTAAAATTTATTTTACCGGCACTGGCACGTATGCATAGGGAGGGAGGGGGAGTAGATTGTCCATGGGTAAATAATTCATTTACCTACAACATTATTCCCAAATCAGTCGAGAAGTTATTGCTTCTCGAACTAAAATGGCAGGTAGTGGATAATGGGCGTGCGTGCTGGAATAAAATTAGGTTTTTAGATTCTTTTAGTTTTTTCCCCAAGGCATTGAGTCAACTGATTCAAGTGCAGAAAAGCGACAATTTTGATAGCTTTCTCTTGCTTAAACAGCACTTTCCAGACAGTGAAATGTATGACCTGTTGACCAGCAAAGGTATATACGCATACGACTATTACTGTTCTGGCGCTCGCTTAAGCGAGGAGAAACTACCTCCAATTGAAGCTTTTCACAATTCACTGACCAACAGTGAATGCACAGTCGAGGATTATGAGTTTGCAGGAAGGTGTGGTCCAAGGGGGATTGTAAAAATGGGTGGGATTATTATAGACTGTACTTGGCCAGTGACGTTCTAACTCTGTTGGATATAGTCTGTAAGAATACAGACCAAATCTATTCAGAGTTCGGGTTAGATATAGGATATTATTTTTCTACACCCAATTTAGTGATGGATTTAATTTTAAAAATTAGCAGGGAGGAAATAGGCCTAATCACCGACGTAGATCAACACCTTTTTGTAGAGCGTTCAATGAGGGGAGGGTATGTTTTTCACGGGGACCGCGTCTTATCAACCGATCCGAGCGGACAAAGCACCGGTGTAAAGTCAAATGCAGTGTTCTTGGACATGAACTCGTTATACCCCTCGGCAATGTCTCACTACTCTTTGCCGTGTGGGAACTATCAATGGCTTGAGAATCCTTGTGAGTTCCCCGACATTAACACCGTCGAGGACAACGGGCCACAAGGATGGTTCTTTGAAGTTGACGGTCACATTCCGCTGGCGCTTCACGACTCAGTCAAAGATTTTGTTTTTCCCTGTATCAATCGACCCGTGAGCAGGGACTCGCTGAGCCCCTACAATCGTTCATTGGTTGAGGATATGGGGATGCATTGGACCCCCTCCAAACAGAAACTGATTGCTGATTTGGACCCTAAAGAGAATATCGTTGTTCACCATGTGCTTTTGCACTGGAGGGTGAGCAATGGTTTCAAGATCACCAAAATACACAGGGTCCTGCAGTTTAATCAGCGACCATATTTGAAAACGTTTATCGATACTTTTGTCGATAAACGTTCTAGGGCAAATTCAAAGGTGGAGAAGGAATTGTACAAGCTCATTCTAAATTCAGCGTTTGGCAAAATGTGTGAAAGCGTACGTAATAGATCTCGCTGCGACGTCGTGACTGACTCTCTAGAGTGTGCACGAATTATTGCCGACCCCAATTTTACATCATTCACGAGCATAGAGGCCGGCATGGTTCTTCTACACAGGAAAAAGCGAAATGTAGTACTGAACAAGAATATAGCAGGCGGCAGTTCAGTACTAGAAATTTCAAAAAAGCTCATGTTGTCGTTCTTTTACAATGTGTGCAAGGTGCAATGGCCACGGGAGGGGGAGGTTCAAGTTTACTATGGGGATACAGATTCTCTGCTGTTAAAGGTAAATGGGACTGAAGATTTATTGGGTGATTTGCAAAATGGGGTGCACATCAGCTCGCGGATGGATTTCACCAACTGGAATCCATCCCTCTACCCCGAGTTGGTGAAACGTCAAGCCCCCAACCAACTATTAAAATTAAAATCAGAGACGGGGAGTGATTTGATATCCCGGGGGGTGTTCCCAGGTCCCAAAGTTTATTGCGTGGAAACACATAGTGGGGATGAAAAGAAGGCGTGTAAAGGGGTGCCTACACACTTTGTAAAGAGCAATTTAAACATGAGCGTGTACAGAGACTGTATAAAAGTAGCCTAGTGCCAAGAGCACAAGTGCTTGCAATTCGCTCTCTACAGTATAGAAATTATACTCTGAGAGTGGAAAAGAATGCAATGTCGTGTATATCTGACAAGGTCTATGTGCTCGAGAATGGTGTGAGTGTCCTACCTCATGGTCACTATCGTATTTCAGACCGAGTTGAATGCGTAGACTATCGTAATCAACTTGGTCTGGATAAATTAACCTAACCAACTAACCACCACCACCGCCAACCTGTTCATAAATTAACTAACCCAATCTCACTACCTTAACCACCACCACCACCACTAACCCATCCACTAACCTGTAGTAGCAGTGACGACAACTATTGTTTTTTCCACCGCGGCCCCGTGGGGTGGGGGGGGCCCTTCCCGCGGCCGGCTCCCGGGGGGTGGGGGGCCCTACCTTTAAATTCACTGTAATGTTCAACTGTGCTAGTTCATGTTCCAAGTGTTTTCTTTTTTTTTTTTCAAGTGTTGTTTTCAAGTGTTTTTTTTTTACAAAAAGTGTTGTATAGAAAAGTGTTGTACAAAGATGTTGTACAGAAAAGTGTTAATGTACAAAAGTGTTGTACAGAAAAGTGTTCAAAGACAATAAGTGTTTTTTATAGAGTGTTATCATTGCCGAGTTCATGATGAACAAAAAGAGTTTTCATGTTGACCAAGTGTCATGTTGAACAAGTGTTATCATATTGCTGTAATAAATGTTGCCATGAAATATTGTTTTTGTTGTTCTTGAATAGATAGATCTATGGGGAAAATTACTACTTATTCATTGAGCACATATGATTTACAGTTAGTTCTAGTCCGACTGTTGTCAACAGCATGTATCAATTTAAAACACCCTTCAGATCGTTTCTGTGTGGTCTGTCAATGTCGGGGAAAACAACACTTTTAGCTAAAATAATTCAAAATTGCGATAAAATGTTTTTGGAAAAGCCGAAAAAAATCTACTATTGCTATAGTATTTGGCAAGAGTCCTATGATAAAATAAAAGCTATTGCCGCAACCATACCAATACAATTCATACGGGGACTTGATGTTTTCAATAGTATTGAACCGAACTCGTGGTTGATTATTGATGATTTGGCTGAATCCATTGAACAGTTCTCACAGGAAATGCTACAACTGTTCACTGTTCGCTCCCATCATGAACACATTTCCGTTACTCTGGTTCTACACAATCTGTTTCATCAGAGCAAATGTATGCGAACCCTTGCTTTGAATTGCACCGTCTATATTATCTATCGAGTTGTTCGTGATTCTAGCTCACTCATAACTCTCAATAAGCATATATACCCTGGCACCCCTAAATTTCTGTTGTCAGCGTACACTCAGGCGACTAGCAAGCCTTATGGTTACATTTTGCTGGATCTTAATCAGAGCACGCCCGAAGATCTACGTGTAGTCACCGACATTTTCAACAATGAAATTACAGTATATCTTCCGGTGAACAGTAGAAAAGGTTATTAGTTGCCATTATGACACTGAAGAAACTACACGAACAACGGCATTTATTTTCTATTTTAAGCACTTCAAAACCTCCGCTTAGGAAGGCTATACTCAAACATGGTGTTGACAGTGATTTCATGAATCTAATATCTGAACTTTGTTTAAATTTAACTGAGGGCAATGTTCAACTGCCAGAAGGTGTTAGACAACAGACAAAGCAACATCGTTCCACTGTACGCGCCTTGGCTTGTAAAAACAAGGGAAAAAAATTTAAAAGAAAACGGCTCCTTCAAGCAGGCGGTAGCTTTTTCACACTTTTACTGCCAATAATTGCAGGACTTGTAAACAGTTTTCTCTAGAGAATGGCAAAACCCTATAAATTGACACCATTTGAACTTGTCCTCTCGCCCGTCGAACATTTTGAAGACAATCTAAGCAAATTCATTAATGATGAGAATATTGCCGATGACGAAAAACTGCTTTTACTTCAAGATGCATTGCGACGTATGGACAAACATAAACCTTATCGTGAGAGACCCGTCGCCGATCCCTCTAAACAGGAAACATCTCCTCAAGATTCTGCACAATCAAAGGAGAAGGAATTGAATTCGATTGTATTGAAAATTGGAAACCTATTGCCACTCACCTATCGAGAACAGAGTAAAAGAGTATTATCTTATCTCGTGTTGGAATCTGGCGATCAAGTTCAAGTCGAGAGCACAGGGAAACGAATTATAATTCAGGGAAAAAGTTATAATCTAGTTGATTTAATTTGTGATATGGTGACGAATCGTAAAGGACTCTTATCCTTTGACGATAATCTATACACCTTTCTGTGTGTATCAAACTTTCCCAAAAGTCTTATTGGCAATAAGCAAATTCTAAAGAAACTAATAGAATATAGTCCTCCAACAACACCATTTAAAAAAGAAGAAGATTCAATATTTGAAGATACTAGCACTACTGATTTTACAACACCTGTGGCTCCTAGTCAAAAGCGAAGACGAATTGATTCACCCTCCAGTGTGCAAAAGGGGAGTGGACATTACACTACGTGTTTACGTTCAAAATGGATGAAGTTTTGAAAGGTGTCTATAAAAATATTGGCGAAGCGGGAAGTTTGAGTTCTCCCAAAACGCTTTCCAATGTCTCCGGCACCACATTGAAAAATGCAAAAGAGTATCTAGAAAATGAACCGAGTTACACACTACATCGGAATCACAGGCTTCGCAGCAAACAATATCGACAAACTAAAGCCTTTTTCCCTCTGCATATAATGCAAACGGATCTTTTAACTTTAGACGCACTTCAACTACGTCACAATGCACCCTACAAATATATTCTAGTGGCAATCAGTGTCTTTAGTCGCTATGCCTATGCCATTCCACTACGATCAAAGAGAGGTGTTGAAGTTGCTCGGGCCATTGAAAGTATTCTTGAACAGGATTCGTATAGAAAAATTCAATCGGATCGTGGCAGTGAATTTGTTAACCCTCATGTGGAAAAGGTTCTTTTGAAATATAATACAACACTTTATCATAGTCACAGTCCGATAAAGGCTGCATTGGCCGAACGATTAATAAGAACGATTCGTCTATTAATTTCAAGATATTGCACATTGAAAAATACATCTGCTTTTATTCACGATTTAGATAAAATCATGTTGATTTATAATCAACGACCACATCGATCTCTGTCCAACTCTACACCAACGGATGTTCATTATAGTGAAAATACATTTGATGCTTTTTTAAAGCAATACTCCAATGGCAATGAGAAGAAAAAGAAGAAGAAATTCAATGTTGGTGATACTGTTCGAATTAATAAAACCACCAATATTTTTGAAAAGGGGAATTATTTATGGAGCACTGAACTTTTTAAAGTGTCCAAAATCCTAGACACCGAACCCACGACATATCGGCTACGAGACACCAAAGATGATGAGGTTCTTGGCGGTTTTTATGAATGTGAACTGCAAAAAGTTAGAAACACTAGTGAAATTTATCAAATTAAAAAGATATTAAAGAGTCGTACACGCCATGGCAAGAGGCAGTTGCTTGTTCGCTGGCTAGGATACAACTCAGATTTTGATTCTTGGGTCAGTGCTGAAGATATTGACAATGCCCAATGATTTCTATGTGACTTTCATGTCCAATGTTTCCGATCCTCTCTACATTGACTTGAATAGGACAAGTGATTTTTGGACAAAACTCTCCCCCACCATCAAATTCGACGGAAAGTATGAAGTGGCTCTTGTCGACTGTATTCTCAAAAATACCTACGACATCCTGAGAAAAGATCGTAAATATGATATAAAAATTAGACCCTATGATTGGCCGCCACCACCAGGTGATCAAGAACAAATTCAAAAAATCAATTGGTTGGATTATCCATATGTTGAATTACCCTACGAGGAACTCACCTGTATGAATGATTTATGTCGTTCCATTAATAAAAGAATTTCCGCTCGTAAAAAGGGAGCTTTTCATTTCAACTATTCAAAGGAGGAGGGCAAGATCTACATTAGTTCACCTATTGCCAGTGAAAAGGTTATTCTCAATGATAATCTAAAGGAGGTTCTTGGCTTTAAGCTCAATATAATCAATGGTAAAAGTGCCGGAAACACTAATTTCATTTTCGCTGACTACCCGCCTGCCTTCTCCACAGACACTTGTATATTTCTATACGCTTCATTTGTGGAAACATCTCGGGTTGGTAATTCAAATGTTCCCCTCCTACGAGTTCTTGAACGAAAAACCAATCAAGAACATATTCACCACTACAATATAAAGCATCTTCAGTATATTCCCGTAAACACTTCCTATTTGGAACTCTGTCAGTTAACACTAAGAACCGAATTGGGTGATCCCATAGCAATTTCAAAGGGTTTGGCTGTGATTACATGCCATTTTCGACCCATCGTTCAACAGCAAGATGTCTAATAAAAAAGTGGTATTCACTTGTCCTGATATTGACTGCTATGTTAATACTCTTGGCCCAAGACAACAGGGCAATGGAATGGACTATTACAAGGGTCGCTCGTCAATGTCTGGCTATGGTCTTGGCAGCTGGTTTGCTAAGCTGTTTCGCTCTTCGCTACCACTGGCTAGAAAATATCTTGTACCGGCTGCGACAGATTTTGCATCCTCTACACTATACGATTGGGGCTCTGGCAAGGATTTTAAAAAAAGTGCTACGGAAAATCTTAGGTCCAGTGCGCGAACCCTTGGCGAGAAATTAAAACAAAATGGTAAAGGCTTAAAAAGGTCAAGAAACAACGCATCACTCATCAGTCTCTACTCAGGACGGAAACGTAAGACATCCCTTTTGTCAAAGAAAAGAAGGAAAAAGCCGACACGTGTTGTAAACAGAAGCCCCAGGAAGAAAGTTGTTAGATCGAAACTAGATTTCTTCTCTTAAGATGTCCTACCTACCACATAAGGATTCTCAACCTTCAATCACCGCCTCATTGAATCTATTCAATGCCGAAAATGTTGATGTGAGTGTCAAGCATGGATACTATGAACAATTTTATCCACAACAACCCCTCTCCGACAATATCCACTTTCAAATTTATTCCAATGAAGACTACTTTATGGACATGTCTTCAACATTTATAGATTTGCAAATGAAAGTCCGGAAATCCGATAATACAATGCCAATTCGGGCCGATGGGATATCCTATGAAAATTGTATACTACATAATTTATTTCGTCAAATTAGTGTCTACATCAATGGCACGCTGGTGAGCACAAGCAACAATCTCTCCAACTATGCAAGCTATATGCAATTCTTGCTGATGACACCCAAGTCATACAAGGAATTGAGAGGCGCCTCCAATGGATATGAATATATTACTAATACTGATAGTACAGATGCACTTAAAAATGCTACAACTAGTGAATTACATCTAGTTGGAAAAATATATCATGAAATATTTAATATACCCCAATGGCTGCCGCCCAATGTTAAAGTGGATATAAAATTGACGCTTGCACCCTCCAATTTCATATTGAGAAAAGAACTTGCTGGCAATCCCGATGTAAGTCTCTCCCTCACCTCAGCAATACTACATGTACGCAAACAGCAGGTTATGAGTTCTCTTACTTTGGCCGTGGAAAAACTGAGAGCCAATGGAAATAATATTAAACTACTTGTTCCTCATACAGTCACCAATCAACGTCATATTGCCATGGGCTCACGCACCTTCACCGATTCATCCTTTATCAATGGCGAAATCCCCTCGAAATTGGCTTTGGCATTTGTAAAGAGCGCCAGTGCAATAGGATCATGGACTGAATGTCCACATAAATTCGAGATGTTTGGACTTTCATCTCTTGTGTGCAAAGTAAATGGTATCCCACTCTACAATCTATCTTTTGATAAATCCTATAGAACATTGTATGAGTTGACCATGCAAACCCTAGATCATGATTCGCAACTATTTGAAAATGGTATAACCGAAGATATGTTTGCTAAAACACATGGTATCATTGTATTGGATTTGTCTGGCACACAGGATATGAGTATAGTACGTACGGGGACTGTACGTTTAGAGTGTACATTTGCCGACCCATTGGCTGAGAGTATTGCCCTAATCTCACTAAATCAATATGAAACCTATTGGGAAATCACTCCCGAAGGCATTGTTCTACTAGACTTGGCGCCATGAACACCAGTCAAATAATCAGTGTATTTAATATGGACCCCTACATGTTCCAGTACAAATCCTATTGTCTACCCTCAGACTATCTTGGAAAAATTCAAAGCGCGAACAATACCTTGATTATTGTTAATAGCAGTCCGTCGACTGTGCTGACGGGTCATTGGCTGTGCATCTATCAAACAGTGAAGAATATCGAATTTTTTGATCCTCTTGGTCTACCCTATACATTCTACACACCTCACATCAGCAACTATATTGAGAGCAGTGGGAAAACTATTATTCAAAATTGAAAGAGGGTGCAGGATCTAACGACTAAAAGCTGTGGCTTCCATGCACTACTATATTTTGTGTTCCGATGTCGCGGCTATACTTACAAGCAGTTTCTCCACATTTATAGTGACAATCCACGTCTGAACGACTTTCTAGTGGAAAATATCCTCTCAGACCTATATAGTATTGATTTCAGTGCCCTAAGAGTAAAGTGCTTAAAAAATGTTTGTGAATTTGTTTATTAATAAAATGTATATATACAACAATGTCTTTAAATCTTCACTTTTAGATTTCTTCATCGGTGTATAGGCAACTGTCGTGAACCACTAATGCTGGTAAATCATTTGGATTCACTGTATATTGATCTTGATTGATTGCAAAGTCAGGGTCACATTTTCTACAGTACAATGTAACTTCACTCTTGTCATATCTCTTTGTATAGTCAATGATACTATTTGCATTCATATTATGAAATTCATGGGTTTCAATCTGTCTATTTGAAGCAATATCACATACAGTATTTTCAAGTGGTGAATCACATTCGGTAACTGCCAAATAAAAATCACTTGGTTTATAGTCATAGTAGGCAGTGTCATCACAGCGATGACGTAGAAACCAGATTGTCTTGTTACCCCAACAGTTGAATCGTAGACCAGATTCCTCTTCCCAGAATAATTTAAATCTGCGACGATACCAATCTCGTAGAAATAAACTAAAATCACGTTTAGGATTCTTTCCAATCATAGCGGGGTAAGTATTCTCCCACTGATCACATTTATCATTGTGACAATTGGAGCACAGGTGCCCTCTAGGGTGAGAGTCACACACCTCTTCAAGACATGAATTACATCCTTTAATTTGTACTGCATAGCCTCTATGTAATTTACAAGGATTACATAATTTACACTTTTCACTATAGCCATCAATAATTGTACAATTCTCACATTGAGTCCAACTGCCAAGAGTGTACAAGCACAATGGACATATATAGAACATTTTTTGGTTTCCGATGTCAACTCACTCACAGCTAAAACGAAACTGATCGTCCTCGCTCGATAAATTCAAAGTAGAGGAAAGGGAGAGGAGTAACTCTGTAACGTTACCTTTTCGAATGACGGAGGAGCCATCTACATGTAATCTGTTGGCAATGTTTTCAAAAGTATATCCACAATATGATTCTGCCTTGTTCCAATTAATATATCAATAAATTGAGTATAAGCATTTGAATCACATTTTAAAAGTTTCATACAATAGTTCAATGGGGGAGAATCAGTTTTCATTATATTGTCAAGTGTTCCCTGAGAGAATATCCTGCGTTGAAGAGATAACTCGAGAAAATCATCATCCAAAATCAAATGTTTTTCCATAAACACTAGATTTGATCTAATTCTCTCTTTCTCAAATTTATTCATTTTTCAGTCCTTTCACTCTGACTGCTGACTCTAGACTGAGCCTGATTCGTTAGCCCTAACCAGAAAAGAAAGGGAACATTTCGATTTCGAAACAATTTTATTGAATAATTACAACAACATCAATAATACTATGCATGTACAATTAGCAATAGAGTTTATTGTCTTCGATATGTTTCACTAATGCACTTAAAGCACATTGAAGTCTATTCACATGTGCTATATCAACTTTTGCGGCGAAACATAATTGATCTTCCATTTTAAATTTGCTCAAGGATATCACATATCTTGCATATACTGCATCCCATTCCAGACAAAGCCGCGATCCTTTCGTAATTTCCACCGCAATGTTTGGTGCTCTTGTATTATTACCATCAACTCCACTATCAACTTCTAATAGGGTAAACATTCCACTCATTATTAAAAATATATATCCAAATGTGTAAAGTCAAAACTGTTCTTCTCACTCCTTTGAATTCTATTCACAGACTAATAAAACTATAGCAAAAATCCATTCCTTATATTCCCTCCGCCGCTAATATGTAACAAACCCTCTGATTGGTTGAGAATGGAGATGCATCCGACTCGCTGATTGGCTGAGAAGGAAACACGTGATCTAACTGTTTCCGGGAAACTCATAGCATTTGGCTCGAGCAACAACAACAAATACTATTTCTGGATCATAACATTCGCTTCGAGCGTGCCAAAAACACACCTGGAGAAAGAGGTCATTGAGAAAGAGGTCATTGACCCCATTAACCACGTGTTCTCCCTAGGGACTCTATGCCCATATATGGGGTGCAAAAAAGTTATAGGTGGCAGCAGGGGAGTCGCTTGGGGGCTTTAGGGTCACCTCTACTGGCGTTATCGCAAAAACTTAAAAAAAAGGCTCATTCGATTGGAAATTCAAAGGGCTAGTACCCTTTTAATAGTCGAAAGTGATTGGAGGGCAACTAGCCCCCCCCCCACGCCTATCATTCCCTCAAGCACATCCAATCAAAATTTTGAGATAGCCAGCTTTTTCAGCGTAGTTGATTTCCAGATAGAAAATATGTTTTGAGGAGGACAATCCCCCACAACCCTCGAGGCAAGGGTTTTAACTTATGCCCTAAGGGCATATAAGAACATTGTTGCCACAACGTATTATTTATTATTTTTTTCCTTTGAAGCATGCCCTGAAGGCTGTGGGGGAGTTTCCTCATAAAAACATAGTTTCTATGTGGAAATCAATTACGCTGAACAAAATGGCTATCTCAAAATTTTGATTGAATGTGTTTGGGAGAATGAAGGGCGTGGGGGGGGGGGCTAGTTGCCCTCCGATCACTTTCGACTATTAAAAAGGGCACTAGCCCTTTGAATTTCCAATCAAATGAGCCTTTTTTGAAGTTTCTACGACAACGCCTTCTATAAAAACCTTATATGCCCCTAGGGCATAACTTACAACCCTTGTGCTGAAGGCTGTGGGGGAGTGTCCTCCTCAAAAACATATTTTCTATGTGGAAATCAACTATGCTGAACAAAATGGCTATCTAAAATTTTTTATTGGATGTGTTTGCAGGAATGATGGGCATGGGGGGGGAGGGCTAGTTGCCCTCCAATCACTTTCGACTATTAAAAAGGGCACTAGTCCTTTTAATTTCCAATCGAATGAGCCTTTTTTGAAGTTTCTACGACAAAACCTTCTATAAGAACCTTATATGCCCTCAGGGCATAACTTACAACCCTTGCCCTGAAGGCTGTGGGGGAGTGTCTTCCTCAAAAACATAATTTCTATCTGGAAATCAACTACGCTGAATAAAATGGCTATCTCAAAATTTTGATTGGATGTGTTTGGGGGAATGATCGGCATGGGGGGGGGTAGTTGCCCTCCAATCACTTTCGACTATTAAAAAGGGCACTAGCCCTTTGAATTTCCAATTGAATGAGCCTTTTTTGAAGTTTCTACGACAACGCCTTCTATAAAAACCTTATATGCCCCCAGGGCATAACTTACAACCCTTGCCCTGAAGGCTGTCGGGGAGTGTCCTCCTCAAAAACATATTTTCTATCTGGAAATAAACTACGCTGAACGAAATAGTTATCGCAAACTTTTGTTTGGATGTGTTTGGGAGAATGATGGGCGTGGGGGGGGGGGCTAGTTGCCCTCCAATCACTTTCGACTATTAAAAAGGGCACTAGCCCTTTGAATTTTCATTGGAATGAGCCTTTTTTGAATTTTCTACGACAACGCCTTTTATAAAAATGTGGTAAAGCTTTCTAATTTAGTTAATTATTAATTGAGTAAAAATATATTAAGACGCAAAAACAAAGTTTCAAAATACCACTTTTTAAGATAAAGATACAAATCGTGGAATGTGTAAGCTTGGAGGGAACTTGCTCAATAACCAGTTTCCTGGCTAAATGCGTCAATGTACCGGAAGGACGTGGTTAGTTTTTCATATATATACCCAGATTTTTGAGACTGAACGGAGACTTTTTGACTTGCAGGGCGAACCTCTGCCCGTTTGTTTTCTCGTTAGAAATACCTTGGGATCTTGTCGGATCATTGTAAGTGTCTGTATCTTATTATATATTATTGTAGTTTCTGAGGCTTGTGGTCTACTTGGGACAGCTAGTCCCAGTAGACTATCTGGGACTGTCAAGTCCCAGTAAAATATCAAAACGAATTAGGCTACGTTCCATAAAAGAAATTAATAAGGTCACGTAACTTATAAATAGGTGTTGTGAAACTAATTAAATTATACATATTTAAAATCAGCATTAAAAGGCGATTCTTTTGATATGTATATTGAAAAAAAAATATTTTTGGGGGTTAATTTAAAAAAAACGAAGGAGGGTAGTTTACTGAAATGGGGTAATTGGAAGCTAGCAAATTTGGAGTAAGCTCAATCACTGCTGGTCTCTCGTTGTTAAGTACATGCAATGCATATACTGACCTTTGACCCTCGGAGGTGGCACTTCCAGTCAAATTTGAAAAAAAAAATTGTTTTTGAAGAATTTTAAAATTATTATAATGGGAAAAAAGCAAGAGTTTACATTAAGTCGACTACATATACAAGTTAGCTGTAATCTTATTATAATTAGTTATAGTCTAATATGATATTTTTTTATTAGCTACAAATGGTAAAAACAAAAAAAAAGAAATTTTAAAGAAGCGCTATAAAGGTTTAAGCAACGCTTAGAATAAGCTTAGAAAGCAAAACGAGTGCTAGGTAAAAGAAATAAAAGCGATATAAAAATAAATTATAACCTAAAAACTTACCAGGAGGTAAAAGCCAAGGACAAAATCCATTAAAAATAAGCCAAAAATTAAACCTCATCGTCACAAGCAAACCACAGTAGTTCAAGATAATAATTTTAACTCTAGCGATGTTTTGGATCTGAGAAAACGAACTGGCACAGAAGAATCCTAGTTTAAACAATTGGTTTTCACCTGTGCCAACCCTAACACCCAAATCCCAAGCCGTTGAACCCTAACACAAACTAAACAATATCCACGTTTTCTTTGAAAATAAAATATAGCTTTACACAACAAAAGAAAACTCGCAGTAATGAACAGAAATTCATTCTTGTAATTCTCCCAGATTCAAGCTTATCAATAAACCACCGATAATGAGCACCGAATTCAAAGTTATTTAGCCTTGCAACGGAAGTATTGTCTCTCTTTCTTTGGCAAATAAAATAGTAATTAAAACTGGGATAAAATTGGCAACCAGTATATCGTAAAAATTGCATTTTAAGGAATAAATGAGAACTAGAAAATGCGGGGCAAAACTTAATTAAAAGTGTTCTAAAAAAAAAAATTAGCTGAAAAACTACAGTACTTTCCTAACACAAAACTTTCGAAGAAAAAATTTGAATAATTTCAAAAAATACAGGTTGCAAAAATTAGACACCCCCCCCCCCCACCTCTTAAAAATATGGAGATAATGAATTTGACCATAGAAGGGCAATCAGCATAAAACTTGTTAAGGGTTTTTGAAAAATACGTGAAACATATAAATATAGGCTTAGGAAAGACCTATTTTACTGAAAAAGCGGAAAAAGACTTGAAGAAACCCTTAGGCTCCATTGAAATAACGAATCATAAAAAAAGAGAAGGGTTCAAGTTGAAAATATAGCCAGACGAAATTAACAAGGAAAAGAAACTGAATGGAGTCAGTTAAACTCTGTTATACGCACTTATCGAATTTGCCGAACGAAACTAGTACGAAAAATGTACTAAATAAGTACAAAATGAGTAGCATTAATACTACAGAGCTATGTGCCATGATTATTGTGTGTTATGTGTGTTACAAATTACTGTGTGCCATGAAGGCCAGGTATTTTTTCTGCAGAAGGGCCACTTTTCTGATAAAAGAACAGCCCAAGAGAAAATTGTTGCAATAAATCAAAAAGTGTGGTAATATTATAAATAATTAATTATTGTGTGTGCAGGTTCATAATAGTCCTTTTAGCTGTAGCCCATGACAAGAGGACCTGGAAACGTCATAAGGAGCTACCAGAAGGCAGTCCTGGTAAGCAAATCTTCAGAGTACAGGCAAGAGCCATTTGATAATGGCATAAGAGGTATAAGGTGAACAGCAAAAAAAAAAAATTAACTTATCAGATCCAAGCTGTGAATGAAGCCTTAACCCAAAAGGGTTAACCCAAAAGGACATTACAGACAAAAACGTTATAAAACTGTCTCAAGTACCTAAAAATTAAAAAAGAATTAAAAAGCTCAAAAGTCTGAATAAACAAATAGGCATATATTAAGCCAATGACAGTTAAATGACTCAAATTGGTTCAAAGTAGAACCAAAGTTGTAAAACAAAGTTAATGTATATAGTCATATATGGAAAAGTTATATAGTGGTAACAAAATGTTGTTTAGAAAATATATACAGTTATAAAGACATTTTGAAAACCCTTTATAAATATGGAATTGTTATTATATACAAAAAAACTGTAAATATGTAAATTTTGATAGCAAAATCATGCTATACGAACTATTGCCAAGCCCTTATATAGAGGCTAATCATACTTATCAGTTATAGTGCATAAATCTATTTGTTGGAGTTGCTTTTATTTTGTAAATATTTTAATTGCAGTTAGGACTTATCATATAAAAGTCTTGAAAGACTTAATTAAAAGTTGTAAAAATGACAAATATTGCAGTGATTAAATAAATTATTAGGGTACATAATTATTATTTGTTTTTAACAATTAAGTTATGTATCAACATAACTTCTGAAAATATATATATATATATATATATATATATATATATATATATATATATATATATATATATATATATATATATATATATATATATATATATATATATATATATATATAAATAAAAGTTCAAATAGGGATAAAATCCTTTTAATAGACAGTGAAATAGAAATTCACAAAAATACCAGATATTTCGGTCACATATACAGTGACCGTCATCAGTAGTAAAACGTTTTACTACTGATGACGGTCACTGTATATGTGACCGAAATATCTGGTATTTTTGTGAATTTCTATTTCACTGTCTATTAAAAGGATTTTATCCCTATTTGAACTTTTATTTATCGTCATGGAAAGGCAGTGTGGTCTCCGAAATTATCTATATATATATATATATATATATATATATATATATATATATATATATATATATATATATATATATATATATATATATATATATATATATATATATATATATATATATATATATATATATATATATATATATATATATATATATATACATATATATATATATATATATATATATATATATATATATATATATATATATATAATATATATATATATATATATATATATATATATATATGTATATATATATATATATATATATATATATATATATATATATATATATATATATATATATATATATATATATATATATATATATATATATATATATATATATATATATATATATATATATATATATATATATATATATATATATATATAACCTAAACTATCCATGTAAATATAGTGAATTAAATGTTGAGTATTTGTGTTTTTATTTTTATATCATTCAAGAAGTATTCTAGATTAGTACTTCATAAGCAATTAACAAAACAATAATTGGAATTAATTCCAATACTAGAGTAGGGTGTATCTATGGAATTCTGAGCCTTTATGTTCCTTGGCAGCTTTCCAAGGCAGATTACCAGACTAGTTATTTGGCAGTGTATAATGGGGTCAAACAGGTTTTTTTCTGTTTTTGTTGTCAATTGCACAATGAATGTACGTCATGAGTTCACGTGCACATTCTTAAAAAACTGGTATGATATAAAGTAGTCAAACATGTTTTGAGGGCATGCACAAAATTATGTAACTCAACATCCGTTTTTTATTCGTCCTTGAAATCCCGTATAAAATGTTCATGCAATGGAATTTAATTTTCATTATGTTTTAGCATATCGAGCATAGTACACAGAATTTTATTAACTTTGGAATAATGGATATTTCTATTTTCAATGTGAGTACACTTTCATTCTTTATTTCCAAAAAAAAATCGTTTTACTAGTAAATTCAAATTTTAGGGGGACTTAGCCCCCCTCCCCTCCAACAATACAAACCCTTAAAATATGATGTGGATAGTCATTAGAAAACGCTAAGTATGCTTTTTTCTATTATGTAAAACAAAAACCCCCTCCTCCATTGCTGTGTTACGACCATAATTCCTTAGTTTTAGTTATTTCGTTCAAAATGTGGCTTTTCACATTATCAAAAATAGAGTTTCCGCTCTAAAAGTATCTGTGTCTAATCCTCTTAACAAGAGTGACAATTTCCAAACAGCCTTTTACATGCGTTATCTGAAATTATTAAAACCATATGTTGAAGGATAGCGGCAAGGGTCTCCTTGACAAATAGATTCTTTTTAGGGTCAAATTAAAGGTGAGTAAAGCCGTTGAAATTCGAAGCATAAGTGATGTTTGAACAATGTTGTCAATTTAAAATAGGGTCTAGCGTTATGGTATACTAAAAAATTGATATTAAAATCGTTAATTAAAGAATAGTACACTAAACTCAGAATTGACTTTAGGGGGTAATATATCATGGAAAGATGTTTTTCAAATCCCCCTCCCCCCAAACTCAAAATTTTCCAAAATTTTACTTTAGAAGCCTTTTTCAATATTTCTAAAGCGCTATGACATAGACTCCTACAAATATCAGAATCGGCTTTATAGGCCAAGCTATTTTATGGCAAGATGTTCTTGAAATCCCCCTTCCCCCCAAACTCAAAATTTTATTTTAGAAGCCTTTTTAATTATTTCTAAAGTGCTAATAGATATAGAGTGCTAGAAATATCAGAATTGACTTTATAGGTCAAATTATATTATGGAGAGATGTTTTTGAAATCCCCCTTCCCCCCAAACTAAAAATTTTCCAAAATTTTACCTTATAATCCTTTTTTTTAAATATTTCCAAAGTGCTAATAGATATAGACTCCTAAAAATATCAGAATCGGCTTTATAGGTCAAATTATTTTAGGACAAGATGTTTTTGAAATCCCCCTTCCCCCCAAACTAAAAATTTTCCAAAATTTTACTTTAAAAGCTTTTCTTTTTAAATATTTCTAAAGTGCTAATAGTTATAGCACTACAAACATCAGAATAAACTTTAGAGGGCAATTTATCTGTAAAAGGGAGGTTATTTCCTTACTAAATTTTTCTTCCTTTTAAAGGAGGAGGAAGATTCATACATTCACTCTCCCCCCGAAAAGAGACCAAGATGGGATGATACCACATCGATGCAAGCTGCAAGACCATCCATCATCAGATATGCTAGCTCTATTACAAGTTCTATAGACCAGCCGGGACCCTCTCATGCCAGTGTCAACTCTATACAGACCACTATGCAACCTGGTAGAAAATTCAAGAGGGAATGGATGCTTTCTCATAACGTTACTGCTGCTGCTGCACAAGATTGTGAGGTCACCCCCTATCAAGCATTGCCGGGCCCTTCACGACCAATGCAAGGCGAGAATGATGTGGCCCCTACAGCTCTCAACATGCAAGCTGCAAAATTAAATGTGAGTTTTCAAATATTATTTCTCGCTAATGATTCTTTTTTCCAAGTCAATTTGAAGGAGTGTGTGAGCGGTGCATGCCGCATCTACTCGATAATTCATTGAGATAGTATAATGAATATTGCAAATTCAATAACGACGTAATGATTGTTGTGTGTGTGTGTGTGTGTGTGTGTGTGGTGCATGCGCCGCGTCCACTCGATAATTCATTGAGATAGTATAATGAATATTGCAAATTCAATAACGGCGTAATGATTGTTGTATGTGTGTGTGTGTGTGTGTGTGTGTGTGTGTGTGTGTGTGTGTGTGTGTGTGTGTGTGTGTGTGTGTGTGTGTGTGTGTGTGTGTGTGTGTGTGTGTGTGTGTGTGTGTGTGTGTGTGTGTGTGTGTGTGTGTGTGTGTGTGTGTGTGTGTGTGTGTGTGTGTGGTGTGTGTGTGTGTGTGTGTGTGTGTGTGTGTGTGTGTGTGTGTGTGTGTGTGTGTGTGTGTGTGTGTGTGTGTGTGTGTGTGTGTGTGTGTGTGTGTGTGTGTGTGTGTGTGTGTGTGTGTGTGTGTGTGTGTGTGTGGTGTGTGTGTGTGTGTGTGTGTGTGTGTGTGTGTGTGTGTGTGTGTGGTGTGTGTGTGTGTGTGTGTGTGTGTGTGTGTGTGTGTGTGTGTGTGTGTGTGTGTGTGTGTGTGTGTGTGTGTGTGTGTGTGTGTGTGTGTGTGTGTGTGTGTGTGTGTGTGTGTGTGTGTGTGTGTGTGTGTGTGTGTGTGTGTGTGTGTGTGTGTGTGTGTGTGGTGTGTGTGTGTGTGTGTGTGTGTGTGTGTGTGTGTGTGTGTGTGTGTGTGTGTGTGTGTGTGTGTGTGTGTGTGTGTGTGTGTGTGTGTGTGTGTGTGTGTGTGTGTGTGTGTGTGTGGTGTGTGTGTGTGTGTGTGTGTGTGTGTGTGTGTGTGTGTGTGTGTGTGTGTGTGTGTGTGTGGTGTGTGTGTGTGTGTGTGTGTGTGTGTGTGTGTGTGTGGTGTGTGTGTGTGTGTGTGTGTGTGTGTGTGTGTGTGTGTGTGTGTGTGTGTGTGTGTGTGTGTGTGTGTGTGTGTGTGTGTGTGTGTGTGTGTGTGTGTGTGTGTGGTGTGTGTGTGTGTGTGTGTGTGTGTGGTGTGTGTGTGTGTGTGTGTGTGTGTGTGTGTGTGTGTGTGTGTGTGTGTGTGTGTGTGTGTGTGTGTGTGTGTGTGTGTGTGTGTGTGTGTGTGTGTGTGTGTGTGTGTGTGTGTGTGCGATGCATGCACCGCGTCTACTCGATAATTCATTGAGACAGTATAATGAATATTGCAAATTCAATAATGGCGTCATGATTGTTGTATATGTGTGTGTGTGTGTGTGTGTGTGCATGTGTGAGTGTGTGCACATGTGTGTGTGTGTGTGTGTGTGTGTGTGAGCGGTGCATGCGCCACGTATACTCGACAATTCATTGAGATAGTGCAAATTCAATATCGATGTAATGATTGAATGGCATATATTTCCATATCATTATTCCTTATGTTTGATCCGAGCGCTTTAATTTTTTCAATATACATATCAACTGAATTGTATTTTAATGCTGATTTTGAATATTTTTAAATTATTTCGTTTACCTTAATCAATCAAAAGTTATGAGAAAATTAATAATTTTTGAAGTAGAAATTCTGATATCACGTAATTTGTTTCCGCAGCTTGTTCAGAGACATTCTATCTGACGCTGTTTCCGCAGCGCGTTATAGGCTAATGGAATATAGGCTAAGGGGTTAGAAACATAATTTCAACCTGTAAGAATATTTCAGCGTGTGTGCGCATGTGCGTGTGCATGTGTGTGTGTGTGTGTGTGTGTGTGTGTGTGTGTGTGTGTGTGTGTGTGTGTGTGTGTGTGTGTGTGTGTGTGTGTGTGTGTGTGTGTGTGTGTGTGTGTGTGTGTGTGTGTGTGTGTGTGTGTGTGTGTGTGTGTGTGTGTGTGTGTGTGTGTGTGTGTGTGTGTGTGTGTGTGTGTGTGTGTGTGTGTGTGTGTGTATGTGTGTGCATGTGTGTGTGTGTGTTTTTGTGTGCGCATGTGTGTGCGTGTGTGTGCGCGTGTGTATGTGTGTTATTAACAAAATTTGTAATTTATTATACATTGTTTTGTAAATAATGCTATAAGCAAAACTTTGTAATCTATTATGCATTTGTTTGATAAATAATGCTATAAGCAAAAAAAAAGTGTGCTATAATTGTGATAAAACCTTTGTCAAAAAAAACTTCATCCATTCATTTTCTAGTTTCAGGGGGAAGCTGTGAAAACTTCTGCCTTCCCTGGTCCGGGACTTCAAAGTATCATGGGTAATTGTCCCCTCTCACCGGGTAATGATGATGTTAGTGAAGGTACGTTATTTGGTATCCCCCTGGATTTTCAATTTACAGCTGAAGAAATGGACAGTCTTATGCAAATTGTTGGACCTAATTTTTCCGGGGACATTTTTTACGATAGTTTTATAATTAGTGAATTGGGTCCTGTACAAATAGGTGCAGGACATGAAAATAGTGTCATATCCCCGGAACTACGTGAATTTTATTTGTCAGAGTCTGCTCTAGGTCACTTACAAACACATAGGGTAGATTTTAATCCCCCCGAGGAAAAACTGATTGACGGTGGGGTTATTTTAACAGACCCTGTAAATGTTCTCCATAGCTACATCGACAGAATTCGAGCACAAATTGAGATTTAGATTCAGAAATGGGGGGGGGGTCAAAGGGGGATTAAAGCATCAGTAAATCAAAAAGTGTATTTACAAAAGGGAACATCTGGGGATATTTTTTATTTTCATTTTTCAACTGGCAATCAAACTTTTACCCTGGTCTAAATGAATTTGAGAGCAACTTTTTCAACTGGGTAAATAAATTAATTTCGACTTTGGACACGTTTAACGAGAGAGGAAGTGGGTCCATAATTTTATACATTGAACACATGGATCTGAATCTCATTAGATTTTAAAAAAAACTTTATTTTAAGGGGAACGGGTAATCTAAAAATAAAATGCCACCCAGATTTGTCGGCTACCAAAGGGGTTCAGAGTTTCAATTTTGAAACGGGGCTGCAATGCTTTAAATACGCATTTTTAGCAGCAGCCCATAAAACATTAAAAAAAGATCCAACAATAAAAAATCTCGACAGCCTTGCTCGTAACGGTGGAGAAAATTTCCCTAAAGTAAATTTTGACTGTTTAGAGGGGAAGTATCCGGTGTCCTTGAAAGAAATAACCATATTCGAAAAAGCAAATGAAAATCTTGGGTTGGGGGTGGTTGTTCTCCAGTATGACACAAAATTTGTAGATGGGGGAAAGAAACCAAATAAAAAAGGGGTTTTATATTCAGTTAGGACACCGATGGTAGATAATGTTAAAAATTGGGTTTGGGTTATTTACGAGCCCCCCAAAGATGTAAATTCCTATGGTCATTTTTTCCCCGTTACAGCAATAAGTCGACTCCTATCCCAAGGCACGAAGTAAGGAGAATGTCTCTATTGCCCCATGTGCCTTTCCTCATTTAGATCTGAACGAACATTCTCGGATCACATGAGGCATTGCAAAATTCATGGGAATCAAAGAATTGAAATGCCGGCAGAAGGCAAAGATACTTTACAATTTAAAAATTTCCAAAATTCCCTGCTACAAGTTGATAAAGTATGTTTGGATTTAGAATCAAGACTGGTAGAGGTATCAGACCCATCAAGGCCAAATATAGTCAAGGAACACAAACTAGTTGCGTGTTCCTATGCGCATGCCCGTCGCGATTCCAATAATAAAATGCAGTTGGAAGAGTTTTTTTGGCTATGGATGAGGAGGGTAGTATGGAAAAGTTATTGATATCTTTCATAAAAACAGCAAACAGCGCAATTTCACGATTGCGTCACACCAACTACCCAATGACATTATCAGATAAGGAGCAACTGGCACTAGAAAAGGGAACAATTTGTTGGGTTTGTAGGAGTGCTCTTGCCCCAAAAGACGCGGTCAAGGATCATAATTACCTTATTGACCCCAATTCAACGGGAAAAAGTAACTTTCGGGGGTGGACTCACCATTCATGTAATTTAAAAATTAAACAACAACTCTTTCTTCCGGTTTTTATACATAACTCTAACTACGATCTGAAGTATGTGCTACCAGCAATGGCACATCTTCAAAGAAATCGAACAGTGGATGATTTATGGGTGATAGACAGCTTTTCCTACAAAATCATTCCTAAATCATCGGGAAAATTGCTTGTTTTGGAATTTATGTGGAAATTTGTTGAAGCCGATGTTGGGTACACGAATAAAATTCGCTTTTTAGGTTCCTACAGTTTTTTCCCCAAATCATTGAGCGAATTAATTCAGGTGCAGAAAAACGATGACGGCTGCAACGCTTTCCCCCTTCTCAAGCAACAATTTCCAAATGATTTATATGATTTGTTGACGGTCAAGGGCATATATCCTTATGATTATTACTGCTCCATGTCGAGATTCGCCAAGGAAAGTATTCCCTCGATCGAATCGTTTTACGACAGTCTACACGATCTTAGGTGCACCCCTGATGAATACAGTTTTGCCAAAAAAGTGTGGGCAGAGGGAGGATATAAAAATGGGTTTGACTACTTCAAGCTGTATTTGTCGAGTGATGTGTTAACTTTGTTAGACATTATGTGTAAAAATACGGACAAAATCTATGGGGAATTTAATCTCGATTTGGGCTATTATTTTTCATCTCCTCAACTGGTAATGGACCTCATCCTAAAAATTAGTGGGGAAAAAATTGGACTAATCACAGACATTGATCAGAATCTGTTCATCGAAAGGTCAATGAGGGGGGGATACGTTTTTCACGGGGATCGTATCTTGGAAACTGATCCAACTGGAGAGAAGACGGGGACAAAATCGGATGCAGTTTTCCTTGATATGAATTCTCTCTACCCCTCGGCCATGTCCCATTATGCGCTACCTTTTCGGCGACTATAAATGGCTCAATGACCTTCAAGCTCCCCATTTCCCCAACATTGACAGTGTTGAGGAGAATGGACCGGTTGGATGGTTTTTTGAAATTGATGGGGAGATACCATTTGAGCTTCACGATTCAGTAAAGGATTTTGTTTTCCCGTGCATCAATAGACCTGTGACTAGGGACTCTTTGAGCCCCCGCAATAGGCGTTTAGTCGAGGTGGACGGATTGCATTGGTCACCTTCAAAACAAAAACTTATTGCTAACCTTCTGCCGAAAAAAAATATTGTTGTACATCATGTGACCTTAAAATGGATGTGCAACAACGGTTTCAACGTCACAAAGGTTCACAGAGCGCTCCAGTTTAGTCAAAAACCATGTCTAAAAACATTTGTTGACACTTTTGTCAACAAACGTTCTGAAGCGCAGACAAAAGCCGAAAAAGAAATTTATAAGCTCATTTTAAATTCGGCTTTCGGTAAAATGTGTGAGAGTGTTCGCAATAGTAATCGTTGTGACGTCGTGACCGATCCCAAACAATGTGCTCGAATTATTGCCGATCCAAATTACACTTCCTTCACAATCATTGGCCCGGACATGGTACTATTGAATAGGAATAAAAGAAGCATTGTCCTGAATAAAAATATTTCTGCAGGCAGTGCGATCTTGGAGATCTCTAAAAAGCTCATGTTGGAATTCTACTACAATGTGGCTAGGGTACAGTGGCCGGAAAAGGGGCAAGTAGAGGTCTGCTACGGGGACACGGATTCTCTACTGTTAAAAGTTAAAAACCCCAAATCTAATTGATGATTTGGCGCACGGTGAAATTATCAGCTCACGGATGGACTACACCAATTGTAGTGGTCTTTACCAAGAGCTAGTGAAACGTCGGGCGCCAAATCAGCTTTTATTTTTTAAATCAGAAACGGGAAGCGACGTGATTTCCAGTGGTATGTTTGTAAGTCCGAAGGTGTTCTTTATACAGACACACGACGAGGAAATCAAGAAACGTTGCAAAGAAGTGCCCACGCGCTATGTGGATAAGAGTTTCAACATGGACATCTATAGGAATTGTATTGTTCAAAATAAAATTCCAAGAGCCAAATTGCTGGCAATTTGCTCCCTCAACTACAGGAACTTTACTGTAAATGTAGAAAAAATTTCCATGAGTACCATCTCCGACAAGGTCTATGTTTGTCAAGAGGGTGTGAATACCCCCCCCCTTGGGCACTATTAAACTTCAGACCGGGCCGAATGTGTTATCCATAGGGAAAGTCTCGGTTTGAATAAAGTCCAATAAAATTTTCCTAAAACCTTTTGGGGGGCCTCTGCCTTTGGGGGGGGGGGGGCTCGCTGCCCGGGGGGGGGGGGGGTGGGAGCGGCCGCCAGCGGGGGGGGCGCACCGCCAGCCACTACCAAAGTTATCTTTTTTGACTAAGAGCAGATTTTTTTTTGTGCTTTTGTACATGTTGCATTCAAATTAAAAAAAAGTGATATTATTTTAAGTGCTTAGTGCATTTTTTATAAATAAATTTAAAAAAGTGTATTTTTTTTCTGTAAAGTGCTGTTTTTAATACAAGAAATATGATTCATTATTATTTTTTTTGTTCTTGAATGGAGTAGGGAAATTATTTAGTCATTAGACAGCTATAGTCTACAGTTAGTTTTTCAGGTGAACTATTGAAGGGAACATGTATCAATTTAAAACACCATTCAGATCGTTTCTGTGTGGGCCGTCAATGTCAGGCCAAACAACACTCTTAACTGAAATAATTAAAAATTGCGATAAAATGTTTGTGGAAAAGCCGAAAAAAATCTACTATTGTTACAGTATTTGGCAGGAGTCATACGATAAAATAAAAGCAATTGCCAACACGGGATTGGTGCAGATACAATTCATACAGGGACTTGATGTTTTCAGCATTATTAAACCAAACTCTTGGCTGATCATTGACGATCTGGCTGAATCTATTGAACAATGGTCCCAGGAAATGCTACAACTGTTCACTGTTCGCTCTGATCATGAACAGATTTCCGTTACTCTGGTTCTACACAATCTCTTTCACCAGAGCAAATGTATGCGAACACTTGCATTGAACTGCACCTACTATATCATCTACAGAGTTGTTCGTGATTCCAGCTCGCTAATAACCCTCAATAAACAAATTTATCCAGGCGCCCCTAAATTTCTGCTATCAGCATACAATCAGGCAACTAATAAACACTACGGCTATATCCTATTAGATCTTAATCAAAATACACCCGAGGATCTGCGTGTAGTCACAGATATTTTCGACAATGAAATTACAGTATATCTCCCCGTGAACACTAAAAAGACCTATTAGTTGCTATCATGACACTGAAAAAACTACATGAAAATAGACATCTGTTTTCAGTTCTAAGCACTTCAAAACCCTCGCTTAGGAAAGCCATACTCAAACATGGTATTGACAATGATTTCATTAATCTAATATCTCAACTTTGTTTAAATTTGACCGAGGGTAATGTTCAACTGACAGAAGTAGTTAAGCAACAGGCAAAGCAACATCGTTCCATTGTACGTACATTGGCCTCTAAAAACAAAGGAAAGAATTTTAAAAAGAAACGACTTCTTCAGGCGGGCGGTAGCTTTTTCACACTTTTACTGCCAATAATATCAGGACTTGTAAACAGTTTTCTCTAGTGAGAATGGCAAAACCCTATAAATTGACTCCAATAGAACTCGCTCTCTCACCCGTGGAACACTTTGAGAACAATCTGAGTAAATTACTTGACAACGAGAATATTGAGGATGATAAAAACTGCTTTTACTTCAAGATGCACTTCGCCGAGTGGACAAACATAAGTCCTATCGTGTGAAGGCCACTGCTGCTGCTGCTATTGATCACAAAAAAGAATCATCTCCTCAAGAGTCTGCTGGAGCACAATTAAAGAAGGAGGAATTGGATTCAATTGTATTGAAAATAGGAAATCTAATACCCCACTCATATCGTGAACAAAGTAAACGACTCCTAGCCTATCTCATGGAAAGTGGTTAAGATCATATTCAAGTTGAGAGCAATGGGAAAGGGATTATAATTCAGGGCAAGAGCTATAATCTACTTGATTTAATCTATGATATGGTTACAAATCGTAAAGGACTATTATCATTTGACGCTCATCTATACAACTTTCTAAATACATTAAACTTCCCCAAAAGTCTTATTAGCAATAGACAAATTCTAAAAAAATTAAATGAACATGCATCATTGTCAACACCACCATTAAAATATGAAGAAGAAGATTTTAAATCAATTTTGGAAAATACTAGCACACCACTGATAGCTAGACAAAAGCGAAGACGTATCAAGTCAACGTCACCACCACCACCACCAACCGCTAGTATACAAAAGGGTAGTGGACGTTACACAACGTGTTTACGTTCAAAATGGTTGATGTTCTGAAAGGTGTTTATGAAAATATTGGTGAAGTGGGGAGTTTAAGTTCACCCACCACTCTTTCCAAAGTCACTGGTGTTCACACTAAAAGTGTACAAGACTATCTACAAAATGAATCAAGTTACACTCTGCATAGAAATCATAGACTTCGTGCTAATCAATATCGAAAAACTAAAGCCTTTTTCCCATTGCATATAATGCAAGCAGATCTCCTGACCCTAGATGAGGTTCAACGACGTCACAATACACCGTACAAGTACATTCTACTTGCAATCAGTGTTTTTAGTCGCTGTGCATATGCAATTCTATTGCGATCAAAGAGAGGCGTTGAAGTTGCTCAGGCCATTGAAAGTATTCTCGAACAGGATTCGTATAAAAAAATTCAAACGGATCGTGGTAGTGAATTTGTTAATCCCCATGTTGCAAAAGTACTAGTGAAATATAGTACAATGCTCTATCATAGTAATAGTCCTATAAAGGCTGCATTGGCCGAACGATTGATAAGAACTATTCGACTTTTAATTTCAAGATATTGTACATTGAAAAATACACCGGCTTTTATTCATGATTTAGATAAAATCATGTTGATTTATAATCAACGACCTCATCGATCATTGTCCAACTCAACCCCAACAGAAGTTCATCATTCTGATCATGATACAATTGACACCTTTCTTAAACAGTATTCCAATGAAACGATTGTCAAGAAGAAAAATAAATTCAATGTTGGTGATACTGTTCGAATTAATAGGACAACTAATGTTTTTGAAAAGGGGAATTACTTGTGGTCCACTGAACTTTTTAAAGTGGCAAAAATCCTAGACACTAAACCCATAACTTATCGTTTGCGCGATACCAAAGATGAAGAGATTCTTGGCGGCTTTTATGACTATGAACTACAAAAAGTTAAAAATAATAGTGAAATCTATCAAATTGAAAATATATTAAAGACTCGTACTCGCAGGGGTAAGAAACAGTTATTTGTTCGGTGGCTAGGATATAACTCTGATTTTGATTCTTGGATCGGTGTTGAAGATATTGACAATGCCCAATGATTTCTATGTAACTTTTATGTCCAATGTTTCCGATCCTCTCTACAACGACTTGAATACGACAAGTGATTTTTGGACAAAACTCTCCCCCGCCATCAAATTTGACGGTGCGTATGAAGTGGCTCTTGTCGACAGTATTCTCAAAAATACCTATGACATCCTGAGAAAGGATCGTGTGTATGATATAAAAGTTATACCATTCGATTGGACACTCTTTGTCGACTATGAATGGGTTGAAGCACTTAAATCTAGCGAATATCCACATGCCAAATTGAAATATATTGAATACGATAATATGACGGATTTGTGTCGTACAATCAATAGAAAAATCTTATATCGTAGGAATGGTAAATTCCATTTTAATTATTCATTGGAACACGATAGGATTTACATTACCTCACCTGTTGACACTGAAATAATTATTCTCAGTGATAATCTGAGAGACGTTCTTGGCTTTAAACAGAATACTATCAATGGGAAAAATGCTGGCGCCGTTTACGGGATGGATCAAGTTATTTTTGCTGATTATCCACCTGGTTTCGCCTCGGACTCTTGCATATGTCTCTATGCATCCTTTGTGGAAACATCGAGAGTCGGTAATTCAAATGTCCCCCTCCTACGTGTTCTTGAACAAAAACAACTCACGAACTTGTTCATCACTATAATATAAAGCATCTTCAGTATGTTCCTGTAAACACTTCGTATTTGGAACTCTGTCAGTTAACACTAAGAAGAGAATTGGGTGATCCTCTAGCAATAACAAAAGGCTTAGCAGTGATTACATGTCATTTTCGACCCATTGTCGGCGACAGCACAATCACCTAAAATGAACAATAGAAGAATTCCATTTGTCTGCCCCGATATCAATTGCTATGTTGGTGCTTTGAGTCCACGTCAAATAGGCAATGGATTGGACTACTACAAGGGTCGTACTACAATGTCTGGCTATAGTCTTGGTAGCTGGTTTGCTAGGCTATTTCGTTCTGCACTACCCCTTGCCAGAAAATATCTTATGCCTGCTGCATCAAATTTTGCTGCCTCCACACTAAGGACTGGGGTTCGGGCAAGAATTCCAAGGAGAGTGTTAAGGAAAATATTAGATCTTCAGCAAGAGCCGTTGGTGAGCAATTAAAATCTCGGCAAAATGGGGAGGGATTGAAAAGGATGCGTGCGCGTCATTCACTCATCAGTCTCCACCCAGGCGGGAAGCGAAGGACATCAACAAGGACTTTGAGGAAGAAAACAAGGAAGACCAATAGGCAGAAGAAGAAAAAGAAAAAGATTGTTAGATCAAAGAAGGATTTCTTCTCTTAAGATGACTTATCTCCCCCACAAGGAATCATATCAATCAATCAGTTCCTCATTGAATCTAGTCAATGCTGAAAATTTTGATGTCAGTGTCAAGTATGGCTACTATGAACAATTTCATCCCCAACAACCCCTCTCGGAAAATATACACTTTCAAATATTTTCCAGTGAAGACTATTTCATTGATTTGTCATCAAAATTTATTGATTTAAATGTTGCGCTGAAGAAAAAGTCAGATAATACAACTCCAAATGCTGCCGACGGTCTCTCCTATGAAAACTGTATTCTACACAATCTATTCAAACAAATTAATGTGTTTATTAATGGAACATTGGTGAGCACTAGCAATAATTTATCAAACTATGCAAGCTACATACAATTTATGATGATGACACCAAAGGCATACAAGGAGTTGAGAGGACAATCATTGGGCTATGAATATCGATCAGGTGTTGATACTGATGGTGAGTTGACTACTGCTGTGACCCAAGAGTATCATCTGGTTGGAAAATTAAATCATGAGATATTCAATATATCCCAATGGCTACCCCCTAATGTAAAGATTGATATAAAGTTACAGCTGGCCCCATCGAATTTCATTTTGAGAAAAACACTTCATGCAGCACCCGATGCAAATGTCATTATCACATCGGCAATTCTCCACGTCCGAAAACAACAAGTTATGAGCCCTGTTGCATTGGCAGTGGAAAAGCTAAGAGCCAATGGCAACAACATTAAACTTCTTGTCCCCCATACGATCACCAATCAACGTCACATTGCCACCGGCTCTCGTAGCTATAGCGATTCATCATTTATCAATGGAGAAATCCCATCAAAATTGGCTTTGGCCTTTGTGAAGAGTGGCAGTGCTGTTGGATCCTGGACTGAATCCCCCCGTGATTTTAATTTTTTCGGTCTATCTAGCCTTGTGTGCAAAGTGAATGGTATTCCACTGTAAACTCTATCATTTGACAAAAAATCCTATAGAACTCTGTACGAGTTGACCATGAAATCCCTAGATGATGACCCTCAACTATTTGAAAATGGAATAACCGATTCAATGTTTTCAAAAAATCATGGGGTAATTGTTTTGGACTTGTCGGGGACTCAGGATATGAGCATAGTACGAACAGGGAATGTATGTTTAGAGTGTACATTTGCTGATGCTTTGACTGAGAGTATCACGCTAATATCACTGAGTCAATTTGAAACCTATTGTGAAATAACACCCGACGGCAGTGTTCTACTAGACTTAGCACCATGAACACAAACCAAATAATCAAAGTATTTAGTATGGATCCATACATGTCCCAGTACAAGTCCTATTGCATACCTTCGGACTTCATTGAAAAAATTCCAAGTGTTAACAATACCCTAATCATTGGTAATAGCAGTCCATCGACTTTGAAGACCGGCCATTGGCTATGCATCTTTCAAACAGCGAAGAATATTGAATTTTTTTATCCTCTTGAACTATCGTATAAATTCTACACTCCATACATCAACAACTTTATTGAAAGCAGTGGGAAAACCATTATTCAAAATCAACGAAGAGTACAGGATTTAACGACTAAGACATGTGGCTTTCATGCACTACTCTTTTTCATGTTCAGATGTCGTGGCTACACCTACAAGCAGTTTCTCGACATCTACGTTGACTTACCTCGATTGAACGACTTTCTAGTGGAAAATATACTTACAAGCGTATTTAATATTGATTTTAGTGCCCTACGAATAAAATGTTCTAAAAATGTATGTGAAATTGTTTATTAATAAAAATTTATATACATGATAAAACGACTTTTCTACTCTTTAGATTTCATCTTTTACTAGGTATAGGTATTTGTCGACAACAACTAGTGCAGGTAGATTATCTGAATTCACAGTGTACTGATCCTGATGTAGTGCAATGTCAGGGTCACATTTTCTACAGTAGAGTGTAACTTCACTCTTGTCTTATCTCTTTGTATAGTCAATGATACTATTCTCATTCATTCTATAGAATTCACATGTTTCAATTTGCTTATTTGAAGCAATTTCACAAACAGTGTCCTCAAGTGTCGAATCACATTCCGTCACAGCCAAATAAAAATCAGTGGGCTTATAATCATAACACCCATTGTCTTCACAACGATGACGTAGAAACCATATTCTTTTGCTGTTCCAACAGTTGAATCGCTGACCCTGCTCCTCCTCCCAGTACAATCTAAAACCACGACGATACCAATCTCGTAGCAATAAACTAAAATCACGATTAGGATTCTTACCAATCATACCGGGATATGTATTCTCCCACTGATTACATTTATCATAATGGCAATTGGAGCATAGGTGCCCTCTAGGATGAGAGTCACACACCTCTTCAAGACAGGAATTACAACCTTTAATTTGTACAGCATATCCTCTATGCAATTTACACGGGTTGCATAATCTACACTTTTCTTCATACTCGTCAATCATTGTGCAATTCTCACATGATGACCAGCTGCACAGTGTGTACATACATAGGGGACATGTATGGAACATTTTTTCATGTGTTGACACTCTCACTGCCACAATGAAACTGAGCTAGCAACAACAAAAATTGTCTGAGATAGAGAGAGAGAGAGGAGTAAATCATCCGTGAGCACCATATTTCTCATGAAAAAAGTCCTAAATTTCTAAAATAGTGTTTAAAAGCATATCCACAATATCATTTTGCCGTGTCGTGATCAATGTATCAATAAATTGTGTAAATGCATTTGGACCACGACGTAGAAGCTTCATACAATAGTCTAATGATGAAGAATCACTTTTCATAATATCGACAAGCATTCCCCTAGAAAATATCTTCCTTTGAATAGACAACTCTAGAAAATCGTCATCTGGAATCAAACGTTTTTCCATAAGCACTAGATTCCCCATGATTCGCTCTTTCTCAAATCTATCCATTTTTTAGAGTCCTAACTCTCTCACAACCAATTTCAGAATAACCAGAGTTTCTTTTTGTACTCTAAAAATATACGCTAGTCTACTATAGAAAGAAAAATACATTTGATTTAGAAAAAATTTTATTGAACATAATTACAATAATAGTATTCACTGATGCATTTTGTTCTCATCAATATATTTCGATAGGACATCTAATGCTGACCGAAGTTTATTTATATGGAGAATATTCACTTTTCCAGCAAAACATAGTTGCTCCTCCTGTTTAAACTTGCTTAATGATATCACGTATCTAGCATACATAGTGTCCCATTCAAGGCATAGTCTACAGCCAGCGGTTATTTCCACAGCCACATTGGGTACTCGTATATCGTTGCTGCTGCTGTCGGCTCCATCATGAATCTCCAATAATGTAAATGCGCCACTCATTTTTTCTCCACTAATATCCTCTCAAATAAACTATTCTCTTTGAATTCAATTCTCTTACTAATATAAATTGTAATGAAAATCAGTCCTTTTATTCAAGTCCCAACCACAAATCAAGTTATCGTATATGGAGTAACCTTCGCTCTCTGATTGGCTCATAAAAAACGGATGTTACCTCGAAAAACCGGTTCGGTTGAGTTATATAATTTCATGCATGCCCTCAAAACATGTTTGACTACTTTATATCATACCAGTTTTTTTAAGAATGTGCACGTGAACTCATGACGTACATTCATTGTGCAATTGACAACAAAAACAGAAAAAAACCTGTTTGACCACATTATACACTGCCAAACAACCAGTCTGGTAATCTGCCTTGGAAAGGTGCCAAGGAACATAAAGGCTCAGAATTCCATAGATAAACCCTACTTACTAGTCTATACCGTGTTTTATTTTTAAAAATGCTTTAAGTTTTAACCAGTAGTATAATAACATATCTAGTTTTGCGAATAAAAACAATACTTGTGTAAGTTATTACACATTGCTTGTATATATATGCTCTGTTTTAATTTAATTTAAATTTTAACTAGTGATTTAATGTATTTGTAAAGGTTTGACTTCGAGTCAACGTATAAATAATTTTTATTGTGAAATGGTCCGCTAAGTATTAAGTTTGAAAAGAATGATCCAGCAAGAAACATAACGTTTCGATTTAAGCGAGATATTATTTTTTGGAGTAATTAAAAGAGAGAAAAGTAATGAAAAGAATTAAACTTTACAAATTGAGTGTTGCTTTCTGCTATATATGTAAAATTTTATGCTTTATATGTATTCTAATGTGAATATTTATTTTAGATGCAGCCTTAGCTATTTTTTTGGAAATCAAATTTTTCGTAGCATCCTTTCGGATCCATTTTTCTTTCAATCATATTTTGACACATTTTTGGAAAGTAACAAATTTTGAAGCCACTTCAAATATATCCTGATACTATCATCTCATACCATCAGAAACCAAACCATACCTGATCAACTGATATTTGGAAACTAGAGCAGTAATACAGACTTTACTACAAGTTCATCAAAAGTGAGATAAAATCAGAACTTAATTTAGGCCTAGATAACGTGCTACCTAGCCCAAATGGCTGGAAATATGTGAAAATGCTTTGTGCTGGAAAAATATGTGAAAATTTGAAAATCAATAATGTTATATGTAATTTATCCAAGGTAATTCTAAAAGGAAAAATAAACGGTATATTAACCACATCACACAGATAAATTAAATTATTAATGGCAATTAAATTTAAACTCAAAAAAATTCATAAAACTTTTCTAATATAAATCTAATTTAAGCAAAACCACTAATATAATGTTTAAGCCGCTTGGGGTCAAGTTAAAACAGAAGATGCATATGAAGAAGGGTAAAAAGAGTATTTTTCATTCCTAGAGACAGAGAAAAAGAGAAACAAGGATGAATTTCAAATCGAAATCCTTCGACAAAAAAGAACATGGCCTATATTGGACCAGAAACATGACCCTAAGGAAACCCATTGAGGGTATATGCACATAATGACCCAAAGATGGCAGCATAATAGCTGTAAACAACATTAAGTTGTTTTAGAAGTAAAATATTGAGAATTTGGACAATTCTTCTTTAAATGGGGAGTATTGTGGTAAAGCTTTCTAATTTAGTTAATTATTAATTGAGTAAAAATATATTAAGACGCAAAAACAAAGTTTAAAAATACCACTTTTTAAGATAAAGATACAAATCGTGGAATGTGTAAGTTTGGAGGGAACTTGCTCAATAGCCAATTTCCTGGCTAAATGCGTCAATGTACCGGAAGGACGTGGTTAGTTTTTCATATATATACCCAGATTTTTGAGACTGAACGAAGACTTTTTGACTTGCAGGGCGAACCACTGCCCGTTTATTTTCTCGTGAGAAATACCTTGGGTTCTTGTCGGATCATTGTAAAAGTCTGTATCTTATTATATATTATTGTAGTTTCTGAGACTTGTGGTCTACTTGGGACAGCCAGTCCTAGTAGAATATCTATATCTGTAATTATTATATGTAAATTGAATAAAAGTATTGTACTTTAGACAACCCTCTACGATCTACCTTTAGCCCCTCGAACATTCCCAGTCGGTACGCCTCATTAGTTCGGTCATAGCCTAAGGCACGCTACCAAAGTTTAATTACCTTAGGGCCGGAGTTTATCTCCCCGATAAAGGGAGAATAAAGGCATCTACGACTAAAACACCCAAATACCATAAAATACACTTTACAACAACTGGTGGTCGCTGGAAAAACTGGGTCGAGAGGGCTAGATAAAAATAGTAGATTGAAACAAAATGGCTTTACCAGAGGAAAAAATGACTTCCCTATCAACAGTACTTGAAATTGCAAAAATTATACTAAAATACGCGGGAAATTCAGACTTAGATGAGTTTATCAAAAAATTAAAAATTTTCGACGAACTAACTGAAGCGTTTGAGGATAAGGTCAAAGAGCAATGCGTTGCAGCCAGATTAAAGGGAAGGGCCCTTAAACATTTTGAGGCAATTAAGGAAAAAGAGCCCAAGGACATCAGTACTCTAATTGAATCTTTTAAAACAAGATTCATAGAGACAAGCATCTCCGAGAGGCTAAGAACAGAGGTAGTGACATTCAATACCTCAACTAGTATCAGGGAATATGCAGACAAAATTTGTAGATCCGTATGCTTACAATTAGAGAAAGGCGGAAATGACAAGACAGTACAGAAAGTACAACTACATACTTTTACCCAAGGGTTATCAAAAAAGTTATTAAGACTAATATTATCACGGAAACCTGAAAATTTAGAGCAGGCTATAATACTAGTCGAAACAGAGGTAAAAATTGACGAGGCTATGAAAAGGTTTGATCAGATGTCAATAAATAATGTGGTAAAGCTTTCTAATTTAGTTAATTATTAATTTAGTAAAATATATAAGACGCAAATATGAAGTTTTGAAATACCACTTTTTACTAAGATAAGGAACATATCCTGCAAAGTTCTGTTTAACGGGAAATTGAGAAATTACCACTTCCTAGCGATTATGTGGGAAGGTGTGGTTGATAAAAATGTATAAAAGATACATTTTATCGGAAGGAAAAATCTGATACTAACTATATGCCAGACTGACCTCTGGTCCGTTGTTTTTAGAAATACCTTGGAACTTTGTCTTATCATTGTAAGTGTCTAAATATCTATTTATATATTATTGTTGTTTTTGAGACTTGTGGTCTACTTGGGACAGCCAGTCCCAGTAGACATAAAATATCCGATTATATTATATGGTAAATGAATAAAAGTATTGTATTTTAGACAACCTTTCTACGATCTACTTTTAGCTTCTCGAACATACCCAGTCGCTACGCCTCATTAGTTCGGTCATAGCCTAAGGCACGCTACCAAAGTTTAATTACCTTAGGGCCAGAGTTTATCTCCCCTATAAAGGGAGAATAAAGGCATCTACGATTACACCCCCCAAATACTATAGAATAACACTTCACAACAACTGGTGGCAGCGGTGGGATCACAACAACTGGTGGTCGCTGGAGAAACTGGGTCGAGAAGGCTAGATAAAAATAGTAGACTGAAATAAAATGGCATTACCAGAGGAAAAAATGACTTCCCTATCAACAGTACTTGAAATTGCAAAAATTATACCAGAATACGCGGGAAATTCAGATGTAGATGAGTTTATCGAAAAATTAAAAATTTTCGACGAACTAACTGAATCGTTTGAGAATAAGGTCAAAGAGCAATGCGTTGCAGCAAGATTAAAGGGAAGCGCCCATAAGCATTTTGAAGCAATTAAGGAAAAAGAGCCCAAGGACATCAGTACTCTAATTGAATCTTTTAAAACAAGATTCATAGAGACAAGCATCTCCGAGAGGCTAAGAACAGAGGTAGTCACATTCGATACCTCAACTAGTATCAGGGAATATGCAGACGAAATTTGTAGATCCGTGTGTTTACAATTAGAAAAAGGCGGAAATGACGAGACAATAAAGAAAGTACAACTACATACTTTTACCCAAGGGTTACCAAAAAAGTTATTAAGACTAATATTATCACGGTAACCTGAAAATTTAGAGCAGACTATAATACTAGTCGAAACAGAGGTAAAAACTGACGAAGCTATGAAAAAGTTTGACTAGATATCAATAAATAACACGGGAGCCCAAGAAAGTACAAAATATGAAAGGGGACAAAAAAGGGTGAGCTTTGAGGAGCCGAACCGTGAACCAAAAAGGAGCAACGGAGGCCGAGGGTCGCCGTCTAGGGAGATAGCTGACAGATTCCACGACCTTGAGAGATTAGCAGCTAATAACTATAGAAAATATGGGCACCCTCCCCCACCAAAGACAGATAGTTGGGGAACCAACAAGGACAGATCCAAAGTATTTAGAAATAACCAGGAAACAAACAAACAATTTAAGAGAAAATTTTATTGCTATTATTGTAGCAAACCAAACCACTATGCAGCAGATTGCTGGCATAGAATACGCAAAGAAGGCCAGACGTACAAGACAAGACACCAATTCAGAACGCAGGGGGAGAGAAATTTAGGATGACAGGGAACAAATAATACTTGGCAAACACCTAATAATATTCCTGAATTTAGGCCTAGAAGGCAAACGGTTAATAGCACCCAGGGTCAAAGTAGCAGCGCTGAAGAAAACTGGGATAATCCCAGAAATTTTTTGCCAAACAGTGGGCATTTTAACGGAGAAACCAGCCTGTATGGGTCGGCAGAGCTGTTTCCTTACAAAGACCCCTATATAGTTTAGAATGTTGTGATACAAATGCAAATAATAATAATCTACCGATTCGGCGTTGTTTTAAAATTGAGTGTTTTCAAAATTTACCATGTTTACTAGATACAGGCGCATCTAAATCATTAATTCGAGAGGAAGTTTTTAATAGGTTTCCTCCTAGTGTCAAAAATCGAGTAAGCAGATGCCAAAATACCCTAACATCAGTGACAGGGCACAAGCTGACAATTTTGGGAGAATGTCCACTAAAATTTAGTGCAGGGGATAAAGAAATAACAGTAATAGTAATAATATGCAAGCAGCTACCATTTCCTTGTATTCTAGGAGTAGAAGCCATCAGAAAATATGGGATTGTGTGGGAACCCAAATCCAATACAATCACAATAAACCAGGCAAATGAAAATAATAGGCAAATTTGCGTAACAACAAATAAAGAAAGTGAAGATTCGAATTATAACCTAAAAATAAGCGGAAAAATCACAATAGAAGGGAGAACGACAGCTCAAGTTCTAGCTACATTAAATGAAAAAGAAGGAAAGGTTAAAACAATTGATGCCGTGATAGGGGGGTACACCATAAAAGAATACCCAATGATTTTCGTGGAAAATCAAGTTATAAAAATTGAAAATGGTATAACATACTTGAAACTATCAAATCTAAGTAATGATAAAATAAAACTGCACCAGGTAGAACTTGGATCAGTAGAAAAGATTTCAAATTCAGAAATAAAATCTCTAAACAGTCCAGAATTAAGCGTAAACTTCACTTCTAGCCACGAACATTTATCCTCATTAAAACTGCAACCACAAGAAGAGTATGGAATGGCGAAAACGGATTTTTTGCAACAATTTGATTTAAAACATTTACCGGAAAACGTAAAAACTAGAATGGAAAATATTCTTTGGGATTTTAAATGGACTTTTGCAAGACACAAAACAGATTACGGATTAACTCACTTAATCACGCACAAGATATCAACAGAGGGCCCTCCAATCAAAAAGTCGCCGTATAAAACACCTTGTCATTTAAAGCCATGGCTAGATAGCCAAATAAAAGAAATGGAAGATCAGGGTATAATTAAAGAAATCAGTAGTGATTGGTGCTTTCCATTAGTAATAGTCAGAAAAAAGATAACACCTGGAGATTATGTATAGACTTTAGGTTACTAAACGCCGTCATGGTTAAAGACGTAATGAAGTTACCAAGAATTGATTCGATTTTAGAATCGTTAGGGGGTTCAAAATATTACACTAGTTTTGATTTAATAGCAGGATATTGGCAAATCGCTTTAGATGCAGAAACTAAGCATAAGGCTACAGTAATCTTAAACGATGGCAACGTTCACATTTGAACGTATGCCATTTTGCTTATCATTTAGTCCAAATTGTTTTAGTCACCTAATGAATTTGGTGTTAAAAGATAACGAACCAGGAAGGAAAAAAGATACCTTGGCTTATTTAGATGATGTAATTCTGTTTAATGAAAACTTGTAAGACCACTTGGTCGGACTTAGAAAAATACTGGAAAAGTTTGAAAAAGCAGGCTTAAAATTAAAACCAGAAATGTTAAAAATAGTAGTACCAAAATTAGTATTTCTTGGACACCTGATAAACCAAGGTACTGTTTCACCAAATCCAGAAAAATTTACAGTCATAGAAAATTTACAGCTTCCTAAAGATCAAAAAAGCTGCAGATCAGTTTGTGGGTTGCTAAGCTATTTCAGACGATGTATTAAAAATTATGCCACAATAGCACAACCTTTGACGAACCTTTTGAAGAAATCAGGTAAATTCGAATGTCCAGAGGACGCTAAACAAGCGCTAAATGAAATAAAAAGGCAATTATTACTGGCACCAATACTAAAACTACCAGATTTGTCACAAGACTTCTGTTTGCAAACAGATGCTTCGGGGTACAGTATAGGGGCCATATTATTAAACATAAATTCTGAAGGAGTAGAGTCAATAGTTCAATACGCCAGTAGGTCACTGACGGAAGCAGAAGAAAAAAATTCTCGACAGTTGAAAGGGAGTGTTTAGCAGTTGTAGTATGTACAGAATATTTTCGACAATTTTTACTTGGAAAAAAATTTATTTTACGAGTAGACCAAAAATCATTAGTTTGGCTACATACGATGCAAAATACTTCAGCCCGGCTGACACGGTGGATACTACGTCTGCAAGCATATTCATATACTCCAATATATATAAAGGGCCGAACAAATATTTTACCAGACTATTTATCATGAAATCTAGATAAGGAAGAAAATGTGATAGCAACCATCCAGAACGAACTGGAAGGGGTAGAAATACTATCTAATGAAAATATTTCGAAGCATCAAAATAAAGATGATTTTTGTTTAGCAATGAAATCCTTTTTATCAAAAGGAACGGAACTGCCAGAGCACTTTAAACATTTTTTAAAGGACTTAGATAATTTTGATCTGGACAAAAGTAAAAATCTTCTAGTAAGATACCATAGACCATCGCAAGAATACAGAAAAAATGACTTAAAAATTATTCCAGTAATTCCAAAATCTCTGGAAGGAAAAGTTTTACAGATGGCACATGCAACGATTGGCGGTCACATGGGAGAAGCAAAAACTATGGGGAGACTGAAGGGAAATTTTTATTTTCCAAAAATGTACTCAAAAGTAAGAGCTCTTATACAAAGCTGCCAAGAGTGCGCCAAACAAAAGTCGCCACCAAAGACCCCTAGGGCTGAATTAGGTCAATACCCCATCCCTTCAGGGGTAGGAGAAATAATGTCAATAGACATTTGGGGATCCAGGGGAAGTTTACCTGTTTCCAGGAAGGAAACAGGTGCGTACTAACCATCGTAGATCATTTTAATTCATATTTTTACGCTTTTCCAATTAAAGATCAAAAGACAAATTCCATTGCGAAAGTTTCGGTCAATCGCCTATTTCTGGAACACGGGATTTTCCCTAGAGTTTCACTTAGCGACAATGGGCCATGTTTTAGATCCGAATTCTTAGACGAAATTACAGAATATCTGGGGGTTACACGATGGTTTACCTCGTCTTATATGGCAGCAACTAATGGAAAGGTTGAACATAAGCATGGGGAATTAGGTTACATGCTGGGAATACATGCAAGAGAGGAAAATGAAAATTGGGATGAACATTTACCATTTTTAGTCTTTGCTATAAATACAGCTTTTTCACGTACCTTAAAAGAAACGCCATTTTTTTGCAACACATAAGAGATCCCAGAATTTGTTTAGATGAAATACAAAATGACAGAATATATTACAACCTAGACCAACATAAGCAGGAGATGGTAATGCGAATGAAAAAAGCTATGGAACAAGTTAAAGACAATCTGGAAGATGCGAAAACAGAACAAAAAGACAAATATGACAGAACGAGCAAAAATAAAACGAGTTACTGTTTAGGAGATTTGGTTTATGTTTACAAAATGAATCTGGAAGGAACAAAAAAGTTAAAACCAAAATGGTAGGGACCCTACAGGACTATAAAAATTCTACCAAATAACTTAAGATATGTTCTAAAGCATCAGCACAAGGAAAAGGAAGAAATAGTGCACCATAATAGAATGAAAAAGGGATATTTTTCAAAACCGTGGAAAACAGAGCCTATACTTTCAGAAGAAGAAATAGAAGACACGATCTCACCAGTATATATCAGAAGACCATATGAATTTTATGACCTTTTTAACGACCACAACAGTTGGGAGAAGTGGAAGGAATATTTAGCCCAGTCTTGGCTGCAAACTTTCCACAACAAACAAGATAAAAAAGGAAAAGTTCAATATTCATCGGATACTAGCGATGAAAGCGACAGAGAAGGGCCTCAAACACAACCTACTGGTTTAAGACATAATAAACCAGAGGTTAAATCCAAAGAGGAAGAAAGATTGGAAGAAACCAAAGAATTATCTGATTTTCATACACTAGACTCACCTACAGTCTTAACGCAAAAATGGCTTTTGGAACAAACGCCATCTACCAGACGCGAGCTAACAGAATGCGACACCGAAAATTCTGCTACAGAAACAGATATAGCTAAATCTGGGCCATCGTCAAGAAAACCTTCTTTGAGAGAAAAATTATGGAGAACAGTAAAGAAACCAAAGGGGTAGCAAGAAGTTCCTTTATCAGCAGCACAAGTCGCTAAAACACTTATGAAAAAGGCCAAACATCAAGAGAAACAAAGATTAAAGATATTTGACGAGGCAACAAAACAGCACTCGGACTCAGAGCCTTGTAAGCCACACTATAGAAACCACGGAAAAACTTGCCAATATTATAAAGAAGAAAAGCAAAATTTGGAGTCCAGAAGTCGGACCAGGAAACAGAGAAAGGCAGAACAAGCGCAGCCCCCAGCAGATTAATATTTGAGTAAAACAATAATAACAAAAAAAAATATTAAATAAAAATCAAACGAGTATAAAAGCCACTAAAGAAATATCTATATTTTCTTTTTTAATCGGTATATAGATAACATCAAGTTTTCTTTCAAATATATATCGCCAGTAAAAATTATGAACGTCACATTCCAACGCCAAATTATTAGCTCCGATCTGAAGTGACATCATAGATTCCTGCAAAAATTTTGTTTCCGATACGAGATAAGACTTCGCGAGCGGTATAATGTGAAGACTTGTCAAAACAAATTAGGCTTCACTTCAAAGAAAAAGGAAATAAGTAAGGCCACGTAACTTTTAAATGGGTGTAGTGAACCTAATTAAATTATACATGTTTAGAATCAGCATTAAAAGGCGATTCTTTTGATATGTATATTGAATTTTTTTCGGGGGGGGGAACAATTTAAAAAAAAATAAAACACGAAGGAGGGTAGTTTACTGAAATGGGGTCATTGGAAGCTAGCAAATTTGGAGTGAGCTCAATCACTGCTGGTCTCTCGTTGTTAAGTACATGCAATACATCTACTGACCTTTGACTCTCTGAGGTGACACTTTCAGTCGAATTTGAAAAAAAAATTGTTTTTGAAGAATTTTAAAATAATTATAATAGGAAAAACAGCAAGAGTTTACATTAAGTGGCCACTACATGTACAAGCTAGCTGTAATCTTGTTATAAATAGTAGAAGATGATAAATTAAACACTTACCTATAAGGACGGTGTATATAAACAAGAAACCGTAGATAAAATGGGTCACAATTTAAAAAGTTAACACCGTGTAAAACAAAGTTTTCTCGGGTATAATTAATTTCACATATTAAATAAATTCACAACACACCATTAACAGAAATAACAGGGCGATGACATAGCAGGTGAAAAACACCAATGACAGGGCCGTTTGCATTTAAAAACGAAACTGCTAGACGTCTTGTCATTGGGGGGGATCCACCAAACTAATCAAATTGATATTAGAAATATCGGTCAAACTGGAGAAGGGTTGGGCTGAGTGTTAGTGTAAAAGCCTTCTTGCTAAAATAAATAGTAGGAGGAAAGGTTTTACACTGGCACTAAACCCAGAAACTCGTAGAACAGGGTAATAGTCAGGATTTCACGAGAAGGACAAATAGCACTCAGTGACTGTATGAAACTAAGGCGCAAATTAAACTGAGGATTATAGGGAAACTACAATAGATAACCCCTATCTCTAAGCAACTTTTGGCACGACATAGGCACTAATTTTTGGTAAAAATACCACAGGCAAGGAATATGTGTCTGCGAGGAAAACCACACAATTTTGTGGGAATCAGGATCTCGTAAAAACGTACATTTTTATGAATAAATGGGAACTAGAAATTTTGGGGCAAAATTTAATTGAAAGTGTTCAAAAAAATTAGCTGAAAAACTACAGCACTTTTCTAACACCAAACACTTTCGAAAGAAAAAATTTTTTTTTAAATAATTTCAAAAAAATACAAGTTGCAAAAATTAGACACCCCCCCCACCTCTTAAAATATGGAGATAATGAATTAGATCATAAAGGGCAATCAGCCTAAAAACTGGTTAAGATTATTGAAAAAGAACATGAAATGTATAAATATAGGCTTAGGAAAGACCTATTTTACTGGAAAAGCGGAAAAAGACTTAAAAAAACCCTTAGGCTCCATTGAAATATTGAATAAAAAAAAAGAGAAGGGTTCAAGTTGAAAATATAGACAGACGAAACTAAAAGGAAAATAAACTCAATGAAGTCAGTTAAAACTCTGTTAGACGCACTTATTGAACTTGCCGAACGAACTAGTATGAAAATTGTACTAAATAAGTACAAATAAGTAGCATTAATACTACGGAGCCACCATTACATTGGTAAACGCGGGCCGAGATTAATAAAAATTTTGGAGAAATGCTCAAAGTAGTCAAGAAAAAAAATTTGGCTCCCTTATGTGGAAGTCGTTTCCAGAAAAATGACTAACATGACATAGAAAATTGAAAGTAAGGCACATAATAGCCTTAAGAACTTGAAGTTGAAACCTAAGACAAGACCACTAAAAGTGGGGAAGTTAAAGTGAAAATAGTCATTGTCACTTGTATGTCAAAAACAGAATTACTGTGTGCCATGAAGGCGAGGTATTTTCTGCAGAAGGGCCACTTTTTCTGGAAAAAGAATAGCCCAAGATAAAATTGTGCCCACAAATTATTAAATAATTAATTATTTTGTGTGCAGGTTCATAATAGTCTTTTTAGCTGTAGCTGATGACAAGATAACTTAGAAACGTTATAGGAGCTACCAGAAGGCAGCCCTGGTAAGCAAACCTTCAGGGTACGGGCACAAGTCAATTGGTAGTGCCAAAACAGGTAACAAGACGAATAGCTAAAATTTTTAGCTTATCAGATATAAGCTGTAAATAAAAGCCTTAAACCAAAAAGACATTAAAGCTGGAAAAAAGAGAGATTACAGACAAAAACGTTATAAAACTGTCTCAAGTACCTAGATATTCGAAAAAAATTGAAAAGCTTAAAAGTCTGAATAAACAAACAAGCTTATAAGCTAATGACAGTTAATGACACAAGTGGGTTCGAAATAGAACCAAAGTTTTAAAACAAAATGTATATAGTTGTATATGGGAAAAGTTATAAGGTTGTAACAAATGTAATTGAGAAAATATATAACGTATAAATATATTTCGGAAACCTTTTAGAAACAGAGAATTATATTTAAAAAAAATTATTATAAAAATATAAATAGAAAAGTTATGTTATATGAAATATTGCCAAGCCCTTATATAGAGGCTAATACAGTTATTAGTTATAGTGCATAAATCTATTTGTTGGAGTTGCTTTTGTTTTGTAAATATTTTAATTGCAGTTAGGACTTATCATATAAAAGTCTTGACGGACTTATCATATAAAAGTCTTGACGGACTTATTTAAAAGTTGTACAACGAATAAATATTGCAGTGATTAAATAAATTATGAAAGTACATAATTATTATTTGTTTTTAACAATTAACTTATGTATCAACATAACTTTTGTTAATATATATATAAACATATATATATATATATATATATCCTAAACTATCCATGTAAATAAAGTGAATTAAATGTTGAGTATTTGTGTTTATTTTTTATTTTTATATCACGCAAGAAGTATTCTACATTAATGCTTCATAAACAATTGACAAAATAATAATTGGAACTAATTCCAATGCTTATCTATACCGTGTATTATTTTTTTTAATGCTTTAAGTTTTAAACAGTAGTTAAATATCCTATCTAGTTTTGCGACTTAAATACTTGTGTAAGTTATTACACAATGCTTATTTATATATACGCTGTTTTAATTTATTTTAAATTTTAACTAGTGATGTAATGTTATATGTAAATGTTTGACCTCGAGTCAAAGTATTAATAATTTTTTTATTGTAAATTAATCTGTTTAGTAATAAGTTTGAAAGAATAATCCAGCAAGGAACATAATGTTTCGATTTAAGCGTGTTTCGATTATTTTTGAAGTGATTAAAAAAGTGGAGAAAATAATTAAAGTAATTAACTTTCGAATGCATTGATATATACGAAAATTGAGTGTTTCATTCTACTATATATGTAAAAATACATGCTTTATATGTATACTAATGTGGATATTTATTTTAGATACAGCATTAGCTATTTTTTTTGGAAATCAAATTTTTCGTAGCATCTTTTCGGATCCATTTTTCCTTCAATCATATATTGACACATTTTTGGGAAGTAATAAATTTTGAAGACACTTCAAATATATCCTGATACTATCATCACATACTCAATCAACTGAAATTTTGGAAACTATAGCAGTAATACAGACTTTACTACAAGTTCGTCAGAAAGTGAGATAAAAACAGAACTTAATTTAGGCCTAGAAAATGTGCTACATAGCCAAATGGCTTATGTTATTGAAATATGTGAAAATGCTTTGTGCTGAAAGAAAAAAAAATATATGTAAAAATTTAAAAATCAATAATGTTATATGTAATTTACCCAAGGTATTTCTAAAACAAAAAAAAATAAACGGTATATCAATCACATCACACAGATAAATTAAATTATTAATGGGAATTAAATTTAAACTCAAAAAAATTCATAAAACTTTTCTAATATAAATCTAATTTAAGCAAAACCACTAATATTATGTATAAGCCGCTTGGAGTCAAGTAAAACAGAAGATGCATATGAAGAGGGTAAAAGAGTAATTGTCAGTCCTAGAGACAGAGAAAAAGAGAAACAAGGATGATTTCAAATTGAAATCCTTCGACAAAAAAAAAAAAAAAAAAAAAAAAAAGTACATGGCCAATTTTGGACCAGAAACATAACCCTAAGGAAACCCATTGAGGGTAGATGCACATAATGACCCAAAGATGGCAGCATAATAACTGTAAACAAAATTAAGTTGTTTTAAAAGTAAAATATTGAGAATTGGGACAATTCTTCTTTAAATGGGGAGTATTGTGGTAAAGCTTTCTAATTTAGTTAATTATTAATTTAGTAAAATATATAAGACGCAAATATGAAGTTTTGAAATACCACTTTTTATTAAGATAAGGAGCATATCCTGCTAAGTTCTGTTTAACGGGAAATTGATAAATTACCACTTCCTAGTGATTACGTGGAAGGTGTGGTTGATAAAAATGTATAAAAGATACATTTTATCGGAAGGAAAATCTGATACTAACTTTATGCCGGACTGACCTCTGGTCCGTTGTTTTTAGAAATACCTTGGAACTTTGTCTTATCATTGTAAGTGTCTAAATATCTATTTATATATTATTGTTGTTTTTGAGACTTGTGGTCTACTTGGGACAGCCAGTCCCAGTAGACAGAAAATATCCGATTATATTATATGGTAAATGAATAAAAGTATTGTATTTTAGACAACCTTTCTACGATCTACTTTTAGCTTTTCGAACATACCCAGTCGGTACGCCTCATTAGTTCGGTCATAGCCTAAGGCATGCTAGCAAAGTTTAATTACCTTAGGGCCAGAGTTTATCTCCCCAATAAAGGAAGAATAAAGGCATCAACGATTACACCCCCCAAATACTATAGAATAACACTTCACAACAATAACACAGAAGCCCAAGAAAGTAAAAAATATGAAAGGGGACAGAAGAGGATGAACTTTGAGGAGCCAAATCGTGAACCAAAAAGGCACGAGGAAGGCCAAACCTTCCCACCTTGGACTGACCCCTCCCCATTTGACGACCAATCCCATGGTATTAGATCCTTAATGACTTGGAATACCAAGTATTATGGACACCCATCTCCTCCTCCCGAGTAAAATTATAGAGCAAACGGTGGCAGGTCAGGAATATATAGAAATAGGTATAGACCCCATGAGGAAGGGCAAATCACCAAGCAATATAGGAAAAGATTCAATTGATATTATTGTGGCAAACCAAATCACTATGCGGCAGATTGCTGGCATAAAATACCCAAAGAAGGCCAGCCGTACAAGACAAAACACCAGTTCAGAACGCAGGAGGGCAGAAATTTAGGAAGGCAGGGAACAAATAATACTTGGCAAACACCTAATAATATTCCTGAATTTAGGCCTAGGAGGCAAATGGTTAACAATACCCAGGGTCAAAGTAGCAACGCTGAAGAAAACTGGGATAATCCCAGAAACTTTTGGCCAAACAGTGGGCATTTAAACGGAGATACCAGCCTGTAAGGGTCGACAGAGCTGTTTCCTTACAAAGACCCCTATATAGTTTAGAATGTTGTGATACAAATGCAAATAATAATAGTCTACCGATTCTGCGTTGTTTTAAAATTGAGTGTTTTCAAAATTTACCATGTTTACTAGAATCACAATAGAAGGGGAACGACAGCTCAAGTTCTAGTGACATTAAACACAAAAGAAGGAAAGGTTAAAACAATGGATGCCATAAAATATAGGAGGATAGGATAGGAGGATACACCATAAAAGAATACCCAATGATTTTCGTGGAAAATCAAGTTATAAAAATTGAAAATGGTATAACATACTTAAAACTATCAAATCTAAGTAATAATAAAATAAAGCTGAACCAGATAGAACTTGGATCAGTGGAAAAGATTTCAAATTCGGAAATAAAATCTCTAAACAGTCCAGAATTAAGCGTAAACTTCACTAGCCACGAACATTTATCCTCATTAAAACCGCAACCACAAGAAAAGTATGGAATGTCGAAAACGAATTTTTTGCAACAATTTGATTTAAAACATTTACCGGAAAACGTAAAAACGAGGGTGGAAAATATTCTTTAGGATTTCAAATGGACTTTTGCAAGACACAAAGGGGATTACGGACTAACTCACTTAATCACGCACAAGATATCAACAGAGGGCCCTCCAATCAAAAAATCACCGTATAAAACACCTTATCATTTAAAACCATGGCTAGAAAGCCAGATAAGGGAAATGGAAGATCAGGGAATAATTAAAGAAAGTTATTAGTGATTGGTGTTTTCCACTAGTAATAGTCAGGAAAAAAGATAACACCTGGAGATTATGTATAGACTTTAGAGCACTAAATACCGTCACTGTTAAGGACGTGATGAAGTTACCAAGAATGGATACGATTTTAGATTCGCTAGGAGGTTCAAAATATTACACTAGTTTTGACTTAATAGCAGGATATTGGCAAATCGCTTTAGATGCAGAAACAAAGCATAAAGCTACAGTAATTTTAGACTATGGAAGAACGTTCACATTTGAAGGTATGCCTTTTGGCTTGTCATTTAGTCCAAATTGTTTTAGTCGACTAATGAATTTGGTGTTAAAAGATAACGAACCAGGAAGAAAAAAAGATACCTTGGCTTATTTAGATGATGAAATTCTGTTTAATGAAAACCTGTAAGACCACTTGGTCGAACTTAGAAAAATACTGGAAAGGTTTGAAAAAGCAGGCTTAAAATTAAAACCAGAAAAGTTAAAAATAGTAGTACCAAAATTAGTTTTTCTTGGACACCTGATAAATCAAGGTACTATTTCACCAAATCGAGAAAAATTTACAGTCATAGAAAATTTGTAGCCTCCTAAAGATCAAAAAAGCTGCAGATCAGTTTGTGGTTTGTTAAGCTATTTCAGACGATATATTAAAAATTATGCCACAATAGCACAACCTTTGACAAACCTTTTGAAAAATCAGGTAAATTCGAATGTCCAGCGGACGCAAAACAAGCGCTAAATGAAATAAAAAGGCAACTATTACTGGCACCAATACTTAAATTACCAGATTTGTCACAAGACTTCTGTTTGCAAACAGATGCTTCGGGGTACGGCATAGGAGCCATATTATTAAACATAAATTCTGAAGGAGTAGAATCAATAGTTCAATACGCCAGTAGGTCACTGTAGAAAGCAGAAAGAAAATATTCGACAGTTGAAAGGGAATGTTTGGCAGTTGTAGTTTTTACAGAATATTTTCGACAATTTTTACTTGGAAAAAAAATCATTTTACGCGTAGACCAAAAATTATTAATTTGGCTACATACGATGCAAAATACTTCATCCCGGCTGACACGGTGGATACTGCGTCTACAAGCATATTCATATACCCCAATATATATAAAGGGCCATACAAACATTTTACCAGACTATTTGTCACGAAATCCAGATACGGAAGGAAATTTGGTAGCAGCCATCCAGTATGAACTGGAAGGGCTAGAAATACTGTCTAATAAAAATATTTCGAATCATCAAGATAAAGATGATTTTTGTTTAGCGATGAAATCCTTTTTATCAAAAGGAACGGAACTGCCAGAGCACTTTAAACATTTTTTAAAGGACTTCGATAGTTTTGATCAGGACGAAAGTAAAAATCTTCTGGTAAGATATCATAGACCATCGCAAGAATATAGAAAAAATGACTTAAAAATTATTCCAGTAATTTCAAAATCTCAGGAAGGAGAAATTTTACAGATGGTAAATGCAACGATTGGCTGTCACATGGGAGAAGCAAAAACGATGGGGAGGCTGAAAGGAAATTTTTATTTTCCAAAAATGTACTCAAAAGTAAAAGCTTTCATACAAAGCTGCCAAGAGTGCGCCAAACAAAAGTCGCCACCAAGGACCCCTAGGGCTGAATTAGGTCAGTACCCCACACCTTCAGGGGTAGGAAAATTAATGTCAATAGACATTTTGGGAACCGGAGGAAGTTTACCAGTTTCCAGGAAAGGAAACAGGTGCGTACTAACCGTAGTCGACCATTTTAATTCATATTTATACGCTTTTCCAATTAAAGACGAAAAGACAAAAACCATTGCGAAAGTTTTGGTCAATCGCCTATTTCTGGAACACGGAATTTTTCCTAGAGTTTTACTTAGCGACAATGGGCCATGTTTTAGAGCCAAATTATTAGACGAAATTACAGAATATCTGGATGTTAAACGATGGTTTACCTCGTCTTACATGGCAGCAGCTAATGGGAAGGTTGAACGTAAGCATAGGGAATTAGCTTACATGCTGGGAATACATGCAAGAGAAGAAAATGAAAATTGGGATGAACATTTACCATTTGTAGTCTTTGCAATAAATACGGCTTTTTCACGTTCCTTAAAAGAAACGCCATTTTTTTGCAACATATAAGAGATCCCAGAATTTGTTTAGATGAAATACAAAATGATAGAGTATATTGCAACTTAGACCAATATAAGCAAGAAATGCTGATGCGAATGATAAAAGCTATGGAACAAGTTAAAGACAATCTGGAAGATGCGAAAACAGAACAAAAAGAAAAATATGACCAAACAAGCAAAAATCAATCAGATTACCGTTTAGGAGACTTGGTTTATGTGTACAAAACTAACCTGGAAGGAACAAAAAAGTTAAAACCGAAATGGGATGGGCCCTACAGAATTGTAAAGATTGTACCAAATATTTTAACATATGTTCTAAAGCATCAATATAAGGAAAAGGAAGAAGTAGTACACCATAATAGAATGAAAAAGGGATATTTTTCAAAACCGTGGAAAACAGAACCTATACTTTCAGAAGAAGAAATAGAAGACACGATCTCACCAGTATATATCAGAAGACCATATGAATTTTATGACCTTTTTAACGACCACAACAGTTGGGAGAAGTGAAAGGAATATTTAGCCCAGTCTTGGCTACAAACTCTCCACAGCAAACAAGAGAAGAAAGTAAATATTTGATGCTCATCGGATACTAGCGATGAAGAAAATCAAACACAACATAAGGGTTTAAAACATGATAAACCAAAGGTAAAATCCCCCGAAGAAGAAAAATTACAAGGAACCAATGAATTATCAGATTTTTATACATTAGACTCACCTACAGTCTTAACGCAAAAATGGCTTTTGGAACAAACGCCATCTACCAGACGCGAGCTAACAGAATGTGACACTGATAATTCTTCTACAGAAACCGATATCACTAAACCTGGGCCATCGTCAAGAAAACCCTCTTTAAGAGAGAAATTATGGAGAAAAGTAAAGAAACCAGAGAGGCAGCAACAAGTTCCTTTGTCAGCAGCACAAGTAGCTAAAACACTTATGAAAAAGGCCAAACAGCAAGAGAAACAAAGATTAAAGATATTTGACGAGGCAACAAAACAGCACTCGGATTCAGAGCCTTGTAAACCACACTATAGAGACCACGGAAAAACTTGCAAATACTATAAAGAAGAAAAGCAAAAATTTGGTGTCCAAAACTCGGACCAGGAAATGGAGAAAGGCAGAACAAGAGTAGCCCCCAGCAGATTAATATTTGAATAAAACAATTATAACGGGAAAAAAATAATAAATAAAAATAAAACGAGTAAAAAGCCTCTAAAGAAATATCTATATTTTCTTTTTTTTAATCGGTATGTAAATAACATCGAGTTTTCCTTCAAATATATATCACCAGTAAAAATTATTACCAGAAAAAAGTCACAGAAAAAAAAATTAGTTCCGATCTGAAGTGACATCATAGCTTCTTGCAAAAATTTTGTTTCCGATACGAGATAAAACTTCACGAACGGTGTAAATGACAAGACTTGTCAAAACGAATTAGGCTACGTTCCATAAAAGAAATTAATAAGGTCACGTAACTTATAAATAGGTGTTGTGAAACTAATTAAATTATACATATTTAAAATCAGCATTAAAAGGCGATTCTTTTGATATGTATATTGAAAAAAAAAATATTTTTGGGGGTTAATTAAAAAAAAAACGAAGGAGGGTAGTTTACTGAAATGGGGTAATTGGAAGCTAGCGAATTTGGAGTAAGCTCAATCACTGCTGGTCTCTCGTTGTTAAGTACATGCAATGCATCTACTGACCTTTGACCCTCGGAGGTGGCACTTCCAGTCAAATTTGAAAAAAAATTGTTTTTGAAGAATTTTAAAATTATTATAATGGGAAAAACAGCAAGAGTTTACATTAAGTCGACTACATGTACAAGCTAGCTGTAATCTTATTATAATTAGTTATAGTCTAATATGATATTTTTTTATTAGCTACAAATGGTAAAAAGAAAAAAAAGAAATTTTAAAGAAGCTCTATAAAGGTTTAAGCAACGCTTAGAATAAGCTTAGAAAGCAAAACGAGTGCTAGGTAAAAGAAATAAAAAGCGATATAAAAATAAATTATAACCTAAAAACTTACCAGGAGGTAAAATCCAAGGACAAAATCCATTAAAAATAAGCCAAAAATTAAACCTCATCGTCACAAGCAAACCACAATAATAGCTCAAGGTAATAATTTTAACTCTAGCGATGTTTTGGATCTGAGAAAACGAACTGGCACAGAAGAATCCTAGTTTAAACAATTGGTTTTCACCTGTGCCAACCCAAACACCCAAATCCCAAGCCGTTGAACCCTAACACAAACTAAACGATATCCACGTTTTCTTTGAAAATAAAATATAGCTTTACACAACAAAAGAAAACTCGCAGTAATGAACAGAAATTCATTCTTGTAATTCTCCCAGATTGAAGCTTATCAATAAACCACAGATAATGAGCACCGAATTCAAAGTTATTTAGCCTTGCAACGGAATTATTGTCTCTCTTTCTTTGGCAAATAAAATAGTAATTAAAACTGGGATAAAATTGGCAACCAGTATATCGTAAAAATTGCATTTTAAGGAATAAATGAGAACTAGCAAATGCGGGGCAAAACTTAATTAAAAGTGTTCTAAAAAAAAATTAGCTGAAAAACTACAGTACTTTCCTAACACAAAACTTTCGAAGAAAAAATTTGAATAATTTCAAAAAATACAGGTTGCAAAAATTAGACACCCCCCCCCCCCACGTCTTAGAAATATGGAGATAACGAATTTGATCATGAAGGGCAATCAGCATAAAAACTTGTTAAGGGTTTTTGAAAAATACGTGAAACATATAAATATAGGCTTAGGAAAGACCTATTTTACTGAAAAAGCGGAAAAAGACTTGAAGAAACCCTTAGGTTCCATTGAAATAACGAATCCAAAAAAAAGAGAAGTGTTCAAGTTGAAAATATAGCCAGACGAAATTAACAAGGAAAAGAAACTGAATAGTCAGTTAAACTCTGTTATACGCACTTATTGAACTTGCCGAACGAAACTAGTACGAAAAATGTACTAAATAAGTACAAAATGAGTAGCATTAATACTACCGAGCTATGTGCCATGATTATTGTGTGTTATGTGTGTTACAAATTACTGTGTGCCATGAAGGCCAGGTATTTTTTTCTGCAGAAGGGTCATTTTTCTGATAAAAGAACAGCCCAAGAGAAAATTGTTGCAATAATCGAAAAGTGTGGTAATATTATAAATAATTAATTATTGTGTGTGCAGGTTCAGAATAGTCCTTTTAGCTGTAGCTCATGACAAGAGGACCTGGAAACGTTATAAGGAGCTACCAGAAGGCAGTCCTGGTAAGCAAACCTTCAGAGTACAGGCAAGAGCCATTTGATAATGGCATAAGAGGTATAAGGTGAACAGCAAAAAAAAAAAAATTAACTTATCAGATCCAAGCTGTGAATGAAGCCTTAACCCAAAAGGGTTAACCCAAAAGGACATTACAGACAAAAACGTTATAAAGCTGTCTCAAGTACCTAAAAATTCAAAAAGAATTAAAAAGCTCAAAAGTCTGAATAAACAAATAGGCATATAGTAAGCCAATGACAGTTAAATGACTCAAATTGGTTCAAAGTAGAACCAAAGTTGTAAAACAAAGTTAATGTATATAGTCATATATGGAAAAGTTATATAGTGGTAACAAAATGTTATTGAGAAAATATATACAGTTATAAAGACATTTTGAAAACCCTTTATAAATATGGAATTGTTATCATATATAAAAAAAATTGTAAATATGTAAATTTTGATAGCAAAATCATGCTATATGAACTATTGCCAAGCCCTTTGTAGAGGCTAATCATACTTATCAGTTATAGTGCATAAATCTATTTGTTGGAGTTGCTTTTATTTTGTAAATATTTTAATTGCAGTTAGGACTTATCATATAAAAGTCTTGACGGACTTAATTGAAAGTTGTAAAAATAACAAATATTGCAGTGATTAAATAAATTCTTAGGGTACATGATTATTATTTGTTTTTAACAATTAAGTTATGTATCAACATAACTTCTGTTAATATATATATATATATATATATATATATATATATATATATATATATATATATATATATATTATATATATATATATATCTATATATATATATATATATATATATATATATATATATATATATAATATATATATATATATATATATATATATATATATAACCTAAACTATCCATGTAAATATAGTGAATTAAATGTTGAGTATTTGTGTTTTTATTTTTATATCATTCAGGAAGTATTCTAGATTAGTACTTCATAAGCAATTAACAAAACAATAATTGGAATTAATTCCAATACTAGTCTATACCGTGTTTTATTTTTAAAAATGCTTTAAGTTATAACCCGTAGTATAACAAACATATCTAGTTTTGCGAATAAAAACAATACTTGTGTAAGTTATTACACATTGCTTGTATATATATGCTCTGTTTTAATTTACTTTAAAATTTACTTAGTGATTTAATGTATTTGTAAAGGTTTGACTTCGAGTCAATGTATAAATAACTTTTATTGTGAAATGGTCCGCTAAGTATTAAGTTTGAAAAGAATGATCCAGCAAGAAACATAACGTTTCGATTTAGGCGAGCTATTATTTTTTGGAGTAATTAAAAGAGAGAAAAGTAATGAAAAGAATTAAACTTCACAAAATTGAGTGTTTCTTTCTGCTCTATATGTAAAATTTTATGCTTTATATGTATTCTAATGTGAATATTTATTTTAGATACAGCCTTAGCTATTTTTTTTGGAAATCAAATTTTTCGTAGCATCCTTTCGGATCCATTTTTCTTTCAATCATATTTTGACACATTTTTGGAAAGTAACAAATTTTGAAGCCACTTCAAATATATCCTGACACTATCATCTCATACCATCAGAAACCAAACCATACTTGATCAACTGATATTTTGAAACTAGAGCAGTAATACAGACTTTACTACAAGTTCATCAAAAGTGAGATAAAATCAGAACTTAATTTAGGCCTAGATAATGTGCTACCTAGCCCAAATGGCTGGAAATATGTGAAAATGCCTTGTGCTGGAAGAATATGTGAAAATTTAAAAATCAAATAATGTTATATGTAATCTATCCAAGGTAATTCTAAAAGGAAAAATAAACGGTATATTAACCACATCACACAGGTCACACATTAAATTAAATTATTAATGGGAATTGAATTTAAACTCAAAAAAATTCATAAAACTTTTCTAATATAAATCTAATTTAAGCAAAACCACTAATATAATGTTTAAGCCGCTTGGGGTCAAGTTAAAACAGAAGATGCATATGAAGAAGGGTAAAAAGAGTATTTTTCAGTCCTAGAGACAGAGAAAAAGAGAAACAAGGATGAATTTCAAATTGAAATCCTTCGACAAAAAAGAACATGGCCTATATTGGACCAGAAACATGACCCTAAGGAAACCCATTGAGGGTATATGCACATAATGACCCAAAGATGGCAGCATAATAGCTGTAAACAATATTAAGTTGTTTTAGAAGTAAAATATTGAGAATTTGGACAATTCTTCTTTAAATGGGGAGTATTGTGGTAAAGCTTTCTAATTTAGTTAATTATTAATTGAGTAAAAATATATTAAGACGCAAAAACAAAGTTTCAAAATACCACTTTTTAAGATAAAGATACAAATCGTGGAATGTGTAAGTTTGGAGGGAACTTGCTCAATAACCAATTTCCTGGCTAAATGCGTCTATGTACCGGAAGGACGTGGTTAGTTTTTCATATATATACCCAGACTTTTGAGACTGGACGGAGACTTTTTGACTTGCAGGGCGAACCTCTGCCCGTTTATTTTCTCGTTAGAAATACCTTGGGATCTTGTCGGATCATTGTAAAAGTCTGTATCTTATTATATATTATTGTAGTTTCTGAGACTTGTGGTCTACTTCGGACAGCCAGTCCCAGTAGAATATCTATATCTGTAATTATTATATGTAAATTGAATAAAAGTATTGTACTTTAGACAACCTCTCTACGATCTACCTTTAGCCCCTCGAACATACCCAGTCGGTACGCCTCATTAGTTCGGTCATAGCCTAAGGCACGCTACCAAAGTTTAATTACCTTAGGGCCAGAGTTTATCTCCCCTATAAAGGGAGAATAAAGGCATCTACGACTAAAACACCTAAATATCATAAAATACACTTTACAACAAAAACCTTATATGCCCCCAAGGCATAACTTACAACCCTTGCCCTGGAGGCTGTGGGGAGTGTCCTCCTCAAAAACATATTTCCTATATGGAAATCAACTATGCTGAAAAAAATAGCTGTCTCAAAATTTTGATTGGATGTGTTTGGGTGAATGATGAGCGAAGGGGGGGGGGGGGTAGTTGCCGTCCAATCACTTTCGACTATTAAAAAGGGCACTAGCCCTTTGAATTCCCAATCCAATGAGTCTTTTTTGAAGTTTCTACGACAACGCCTTTTATAAAAATCTTACATGCCCCCAGGGGATAAATTACAACCCTTACCCTGAAGGCTGTGGGGGAGTGTCCTCCTCAAAAACATAATTTCTATTTGGAAATCAACTAAGCTGAACAAAAAGGCTATCTCAAAATTTTAATTGGATGTGTTTGGGGGAATGATGGGCTTGGGGGAAGGCTAGTTGCCCTCCAATCACTTTCGACTATTAAAAAGGGCACTTGCCACTCCAATTTCCAACTGAATGAGCCCTTTTCGAAGTTTCTACGACAACTTCTTCGATACGTAGTGCCCTGCTCTAAAGTAAAAAGATAATAAATGATACATTCTGCCAACATCGTTCTTATATGCTCTCAGGGCATAACTTAAAACCCTTGCCCCGAGGGTTGTGGGGGAGTGTCCTCCTCAAAAACATATTTTCTATATGGAAATCAACTATGCTGAAAAAAATGGCTATCTCAAAATTTTGATTGGATGTGTTTGGAGGAATGATGGGCGGAGGATGTGTTTGGAGGAATGAAGGGGGGGGGGGCTAGTTGCCCTCAAATCACTTTCGACTATTAAAAAGGGCACTAGCCACTCCAATTTCCAATCGAATGAGCCCTTTTCGAAGTTTCTACGACAACTTCTTCGATACGAAGTGCCCGGGTATGGAGAAAGAAGAAGAAAAATAAATAAATAGTACATTGTGCCCACATCGTTCTTTATTTAGGCAGCGCTATCGCGCTGCCTATGATTACCGCTGTCACAGTAACACAGTCTTCTGTGAATCTCTTAATTGAAAAGGCTAATAAAGCCATAGAGGAAATGGTAAGTTTTAAGACGTTTAGCTATCTATCTGTTAGTATTTTAAGACAAATTTTGCGACTTTTAGTACAGTTGGTGCTTTTTATGTTATAAAAATAAATTTTGTCTAAATAGTTTTATTCTTAAATCAAATTTTTAGCGCTGAAAATTTAGGTTTTTATCTTTATTTTTATTATATTAAGAAACTATATTTTGATTCTTTAGCAGCGAAAGTGGTGGGAGGTTGTGGGAGGTTAGGGTCGTCGAACAAAGCTAAGGAACGAGATTCCACCAAAAAATATAATGGCCCTCTGTTCGTAAGTTCTTTTTTGTCAAGTTTTAAAAGATTTCAGATTGTATAAAATAAAGTTGTTTGTGTGCTAGGAGATTACATGAAATTTGAAAATAAAACTTTCAGTTGCTTTACTGAATTTTTTTACCAAATTTTTTTTTTTTTTATCAAATTTTTTTAACGTTTGTAAGTTAAAACATTATGAACTGGCCGTTTTGTTTACCAGTGTTTGAATCGATATTCACCAGTGTGCTTTTGGGAAGTCCGTAGGTCTAGTTCTTTTTATCGTTGTTACGAAACTATTAATTGAGGCTTAGAGATGAGGCTTCCCTTTTTTAGGGATGGTGTTTGAGGCTCAGAGTACTGAACAAGGATCTTTGTTTCTGTTTTTTTTGGGGATTATAGGTTTGGAATTCTCTCCCGGTGGGTATACGACTAGCAGATAATGTTAGCTAGTTAAAGAGTGGGCTGATCCGTCAGCTCATAGGAAATTGCTAATTGATTGGATTAAAATTTATTTATTTTATTTATTTAGTTTTGTTTATTTTGTTGTTTGTTTTTCGCTTTTTTAATTTTGATTTATAAGTGAAATTTGAACACAGATTAGCAGTAAGTTGTAAAGATTAAAATAAATAAAATATACAAGCCAACGTGTTCTCCTTATGGTTGATGAATGATGATGTAAATGCTGTTTTTATCAAATAATTTATTTGTCTTTATTTGTCTTATTTTGAAAAATTCCTTTCTTTTTAAAGCTGATGAAATTGGTAAAAACCAAACCTAAGAGAGTTCAGACCACTCAGATTGTTAAAATAAATCAAGTATATTTTGAGTGGTCCAGCAGAGTCGAAAATCTCTTGGGCATTACAGGAATTAGGATTTAGCCTTGTGCAAGAACAGGAATTAGAATTCCAGCAGAATCAAATCTCTTGGGCATTACAAGAATGAGAATTTAGCCTTGGGCAAGAACAGGAATTAGAATTCCAGCAGATTCAAAAATCTCTTGGGCATTACAGGAACGAGAATTTCGCCTTGGGCAAGAACAGGAATTAGAATTCCAGCAGATTCAGATCTCTTTGGGATTACAGGAATTAGACTTTAGCCTTGGGCAAGAACAGGAGTTAGAATTCCAGCAGATTCAAAAATCTCTTGGGTATTACAAGAATGAGAATTTAGCCTTGGGCAAGAACAGGAATTAGAATTCCAGCAGATTCAGATCTCTTTGGGATTACAGGAATTAGACTTTAGCCTTGGGCAAGAACAGGAGTTAGAATTCCAGCAGATTCAAAAATCTCTTGGGCATTACAGGAACGAGAATTTAGCCTTGGGCAAGAACAGGAATTAGAATTCCAGCAGATTCAGATCTCTTTGGGATTACAGGAATTAGACTTTAGCCTTGGGCAAGAACAGGAGTTAGAATTCCAGCAGATTCAAAAATCTCTTGGGCATTACAAGAATGAGAATTTAGCCTTGGGCAAGAACAGGAATTAGAATTCCAGCAGATTCAGATCTCTTTGGGATTACAGGAATTAGACTTTAGCCTTGGGCAAGAACAGGAGTTAGAATTCCAGCAGATTCAAAAATCTCTGGGCATTACAAGAATGAGAATTTAGCCTTGGGCAAGAACAGGAATTAGAATTCCAGCAGATTCAGATCTCTTTGGGATTACAGGAATTAGACTTTAGCCTTGGGCAAGAACAGGAGTTAGAATTCCAGCAGATTCAAAAATCTCTTGGGCATTACAAGAATGAGAATTTAGCCTTGGGCAAGAACAGGAATTAGAATTCCAGCAGATTCAAAAATCTCTTGGGCATTACAAGAATGAGAATTTAGCCTTGGGCAAGAACAGAAATTAGAATTCCAGCAGATTCAGATCTCTTTGGGATTACAGGAATTAGACTTTAGCCTTGGGCAAGAACAGGAGTTAGAATTCCAGCAGAGTCAAAAATCTCTTGCACATTACTGGAATGAGAATTTAGCCTTGGGGAAGAACAGGAATTAGAATTCCAACAGAATGGAAAATCTCTTGGGCGCTACAGGAATTAGAATTTAGCCTTGGGCAAGAACAGGAATTAGAATTCCAGCAGATCTCTTGGGCATTACAAGAATGAGAATTTAGCCTTGGGGAAGAACTGGAATTAGAATTCCAGCAGAGTCACGAATTTCTTGGGCGTTACAGGAATGAGAATTTAGCCTTCGGCAAGAACAGGAATTAGAATTCCAGCAGAGTCAAAAATCTCTTGGGCATTACAGGAATTAGAATTTAGCCTTGGGCAAGAACAGGAATTAGAACTCCAGCAGAGTCGAAAATCTCTTGGACAATACAGCAATTAGAGTTTAGCCTATAGATATTTTTGAAAATAATGGGTTTTCACTATGTTAGGGAAAAGTAGCGTCGTTTGGGAGAAAGGAGTAAAGGGGCCTGGACCCCCAAGATGTTTTCTGGCACCCTCTTTCCCTGTTTTTTTCTTTTCTCACTCTTTTTTTTATAATAAGTTCGTCAATTTTTTCAATTATTGGCACCTTTGTCACATTGGCCCCCTCCTCAAATTTCGTTCGTTGGCACCCTTGTCACATTCGACCCCCCTCTCAAGATTTTTTTCTAGATCCGCCCCTGTTATTGGGTTTTGTCAATTTGAAATCTATGTAAAGTTTACCATTTTGACAGTACAATAGATCTTTCCACAAATTCTCGATTAAGACATCTTTCGAAAATTTGCATAAATCACTATGAAATTGAGCTATACAACGCTTGGGAACTTCTAAGTAATACTGTATTTTAATTAAATTCAGTTATTTAGTTTTGTTTTGAAAAATAGCAGCTAGTCTATTTAAATGTAGCAAGGTTGTATTATTTTGTAATTTTGAAGCATAATGAGTCATGCTTCTTTGCCAAGATTAACGTAAATCTCAAAGGTAACCGAAAATTTGTAATCACCCAAAAAAAATCATGGTTGCGACCTAGTTTCTGGGGTGCTGTTGATCAGCACAAGTACAACCAATGCCCATAAACCCATATGGTGCGTTGAAGAATGGAAGTTTGGGACACCTAATTGGGGTATAAAGGGGGGGGGGGATTGTACTTTAAATGTTTCGCCCCCCTAAGTTTTGAAAAATATATTTTTTTTAATTTATATAAAAAATTGGAAAATACCACTGCACCTCCCAAGATTTAAAAAACACTTTTCCATATTGATTAAAAGTAGAAAAATTGTGAATTGACACCCCGTTGTGGTAGAATGAATGCCCCCTGGTCCTACTGGAAGAAAAGTGAATTTCCGATGAAAAATGATAAATCTCCCCCCTACCCCTTTACCTGGATGACTTCCCTCCTTAGAAAAGATCCCCAAGTACAAACATTCTCCACCAGGGGCGGATCTGGGATTTTTTTTATGGGAGGGGGGTAAAATAGGTTGATCCGGAAGAAAAAATTAGGGGGTGGTCGCAAAATAGGTTGATCCTATAAACTTGTGTTAGGAGCAAGTTTAATTAACGCAAACTTGAGTTAATTAAGTAAATTACACTACTTTAGACTACGCTAGGGGGTGAGCGCCCCAATCGCCCCCTGGATCTGCCACTGTTCCCCACGAACCTTAAACACAATTATAGCCCTGATATGCACAATTATAGCCTGCGTTGATATGTGCCCATAAAGAATCGAAGTTGGGGACACCTAATTGGGGTATAGAGGGAGGGAATTGTACTTTAAATTTTTCGCCCCCTTAAGTTTTGAAAAATATATATTCTTTTAATTTATATATAAAAAATTGGAAAATGCCACTGCACCTCCCAAGATTTAAGAAAACACTTTTCCATATTGATTAAAAGTAGAAAATTGTGAATTGACACCCCGTTGTGGTAGAATGAATGCCCCCTGGTCCTACTGGAAGAAAAGTGAATTTCCAATGAAAAATAATAAATCTCCCCCTACCCCTTTACCTGGATGACTTCCCTCCTTAGAAAAGATCCCTAAGTACAAGCATTCCCCACGAAGTTTAAACACAATAATATCATTGCAGCATTATTTATTACGGTACTTTCCCACTATATGGGCTTTCTAAAAAGTCAAGTTTGGTTAATGCTAATGAAATAAAATAGGATGAATATACAATAGTTTATAAACAAATTTGGGCTATATATTTGCAAATTAGGGGAGGGGGTAAAGCATTCCATATATTAAATACGTAACCTAACCTAGGTACCTTCCCCCTCCCCCCTAGACCTAAAAAAATAAAAGATTGAATGTCGTATACGCAATGAAAACCACGCCATGTATTCCATTACTCTATAGCGGTGTCTTGAATTAACCCGTCAAAAACGGGTTTTTCGTGACTGGTTTCCTTGTAAATGCCCATATAATGGGAAAGTACCTTTATTCCTATAGAAAATCACTTATGCATAAATAGCTTCTTGTAAAAACAATAATTTTCCAATCATAATTAAAATGAAATGAAATGAATGAAAAACGAGTAAAAATACACATCTTTAACCATGAACAACTGAACTCCCACATTATGTTTCCATTAATCGAATGGATACTTGTCATATACTAAGGCCCCAGAAAGGATCAGAAAACTAACTGTACCCACCCTCCCTTCTTAGAAGGCTACAAAGACTGAATGTGTAACACAAACCAAATTTTTTCAACCTTTCCTTGAAATTAAAAAATTCCAAGTCTCAGGCAAACTTACTACCTGATAAATAGATGGCAGGTGAATAGGTGCTCCCGCGCTAGCTGACAGATTGCGAACCGATGTTTGTTTTGCTCGTTTACGCGAACACAAGTTAACCGAATTAGTTATTTCTCAGCTTTTGTAGAAGCAACATCGATTGTAAAGAAAAAATGAGCTTGTTACTCTTATTTTTTCTTGTTTCATTTGCGACTGGATATGAATTAGAGGTATACAGGGCTTGTGAACCAATTAAAATAGACACTTGCAAAGGCATTGGCTACAATGTCACCTCAATGCCTAATTTAGTGGGACATGATTTGCAAAAGGACGCAGAAATGCAACTAAACACATTCACAGCTTTGATACAATATGGATGTTCTAGTCAATTACAGTTTTTCTTGTGTTCTGTATATGCTCCAATGTGTAACGAAAAAGTGTCTACCCCTATTGGCCCCTGCCGGTCGCTATGTGAATCTGTTAAAAATCGGTGTCAACCTGTTCTGCAAGAATTTGGATTCCCTTGGCCTTCAGCGCTTGACTGTTCAAAATTCCCGCCAGAAAATAACTTACAGCATATGTGTATGGATGGACCTGGGGAAGATACAGCCCCCCTACCCCAATCACCAGTGTATCCTGGCCGCAACCCTGTTGTTATGGGAGTTGGGGTTGTCGCCAATCCAAAAAAAGATACATACCCCAAAAGTACTTTTACTGAAAGTCCAGAAAAGCCTTGCAGTAAATACAGAAACCCAGATAAGTTTGTATATATAAATAGAACTGGGAGATGCGCCCAACATTGCGATGCTGATATTTTATTTGGGAAGGAAGATAAGGCGTTCGCTGAAGTTTGGTTTACCGTTTGGTCCTTTCTTTGCTTTTCATCGTCCCTATTTACTGTAGTCACCTACCTGATTGACGGGTCGAAATTCAGGTATCCTGAAAGACCCCTGTTTTTTATGGCCATGTGTTACACTCTTGCAAGGTAATTGAGTCCTTTCCCAATATACAGAGTACTTGATTGATACTAGAATATGTATTATTCATATTTTAGGCACATGTAATCTAGGGAGTATTTGCTTGGGTATAAGCCTGGAATTGCGGCTGTTGAGAAGAAACATGGGTAAATTCTTCGTTGTTCATATTATTGACTTACGAATAAAGTAACATACCACTCGATGCCTTTTTTATGCTCTTTCCAAATATGATAATCATTTTTGTAGGAAATGAATTTTATCCCCATCCCTATATATACCAATTCAGGGTATATATTTGCACATTAAGGGGGGTGGGGTTAAATTTTTAGTTCTGATGTAAATGGGAGGTAAGTTTAAACTTTACCCCCTCCCCCCTATTGTGTAAATATATACCCTGGATTGGTATATATAGGGGTGGTAGTAAAATTCATGGTAAATTTTTCGCAAATCATATTATTGACTTACGAATAAAGTAAACATATCACTCGATGCCTTTTTTATGCTCTTTCCAAATATGATAATCATTTTTGTCGGAAATGAATTTTACCCCCACCCCTATGTATATATATAAATTCAGGGTATATATTTGCGCATTAGGGGGGTGGGGGAAAGTTTAAATTTACCTCTCATTTACATCAGAAATAAAATTTACCCCACCCCCCTAATGTGCAAATATATACCCTGAATTGGTATATATAGGGGTGGGGGTAAAATCCATTTCCGACAAAAATGATTTCTTATATTTGGAAAGAGCATAAAAAAGGAATCAAGTGGTATGTTTACTTTATTTGTAAGTCAATAATCTGAACTGCTGAACATTTACCGAAACATTTTAAGGAAATAATTCTTACTTTAAAATATGCAAAAAGCATGTATTTAAGGCTATATGTTTGCACATCAGCATTTGTGGGGTTTGGGGTAAAGTACACTGGAATTATATTTAAAATGTGTTAACTATAATTATTGTGTATGTTATTAACAGTATTTTTTCTGTTTCATCATATTATACCCGTTTTTCTCTCTTAAATTCTGTAAATGGAAAAGCAGTGTGGTCTGTGAAATTATTTAATTATTTATGAACAGTGGTGTAATTTTGTCAAAATTCTGAGGGGGGCAAAATTGGAGCTGATTTTCCCAGGTCAATGAAAATGACAGTGAAAAATGAACCATATAGTACCATGAAGGCAAAGGTATAGGCCTACTAAAGAAAACTGATCTGTTTCCGTGGATCCTTGAATTAGCCTATGTAGGCCTATCTTTATTTTGACAAGATTTTTGATGATGCTAAATTTCAGGTAGGGTCTGGGGGTGCAGGTGCTGTGCAGTCATCTAGAATTTCTAAGGTGTAGTTCTGATATGCATTAGACATATTTTTAAAATCAGAATTTCATCCTGAATCCAAATATAAAATCCATTTGCATCGGCAATAAACTTTACCTTATCCCAATGGTGGTTCTGGGGTCTCTTGTACCCAGTGCAAGATCTTGATTGCCCCCCCCCCTTTCTCCCAAAAATTTTCAGAACAAATTTTAACAATATGCTTCATTTTAATATATATATGATTTAATAAATGATAATAAATAAATGATTTAAATAAATGAACAAAATTGTTCATTTATTTAAATCTGACTTTTTACTTTTTGTGGGGAAAGATATGAGGAAAATGGAGATTTTGGATTCAGTTTGCTTATAGTTATTGCCAACGGCAGCCTCTACTTAAATGATTATAAATATTAGATTTTATACTTGAAATTTTGCGCCCCTAAAATTTCATTGCCCGGGGAAAGCGCACCTCTGCCACCCCCCCCCCTCTAAAACCACCTCTGTCTCACCCGTAATGTGCAAACAAATGGCATGAATTGTGTATATGCATTGAATTCCCCGTACGTCACATTCTTCTAGTTTTCAATTTTTTTTCAGTCCATTTTTTTTATTTACAAACTGATTTTTTTTTATTTTGAAGGTGAATTTATTTACAACGGAATTACTAATAACCGCCCCAAAAATATATATAAAAAGCGTGCGACGGGGCAGCTACTTTCATTAAAAAAATCAAACTAACAAAAAAATAAATAAACAAATTACATAACCAGAATAAAAACTATAACCAATCTCTCATCAACTATTCTACCATATTTATGATAATAGGCACAATAATACTAAAAAGTAGATAAAAAGGATTCGCAGCTTAAAATTTTTTTTTTTTTTTTTTTTTTTTTGGCTTGATTGAATTGTAGGTTTGAATTTGACTTTTTTTTTTCTTTTTTATCCAATATGTTTATATTGCTATAAGTTACAACTCTACCTAAGTCAAGATGGGTGATCATCCCTTGATCTTACTGACTGAGCCAGCGGTTTCCCCATAAAAAACTTTGGGGAGTGAGTCCCTCCTCTCTTATAAGAATGCCTAATTGGGTCTCAGGATAAATTCAGTTTCATCAATAAAATGCATTTTGTTTTAATCAAATGAAATTGGAAGTGCATGGGATGGGTTTAAGAGCAAAATTTTGAATAAAACAGATTAGAGGAGGGAATGCATAGCTGAAACCACCGGCGGCTCAGAGTTGTTGCCAGTTGTAATATTCGATAAAGTGGTGGCTCAGAGTTGTTGCCAGTTGTAATATTCGATAAAGTGGTGGCTCAGAGTTGTTGCCAGTAGTAATATTCGATAAAGCAGCGGCTGAGAATTGTTGCCAGTAGTAATATTCGATAAAGTGGCGGCTCAGAGTTGCTGTCAGTAGTAATATTCGATAAAGCGGCGGCACAGAGTTGTTGCCAGTAGTAATATCTATTAAAGCGGCGGCTCAGAGTTGTTGCCAGTAGTAATATTTGATAAAGCGGTGGCTCAAGAGTTGTTGCCAGTTGTAATATTCGATAAAGTGGTGGCTCAGAGTTGTTGCCAGTAGTAATATTCGATAAAGCAGCGGCTGAGAGTTGTTGCCAGTAGTAATATTCGATAAAGCGGCGGCTCAGAGTTGCTGCCAGTAGTAATATTCGATAAAGCGGCGGCTCAAGAGTTGTAGCCAGTAGTAGTATTCGATAAAACGTCGGCTCAGAGTTGTTGCCAGTATTAATATTCAATTTTCATTTAAAAAAAAATCAAGTATTTAAAATATTTGACTCTAGAATTGAACAGGGAATTTTAGTTTGAATCGTATGTTTTTAACTTTTTCTACTATTACTAAACCTAACAAACCATGTAAGACCCCTCAAAAACCTACACCTGCTAAAATATGAAAGATGCCTTTGATATTGCCCAAAGAAAAAAAATCTTTGTAGGCTACCAACATAGGCTAATTTTCAGTAGATTTGATTTGGTAACATAAATATTCACCCAAACACTGTAGATTCTTGTTTTTTTTTTTTTTTTTTTTGAAAAAGGAAACCTAGTTGCATACATTAGCCTATAGGGCTACATCCGTTATAACTTCTAAAATAGAGATTAACTTTGTGTCCCAGTAGACCATATTCTCTAAGGGACTGATTTTAGGCATCGTGCTACATAATTCTTATGCAACGCGAGTTCGAACCTTGTATAGTATATTAAATAAAAAAACAAGTTTTTTTAACTGAAAGTAAGGAACGATGTTAAAACTTAAAACGAACAGAAATTATTCCGTATATGAAAGCTGTCCCCTCCTCAACGCCTCGCTCTTTACGCTAAATTTTGACTTTCTCACAACTCTATTTTTTTAAACAATAAAAAACTTTAGCGTAAAGAGCGAGGCGTTGAGGAGGGGACAGCCCTTTTCATATACGGAATAATTTCTGTTCGTTTTAAGTTTTAACGTCGTTCCTCACTTTCAGTTAAAAAAACTTGTTTTTTTATTTAATTTCTGAACGTTTTTGAATTAATGCAGATTTTGATATTGGCTCACCTTACATGAATAATTAAAACAAAATTTGCATATTAATTTTACTTTTATTTGGTTAAATGGCTTTCTCGAAACTTGTTTAATTTTATTTACGAACGTTTTACTAGTAATAAATATACGTAACTTACGAATTAACTTACATACCGAACTTCTATGTTAATAGATTTTTAATACGTATATTAGGCGGTTCGCCCCCTAGTCAATACCTTGCTCTAAGCTAAAGTTCGAATTTTGTTCCAATTCTTTAAAAATGACCCCTTAATCACAAAGGCCGTTAATTAGAATAAATAGCTCTTATGAAAGTACTAAAAAATATTTGGCTTAAAGAGCGAGGTATTGACTAGGGGATGAACCCAACCATACACGTAATATTTTCTGTTCGTTTTAAGTTTTGATGTTGCTCCTTACTTTCAATTGAAAAACTTTTTTTTAATTTAATGTCTAATCTTTCTCTTTAATAATTTTGGGAAATCCGGAAATCCCCTTCATAGCAATGTCCCATCTCCCATGAAAACTTCCTTGATGGAAAGATCCTCCCATATAACCCCCGACCCCCCCCCCCACACCTACCAGAAAAAATCCCCCCTGAAAACGTTTGTATACTTCCCAATCACCAATACTATGTGTTAACATTGGGTAAAGTTCATAACTTTCAGCCCTCCCCCCGGGGACTTCGGGGGATTAAGTCATTCTAAAAGACATAATTATCATATTTTCGACCATGCTGAACAAAATGGCTATCTCAAAATTTTGATCGGGTGACTTTGGGAAAAAAATGAGCGTGGGAGGGGGCCTAGTTGCCCCCCATTTTTTGGTCATTTAAAAAGGGCACTAGAACTTTTAATTTCCGTCCCAATGAGCCCTCCCACAATATTCTAGGACCACTGGGTCGATACGCTCACCCCTGGGGAAAAAAAAAACAAATAAACACGCATCCGTGATCTTTCTTCTGGCAAAAAATTGAAAATTCCACATTTTTGTAGATAGGTGCTTAGAACCTCTACAGTAGGGTTCTCTTATACGCTGAATATGATGGTGTGATTTTCATTAAAGTTCTATAACTTTTAGGGGGTCTTTTCCCTTTTTTCGAAAATCAGCCAAATTTTCTCAGGCGCGTAACTTTTTATGGGTAAGACTAAACTTGATGAAACTTATATATTTGAAATCAGCATTAAAATTTGATTCTTTTGATGTATCTATTAGTATCAAAATTCCGTTTTTTAGACTTTCGGTTACCATTGAGCTGGGTCGCTCCTTACTTACAGTTCGTTACCACGAACTGTTTGATATATTTTTAACCAGATGAGAATTGTCTGAAAACCAGAAAAAACTGGCTAGTTTAGTTACATGGGATAATATAAATTTTGCCAAGATATAGTTTAAAGAAGTACCCTGTTTTTTTCATTAAAATTTCCCTAATCTAGAAGGAATTTATTCTGTAAAATTTAAATATATATTTTCAACCGATCACTACAGTAGTGGTCAGGGGCGAATTTCCAGCATTTTTATTGGGGGGGGGGGGGCAAGAGGGGTCCATATCTGGATAGTCAAAGGGCATGGGATGTATAATATTTTTTCTCCGCGTTACTAGGGGGCAACTGCCCCCTCCCCCTTGCCACCCCCAAATGACGCCTCTGGTATTGATGACAGGAAGACTGGCCTCCCTTTCCGTTGTCTTTACTGAAGTAAAAAAAAGAAAGAAACGAAGCTTGCAAGAAAACTGTATGTAGTAGAAAATAGTTGCTCATTTTTTAATTCTATTTCCATTTTTTAATTCTATAAATGTTGTAATCGGTTTTAAGTAAAAGTTATCTCCAAAAACCATATATAGGAAAACTCATAGGAATAATCTATAGGAAAATAATCTATTTTGAGTTTTCCATTATCTATAGGAAAACTCATCAACTCTAGTTTTAAGTAAAGTTATATATTTTGAATCTCCATAAACCAATAAATCTTTCACGATCCAGATTTTTTCATATTTTAAAATTTTACCCATACGCATATTAGAAAAATTGGCTATAACTCTGGCTCAGACCTGCAACTGTTTCGGCCTAGCCGTTCAGCCAACCTTAGTCCAAAAAGGAGAAACGCATATAAAAGGATAGACGTGCGCCTGGAGAAATAAACGAACGCCCCAAAATAATAAATTTAAGAGTCGCCCGAAAAAAAAAGAACAACAAAAGGCCGAATAAGTGGGGGGGGGTAAAGTAGAGTAATTTTTTGGTACATAGACCAAGGCATTTGTTATCCAGACAGACAGACTAGGCCCCGGGCTCCCAGGAATCCTATATGTTCTCGAATTTCTGAGCAGTTTTACTCCAATATCAAATAACAAGTTTTTTTTATTATTTACCCCCCCCCCCTCCTCATCAGAAAAATATCATGTGTACGCCCTCATGGGTGCCCATAAGGAGGGGCACCCGCGCGCCCCCCCCCCCCCCGGCTGAATGATGCTGCCTTATTTTTGTATTTTTGTTCTGAGATTTCTATTATATAGCATGAAAAGTACCAATTAAACGAGGTTTGTCCTCCCCCCTGGAATTCATATTATGGGCGCCCATGTACGCCCTAGACCAAGAGTTAGTAACTAACGCCGTCTTACGTATCCCTAGGAGCAGGCATACCATCGTATCAGTACAAATGCTGACAGTACATTAAGATTCTCAATAATATTTTCCCTTACAACAGACGACGGATATTTTCTAAGAAAAAAATAGCCTGAATACCAGAATGGCTAAGAATTCAATAAATTTTGATATTTATTTAGGCTGAAGTGGCTTCTTTGAAATTGTCGTTATTTCAATTCAATTGGAAACGGGAAATTATTGTCATTTTCCCGTTAACCGTGAGACGTTAAATTTCCCATAATTTTTGTCAAAAGCTTTCCTGCGTAATAATTACTCAGGGCATGGTTTTTGACTATATAAATACATAGCATACCACATTTTTTTTTATTGGTTTTTGCTGGTAAGACAATGTCTGTGTGTGAATTTAAGCAAATTGGAAACACATTTTCATTAATATTCACGGGTTACACATTGTGCAATGTCTAATGAAGTAAAAGTTATTTGTCTAACTTGCAAAAAATTGTTAATTCCGTTGGGTTGTGGTTTGGAAAACCTTAGCTTGAAGTCAATGAATTGCTTTAAATTAAAAATGTGGTTAAAGTAGTAGCGAACGAGTTTTTTTTCAATATTACTGAAACTATTCGAACTTTTACTAAAAACTTTAAAAAAGGTAAAGTTATAATTGTCGGGTTTAGAGATATTTTGGAATTAATTTGAAATTGATTGGAAAATTACCTCTTCTTTTTCCTTATTTCTAGGCAGTGGAGCAATTTCGTCAAAATCCTGTTCTGTTAGCTCGATGCCACGCGAGAAGTGAAGTTTGGTTAATGCTAATGAAATATAACAAAATAGGATAAAATATAATAGTTTAGAAACAAATTTTGGCTATATATTTCCACATCAGGGGGGTGGGGGTAAAGCAAAGCATATATTAAATACGTAACCTAACCTAGATATCTTTTTTTGCCCCTTCAACCCCGAAAAACTAAAGTTTAAATATTGCAAACGGAGTGAGAAACCACTGTTTGAAATACTCATCATAGCAATTCTCCGTTGAAATATTAACCTGCTTGACTAGTTTTTTCTTTTATCATGTTCTCTATAAAATATCGCGTGGCATCGAGCTAATAGAACACTACCGAATATTTTTTTAATATATTTAAAATTTATGTAGGCCTAAGTGATTGTAAGTGGAAGTGTGATTTCGCGGAGAAGTGGGGGGGGGGAATTTTTCGAAAGGAATCTTTTGCGGGGGGGTGCCCTTTAATATCCTTCTTTTAAGATCGCAGCAACGCGCGACGAGTAATAAGGTTCCACTGGCTATGGTTCTGCTATTCAGATAAGATATGAAATTGTAAAAACTCAATTCTCTACTTACTAAAAACCCGTCAATTTAAACCCAATTGAATAGACACATGTTTTTTTCAACACCCACCGGCGTCAGATGTCCCATCCTATGCTCACAGAACCATGCCCGACATGTTTGACAGACCACGATTGAGACCTTTGTTGCCTAATTGTCTGCAAACTTCTTTCACGGCTTATATAATAGTCCCATTGTTCGTTGATTTCTAACGCTTCATTTGGTTCTAACAAATTTCATGTTTCCCTGAAGACATGACGTTAGTGACAGCAATTTAAGATCTTACCTCTCACCTGAACGCCCAAGGTGGTCCCCATTTGAGATGTTGTCAGTTCCTTTACTAGCAATTACGTTCTGGTACAAAATAATAGCTTGCAATTTACCAAGGCGCAATTTTTTTCAACCCAATGGAATATCATTTTCTCAACAAGACTTAAATAGAGTTGTTTTGAAAATGAGAAAATACTATTGCTTGGGGGTGCAAAGAAAAAAAAAATTACATTCACTTATTTACTCTTTATTCACATTAAGCTAAAAATTTGAAGGTGAATCTAGCCAAATTGTATGAGTAAATATGGATTTTTTATGTGTTTGTAAGGGGGGTACCCCAAATGTGTTTTGCCAATTGTATTCTTGGGATTAGTCTCGTGGTTGTTGTTGAAAATTTCTCATATGCTCTTCCCCTGTTTGCTTATGTGATAGTGAGGAAGTATCACCAGTTGAAGCTGATTCAGGAATGGTGACTTTATTTGCGAAAAGAGATTTATGGGACCCACGAAAAACATCCTGAAACCCCCTCAAAATGGTGTCGGGATAAAAACCACGCCATTGGAATCACCATAGCTGAAAATCCAAAATATGCCTATAGGAGAATTACAATTCTGTAGAGTAGCGCTACTGGACGATTAAAATGGGACAGTACATCCAAAAAAAAGAATGCTGCGGTAACTGGTATTAGACCCCCCCCCATTGCTGGTCAATTATTCTCCCTAGAGGAAAAATATTGCAATGGCTATTTTTGCACGTAGTGTTGCTTAGGAGCAATGTGCTTGTCTTTACAATTGCTATTCTTGGGGTAGAAAAAGGTCGATACTCACTGTAACAGTTTCATGTTGGTTCTCTGCGGTTACTTTTCAAACGCCTTTATTTAACTTAGTCTGAATAAAGGATCAAATCATGGAAGAAGATCAAATACTTTTTTGCTGGTAATGCTACGCTATTGATTATTTGCGAAGAGGTAGGCTCGGCCTCGAGGTGAAATTATTTAAGTAAAATAGATTGTAAAATGTAAATGAAATTAATTATAAAATGAAATGAAATTAATTATAAAATTATAAAATGAAATTATAAAATAAAATGAAATTAATTATAAAATGAAATTAATTATGAAATTAATTATAAATTAATTGTAAAATGTAATGAAAAAAATGTAAATGAAATGAAATGAATAGATTGTAAATGTAAATGAAGTAAAATGAAATTAAGTAAAATAGATTAGTATAAAGAAGAATCGTTTACAAAAGTGTGCCTGCCTTATAAGCACAAATGTAGGGCACCACTCCAAATGTGAGATTCATAAGATTCTTTATATGATTTTTATTTTTTAGTTTCCATTATTTGCAGGGCTGTGCTGTCGAGGCTTTAGTACGTTTCTGGTGAATGGAGGCGGTATATTGAAAATTTCTGTAGTTGGAGTCAGAGTCAGATATAACTAGTAAAATCTAGTTAAATGAAGCTTTGAAACAGGGCCGTGGAGTCGTCAGAGTTTTAGTAAATTTTTGCTGAATGGTGTCGCAGTTGGAGTCTGTATATTGGAAATGACTGGAGTTGGTTACAGCTTATAACCGGCTCCACAGCCCTGATTATTTGCTTATCTCGGTGTTCTTTCGCCTATTTTCTTTAAAGCTGTTTCATGTCTGCCCTATGAATATACTCATCCAAGTAAATTCGTATCCGCGTACATTTTTTTTTTCTCGTTGCAAGAAAGTTGTAGACGAGGTCAAGCCGTAAGCATGGTAAAAAACGAAGCTACTTTTTCAACGAAATAAAATTTGTCTCATTGGAATTAGCCGAATCGACCCACCCCACATAAAAGTATTTCAAAGGGCTGCTATAATTTTCAACTGCGAAAGCTGACTTTCCTCGCGCTAATTCAATTTTTTTACGTTAATCAAATTGATTGATTTTTTATTTCTAGTGTTGGATACGGCATTCGTCTTCTGGGGGGCCGCTCAGATATCAGTTGTCACATTGAACCTCAACATGGAATAAATATTTTGACGCAGGAAGGTTTGGATCAGAGCAACTGCGCTATCGTCTTCCTTATGACCTATTTTTTTGGTATGGCCTCCTGTGCTTGGTAAGTGACAACTCTGCTATTTTCTATAATCATGTCAAGAGCGGATCCAGGATTTTTGTTCGGGGGGGGGGGGGTACTAATTTTCGACTAATTTTACTAATTTTTACTAAGGTTTTACTAATTTTCGACTCGGTCAAAAATTTCGGGGGGGGGGGGTTCAAACCAGGTAACCCCCCCCCCCCTGGATACGGCCTTGAATCATGTCCGGTACTTATGCACTATAACGGGGAGGCGTCATAACATCGAACCGTCAGGAGCAGTACAAAATCCGTCATAAAATCGACAAAAAAATCAGTCAGAACCTCGAACCGTCATAACATCGAAAATTTTAAAACTTTAGGTTTTTTGGGGCTTAGAGGGGAAAAGATACCTAGGTTAGGTTACTTATTTAATATATGCTATGCTTTACCCCCACCCCCCTGATGTCCAAATATATAGCCAAAATTTGCTTCTAAGCTATTATATATTTATTGCTATTATATAAACTTATAAATTTTTTTTACATGTTTTGATGGTTCGATGTTATGACGTTTCGTGCTTGTGACGGTTTGCCGAAATGGTAGCACCCCCCATTATAACTAAACCAGCGCTATAGACTGTACAAGGAAACTAAGACATGGAAGCCCGTCAAACGGGTATTTGCTATCTAAATTGATTGCAAAGCGTGATTTCTCATTGCGTTTTACAATATTTAAACTGTTGTTGTTTGGGGTTTAGGGGGGGGTTGGGGTTTAGGGGGGACCTAGGTTAGTTTTACGTATTTAATATATGCTATGCTTACCCCCCCCCCCTTAATGTGCAAATATATAGCCCAAATTTGTTTCTAAACTATTGTATATTCATCCGATTTTATTTCATTAGCATTAACCAAACTTGACTTCTTTAGTGTATAGCGCTGGTTTAGTTATAATGCACAAGTACCATCATGTCCGAAAGGGAAGGGTGTATCTAACATTATAATATTTTTGTACTTGAGCAAAAATGACGTTTTAAGCTTTAAATGGGAACCAAGAACGTATCCAGGATATTTTTTCGGGGAGGGGGTACGAAAAAAAACTTGAAAACTTATCAAAAATTTGTTTATATTCATTTTTTGTTACGCTTTTGCGAGTCGGATAAACGTTTCAGAGGAAGGGGTCCAAATCCCCTAACCCCTCTGGATATATTTGGCCTCAGAGAATTTATTATATCTTAGTGTGGATAGATTTTCTAGAACGTCCCATTTTTTCGCAAAACCAAATAGTCAGGAAGCACGGTTACGCTGCTGCTTGGTGTTATGCATGGTGTTATGGTGTTATGCTGCTTGGCGTTATGGTGTTATGCATGCTTAATAACTATTCTTATTAAATTACTCAAGGGTTTTAGGAATGGTAGCTTAAACTATTTCAGCCATATAGTAACATAAAGGTATAGATATACTAAAGAAAACAGATCTGTTTCTGCGGATGCTTGAATTATGTAGGCCTATCTTGGTCTTGACAAGATTTTTAAAGACATAAATTTCAGCTGGGGGGCAAACTGGGGTCTGGGGGTAGCTTGCCCCCCTACCCTATAGCAAATTACGTCTCCATGCCTAGTAAGTTTACAGACACTTAAGTACAAATTGAATGGAAAAAATTTAACAACTTATTAAAACGTTTCATCAAATGTAAGCTTTGGAAGAATAATTGGAACATTCAAAGAGGAGATGATAGGAATTACCAACACGAACTGAGTGGAGCATCACTTTTTTCTAATTTTATATCGGAGATAATTTAGGTAGCTATCACCGGTTATAGATTGTTTTAAGTAAGGAAACGGATTAAGTTTTCTAAGTGACACAAGGTCATCCTTATTACGGAAAAATTCATGGTTCAGGTAATGACGGAACTTTTGAACCTAGTAAACCAATTGTATTGAGAGCTGTACCAGACGAAAAATTCTTCAATCCGTTGATTAGTTTCGCTGAAGCAGTGTAAAAATAAGGTTATTAAACTATGGACGGGCTATTTCGCCCAAAAAAAATGTCTGTATGATTCCAGAGGCGGTTTCAGGGGAGGGACATTCTGTAATTTGTAATTCTGCATTTTGTAATTTGTAATTTTGCATTTTGTAATTTGTAATTTTTGTAATTTTGCGTTTTGTAATTTTGTAATTTGTAATTTTTGTAACTTTGCATTTTGTAATTTTTGAAAATTTATTTAACAAAGTAGAGGGCACAGTTGAGCTCCTCTAAATACCACTTTTCAAAGGTGTCATTCAAAATTTACTAATTCAGATGCGAAGCCTTGTATTTTTGCCTCTTTTGAGTGTTGAAATATTGAGTTCTGAGTTGTTGTGGGATCGTTTTTATGGGCTGTGTGTTCGACTTTTCTGTTCTGACTAGATGATTTTTTTTTGCTTTTTTGGGGGGGGGGTGAACTTGTTATTTATTCAGTTTTGCCAGTTCTTTTATTTTTGTTAGTTGGGTTCTGCTTGGCTGAACTTAGCATGGGTAGATTTGGTAGATCGATTTTAGCTGGGCTGTATTTTGGGCTGGTTGAGTTTTACCAGACTGTTTTGCAATTCGGGCTTTGCGGGGGGTTGATTTTTGCGGGGACAGTTTTCCACTCCAAGATCATTTCATGCTATGGTTCCCATTTGAGGGATAGGACAATGATCCCCCTCATAGATTCTGGAAAATGCTGTGTTTTTTATTTTCATTGAGAAATACCTTTTTTGGTATGAAGTAGTATTTCGGGCATTTTGGAAAAAAATAGAAAAAAGAACGAAATTGCTTCAATAGGTTTTGAAAAAATATACCCCCCTCGAGATTTTCGTGAATTGACCCCACTGTTTCACTAGGGCTTGTGAAATTATCGTTAAACTCTATTCTCAGTACAAAAAAAATAATAATAATAAAACAAAAAAAAACTAGCATTGAAACTACCACAAAGACCTGAAAAGTGGACTGCAGTATATTCATAGTTAACTAGTTTCTCGTGAACTGATGCTATAAATCATTCGTTACCCGATTTGACAGGTGGACAACACTCATTTTAAACGAAGCACCATCCTGGCTAGCTGTAAACTTCCACTTTTTTCAACAGAACATTTCCAATACCCAAGGTGTCAGGACGGGTTTTAGAGCTAAGAGCAAAAAAGTGCTTTAAAATTCTCATAAAATTAACCAACAATTGCCGCGAGACGTATTTGAAACTTAATAAGCTGCATAAGCACAAAGGCTCTGGTCGTTTTGAGTTTTGGATTGACTGAAACCGAAATATGACACCTGAGACCGGTGCTGGTAATTCAAAAAGCGTTATGTTACAAGAGATAAATTTAAAGTAGTCTGCAAAAAGTGGCTTGCAGGTGTTTTGACGGTTAATATTACCGTTTTTTGTAACAAGTGTAATTTTCTTGGACTTAAAGTTATGGCCATGAATTTTAACCTAACCTCAGTGTTACCTGAAAGCGGTGTTTAGGTTTGAAGTTCTCATAAGTTTTAAGCCGCCATACGAGAGGCCTTTGTAGTTTATTTTTTATAATTCTCCTGGAAGTACTGGATACGAGAGGACGCAAAAACTGGAGCTATACTTGTGGAGGGGGGGGGGCTTTTGTTCCCCAGTGGGCTTAAAAAATTTGTTGGCACTTATCTCACCGCACTCAAGTTATTGATCTGACAGAACCGGTTTCTTTCTGTGTGTACTCGGTGATAATCAGCTTAGAGTGAGAGAGTGTATATACACTACAATGTAGGTATATTTTAGTTAAATATTTTAGTTTTTTATTTTGGTTGGTTAGGTTAGAAACCATTTACTATTTTGTGTTCTAATATGTTTTAGTGGTATTTTCATTAAAAAACACCTTAATTATACTTTCATTGAGAAAATAGAAATAATTACAAAATTGCCTTCCTAGATTTTGGAAAATACATTTCGAGCCCCCCCCCCCCCTCCTATATTTCGAAGTATACAAAACGTACTAGAAAGGCGCAATCCCTTGAGCACAAGAAATAATTCCACCAAAATTCTAAATTAACTGTCAACTGGAATTTTATTATAAAAAAAAAACATTGTTTTGAAGTAGCCCCCCCAACCAATCTTGGAAATAATCAAGTCAACATGAAATTTCGGCAATGTTTAAACGTACTGTTCTTTGTATTGTATAAGACAATAAATTCAGCCACAAAACCCCCTTAAGAAATTATTAGCTAGATTTGAAAAATAATTTACTTGACAACCAAACGCAAAAATGCATTAAGGGGTCTTAAGCAGTCCCCCACTTCAAAAAGTCACCTGGCCATCTGAAAATTGCTCAGCACGTATTAGTCTTTAAAGGGGGTAAGGCTTATTCCTCTTGAAGAATTCCCCCGCCCCGAGAAACAAATTTCTCCGTAACGTAAAATTGAGCAGCCACGAAGATAGTATGGCAAATAGAAATAATGAAAAAGAAAAAAATTTTGAATAATAAATCTATATCCCAAATGCATATAGAATATGGGCTGTAGAACCCTCTATATTTATTTTTACATTTGTATTTTATTCGTGTATGTTCGTGTTTCTGCAGAACTGTCTTTTCGTGGATGAATTTGAAATTGACAGCCTTGAGTCCTTGGGTAAAGGGGAGTAATGTACAAAAATTATTCAAAGGACTGGTCTCTTTGAGATTGGGCCCTTCTCTAACAAAAGTGGCCCCAAAAACGGGCATTTTTCGGCTGGCTTGAAATTTATATGAAACTTTGGGCTAAGGGGACCTCAATGTAGAAGCAATGTAGAAGCAAAAACATTTCTTCCCCTCAAAATGTACTATTTTCCATCCACTTCAAATAGTAAGGACTGCGTTTGATGCTTGGGAGGGGGCTAATTCAATTAGGAGTCAAAAGTTCTTGTGCCCTTTTCAAAGGCCAAACGCCGCTGGGGGGGGGGGCAACCAGTCTCCCCTTGGTTCCTTTTCTGCTGTAACCATATGATTATGAATCAAAATTTTGAGATATCTAATTCGTTCAAAAACTTCGAAATGGTTAATAAGTTTGCCTTCGGGGTTGATATAACCCCTGTAGCCCCAGTGTTAACTAACAAATAAACTTTAAACAAAATACAAACTTGAAAATAAATACTGAAGGACACCAAGGGGTCCGCAACTGTTTTTGGCTCCGGGTCAAAATCAACCGCAATGTGAATCAGTGATATTTCAATTTTTATTTACAAATTTTTAGTGAATGATCAGAAAAATTGCATGAAGAAAATAATTACAATCCGCTTTTAAACTTTAATTTTTATTATAAAAACTAAAAAAAATTGACCCGGGTTGCCGACCTTCTATACTGCATACTCTGCCTTTAATTAGGAATTCAGATAGAATACTCGAAAATTCGTTATTTTCTTTATTATTTTTATTTGACATTATTTCTCTTTGGCGTCTTAGTTTTACGCGTAGGGGGAGTTTTTCTTGGGGGAGGGGACAGTGAGCCTAACACCCGTTAAATATGCTACCAAAAAGAAAATGAGTGATTGCTATCCTGTATAATTCTATTGGTTATTTCTATACAGGGGCGTCGTTTGGGGGTGGCAAGGGGGGTAGTAATGTGGAGAAAAAAATATTATACATCCCATGCCCTTTGACTATCCAGATATGGACCCTTCTTGTCCCCCCAATAAAATTGCTGGAGATTCGCCCCTGTTTCTATAGCATATTTTAGCAAACCCATCACATAATTCCTTTTTATTTTAGGGAAAAACAGACACGCTGGTTTAAAATCAAATTAACTAGTGCTAAGTACAGTATAAATATATACTAATATATATATATATATATATATATATATATATATATATATATATATATAAATATATACTAATATATATATATATATATATATATATATATATATATATATATATATATATATATATATATATATTATATATATATATATATATATATATATATATACTACGCTAGGCATCAAATCTAGACTGACGAGAGAATGCAATTTCTAGATTGACAAATAAATCCGCCTTTTAAAAAAAGGCTTCTTTTTAAAACTCCGCCTCTTTTGTCAGAACTATTAAGCCAGTAGAAACAGTGACACACAACATTTTTGATTCAGAACATTTTTTACGAATTAACTTACTGTTTTTCTGCAGAGCTATTTTTAGAGGTGCATACAAAAATAAATACAAACTCAAAACTTCTTGGAAATTCTTAACTGGCCAGGAAAAACAATATAGCTTTCGGCTGACAATCAGAATAAAAATGCTTTAAATTAAAGACGGGAGTTTCTGGCTTTCAGCTTTCGGTTTTAAACAAAGAATCGGAGGCATTTGGTTGATCTCAAAAACTTCTGGATTTCCGAGCCGGAGTGCTTTTACAAGAAAGATCTGTTCCACTCTGCGGAGAATATGTAAACATAAGACAAGCATGTCCTGTTAGTTCAACTCCAAACAAATCCTCAATGTTTATATACATTAAGTAGAAATATTTTCTAAAACATTTACTCTTTGTTTTTTATTACAAAATTAAATGTGACAAAACAATTTGACATATTGACAATTCATGTTTTAGACACAACTCAATCAGACAAAACATCATCAATGTTTACATAATCAGAAGATATCTCACCCAAAGCCAAAAGATGTATCTCACACTTCTTCCAATAAATAATTAAAAAATGAGAAAGATTCATCGATGGGTTGACTAAATATGTCGTTGGGATAACGGGATAAATAAATCAGGGAGTGCCGAGTTTCAGAAATCACGTACACGTGACAAGCGTGGCCGAAACTGTGCCAAGCGTGGTGAAACTTTGCGGCACACTTGGCGCTCTGAAATGTACACCCAGTGGCGGAAAGTGCCCCCCCCCCCCCAAAAAAAAAAAAATTACGGTAAAGAAAAAGGAACATGGAAATTAGCCTTACTTCTATGAGATAAATATATTCTGCCTAAAGATGTGGAATGTTCAAACTCGCGTTGAAACCAGGCGGTACGTTTTTTTTTCGCTCTGACGATTTTTTACGCACGGCTCTGGATTTGCCGATAATTGCGGAATCGTCAGCAGCCTTATCCTATCATGAAGACTTTATTTTTGCTTTCCAGTCAAATTTGGAAATTGCAGGGCACGTTCTTAGATTTGAACGTGATGATAAAAAAAATACATATGTTCCTCTATGGTAGCCTACTTGTTCTTTTTTTTGGACAATCAAACGTTTTTTTTTTACTTAAGCTATCCCTTAACTGTTTGTTTTTTTCCTCCTTGTGCCTGCAATAATATAAATGAGTAAAATTATTCATGGTGCACGGTTTTCCAAATTAAATATGGAACAAACAGGAATAAACAGCAATATGGAAATTACTTTAAATAAAAGAGCTGCTAAATCATCAGCCCTACTGTTGATGTTTGAGTCAGGTACATCAACAGGAATGTGAATTCAGGGGGTTCGTTAATACAGTTAAAAATAGACGAATCAGAATTTTCGGAGGTTTTTGGAGGGCGTGAAGGTCTCCCTCACTAATTTTTTGTCATTACAGTGTCTCGTACACTTTGTGTTTTGTATTTGCGTTCCTTATAACAGAGGAGGGGGCTTTAAAAAAAACCTATGGAAATTTTCCCGTTATTTCCCCATATGGGTCATTCAACAACAATCCTTTATGTAAAAAATAATTCTTGTGCACACTAAAAAATAATTTTTCCTGAATAACTTGACTTTGTAAGCTATTCAGGAAATGAAAGAAATGTCAGAGCTTAGCAATTCAAAATTTAACAGTAACTCAAAAACTGTTACGTACCCTGGGGTACGGCCTCTCAGCCCAATTTTTTTCTGAAACATCCTGTTTTTATTAGTTTTCCATATTTTCAGAATCTATTTGAAAGGGAGGGGGTTGGGTGCCAAGAATAATTGCACCCAACCCTCCTTTTATATTTTCAATTGGATGGTTCTATTACATCAATGTTAGTTAGTTACATGATTTTTTTTTTGCCTGAGAATTGAAATTTTAGAATGAAAAAATCAGGTTTTTGTTCGTCTCGTGATGATCAAGGGGCCTTTCACACTGCTGTGTAAGGACTCTCGTTGCCAAGCCTAAGTATGTTAAGTGTTCGGTGTTTGGTTAGTTAAAAATAATCCAGAAGTCAATGTACTTACAGACGTGTGTGATAGGTCTACCAATGTGAAACCATTTTTATTTTTCATTTGTTTTTGCTAAATACTTTGCATGTTATTTATATATCACAATTCTTAGTTTCTTGCAACATAATCGTTATAGATATGTGGTAATACATCTCTTCTGGGCATAGTTACACTTCGTTACCGTTATTATCATTATCCTTAAGACACACTCTTGCGTTTTTAAAGACAAAAAATTGCAAATTGTAAAAATAATTATTATTGTAAAATAATTATTATAATTGTAATAATAATTATAATTGTAAAATAATTATGTGGCCTTTTTTCAGTTTTTTGTTGATTATACCACGTAATCAACGACTATTATAGACAGGCTCAGTAAGGCACGTACATGTGCTAGTGTTTTTGGGGGAGGGGCACAACTGCTAAAAAGGTACTCAAAATAGAATGATTAGATGGATGATAGGTACTTAATCGTTAGGCAGTACACACTCGAGAATTTGGATCTACAGGTATGGGGTTAAAACAACTTAGACGCTTGGGAGATGGATAGGATATATACAATTTGGGCTGTGTATTTGCATATTAGGGAGAAGGGGTTTGGAATTAAGTATAGCGGGACTGCATGCAAAATATAACCTAACCGAACCAAAATACCAACTAAATATTTATTAAAACATAGCTAAAATGTAGTTTTCCACTGAGCCGAAGCTAATTGTATCCATATAAAAACAACAATAAACCGGTTATTGTCTTATTTATACGTCCAAATTCTCGAGTGTGTACTGGCTAACATATAAGTACCGGGCGATATAATAAATTATAAGTAAATCATACAAACTCAAGGTCTTAGGGGAGGGGTACGCCCAATCTTACAAGTGCCTTAACATGGGTGGAATAGATCAATTTCGGGTTTTGTGTCAAACAAAACACAAAACTTGCAAAAAATCCATAATCTAAATCAGAGTAAAACTACGATGTATCTAAAATATAAAATATTTATGAAAGAAAAAAATCAATTAGAACAACAAAATTAAATATAAAACGAATAAGGTTTGAAATAAAGAAATTGGGAGCACATGATGTATAAAAATTTTTTCCTAAGACCTGATAAATATAGTATGCTGGTTTACGAAATGCGTACTTGTATAATGGTTCCACCGAAAGAGGCTGCTTTTCAGTGTTCAAGGGATCTTAGGGCGGGGGTTATTATTCTCAAACTTGTTCGGAGGAGTATTGCAAATACGCTTTATTTTACCCATTTATTTCTAAACCTAATTCTTTTTAAACTAAAAGACATGATTATCTTAATCACTGGCGGTTTTGGCCTCTCTTGCGGCCGGAGCAACATCTTGATTACCCCCCCCTTGTTTCTCACAAAATTTTTAGGCAAAATTTTAACAAAATTTTCATTTATTAAAAAAAATTGTTGCCAGTTAATTAATTTATTAATAATTTATTTTTAATTAATTTTTTATTTACTATTTAAATTATTTAAATAGTTTTTATTTATTTTTTTAATTAATTAATAATTCATTAGCTATTTTAATTTTCTTTTGTTTTTCGTCTCTGAGTAAATAACTCATTTGTCTTCCCCCTTCTTTACAGGCTAATGAGCCTTTGGGGGAATAATAAAAGGTATCATTGTATGTGTATTTAATGAAGAATAAATCTTATCTATCTTATCTTACCCTCTACTTTACACCAATAAAAATAAATTTCAAAATTACAAAATTTCTACGCCCGCGGCAAGCGTCCCCTCCCCCTCTAAAACTGCCTCTGATCTTAATTCACCTATTGCATGAAATTTGTAATAATAGTTCTGCTTTGTAGTGATACGTCTAACCCCTCCCCTGGGGAGTATATCAGTACCCCTTGGAAATTAAATCCTGCTATGTTCCTATGTCCTTAATAGACATTTGAATGTGTTCAATCCTTTCTGTGCTTGAACAGAGGAAGGTATTCAATCACTTTCTCATTAACATACCAGACTTGAAGATAAATTCCAGGGAGGATTGTTTGCATTTTGGAAAGCTGCCCTTTTTTTGAAAAACAGATAGAGAAAAATTAATGTTGGCGCCAAAACCTTTTTCATTTAACCACTAATAGATTATAAATACTGATAAGTGAGAATGTTAAGTAAATATTTTGTTGTATTGTAGATAAGGCTGGTTCGTATAGCTGAACCAGGTGTTGAGAAATTTGTCTGCGTTCCCTCTTCTAATTGGGTTTTTACGAATTAATCAAAAAACTTTTTGCACAAACTAAGTTTTTCAAAAAAAAAAGTAAAGAACTCCATTAAACCAAAAATGAACAAAAATAGAATCAAATAATCTACCAAGGATACAACTACCACAAATCAGTATTAATAAATAAATCAAACTCAAAACAAACAGAAATTAATCTGTGTAGGGTTCTAATCCCTATGCTTCTTAAAAGCCAGAATATAATTTATACCTTACTGAAAAAAATTCAAATCAAAAAAAAAATAGCATTGTAAGTTTAATATACATATGCTGATATTTATTCCTTAAAATCTTAATTAATTTTTGATTTCTTAAAGTTATGAAAGTGAAAACATTTAAAAGAAGATTTTTCATGTAAAGTACAAATTATATTCTAGCTTTTAGAAAGCTTAGGGTTTAGAACCTTACACAGATTAATTTCTGCTCGTTTTGAGTTTGATTTATTTTAATTTCTGTTTGTTTTGGGTCTCTTTTGCAATCGAAAGAGTCCTTTTTGAAGTTTTTACGACAACACTTTCTATATGACATTATATGCCCCCAGGTTATGAATTTCAACCTTATCCCTGAGGGCTGTGTGGGGTTGTCATATTCAAAAACATAATTTCCAGACCCTTCAACTACGTTCAACAAAATTGCTGTATCAAAATGTTGATCGGAAGTGTTTGGGGAAATGATGGGTAAAGGGGGGGGGGGTATTCGCCCTCCGATCGCTTTTGACTATTAATAAGGGCACTAGCCCTCTCAATTGCCAATTGAATGAGTCCTTTTTGAAGTTTCTACGACAACGCTGGCAAAGACCTAATTTCCAGAACTATCAACTACATTGAACAAAATGTGTATCTCAAAATTTTGATTGGATGTGTTTGGGGAAATGATGGGCGTGAGAGGGGCTTCAGTTGCCTTCCAATCAGTTTCGACTATTAAATAAGGCACTGGCACTTTCAATTTCCAAGCGATTGAGGCTTTTTTGAAGTTTCTACGACAACCTCTTCTATAAAACATTGTATGCCCCCAGGCCATAACTTACAAACCCTTCTGTAAGTCATGCTGTGTGTCATCCTCAAAGACATAATTTTCAGACTTTTCAACTACGTTGAACAAATGGCTATGTCAAAAATTTTATTGGATGTTTTTGGGGAAAATTTTATTGGATGTTTTTGGATGTTTTTTGGGTGAGTGTGGGAGGGGTATTAGTTTACCTCCAATTACTTTTGGCTATTAAATCGAATTTCTTGACTATTAAATTTCCGATCGAATGAGCCCTTTTTGATGTTTCTACGACAACTCTTTCTATAAAACCTTATATACCCCCAGGGCATAACTTAAAACCCTGAGGGCTGTGGGGGGGCTATTATCCTCAAAGACCTACTTTCCAAAACTTTCAACTACGCTGAACAAAATAGATATCTCAAAATTTTGATTGGATGTGTTTGGGGATATGATGGGCGTGAGAGGGGGGCTAGTTGAACATCAATCGCTTTCGACTATTAAATAGGGCACTAGCCCTTTCAATTTCCAATCGAATGAGCCCTTTTTGAAGTTTTTACAACATCACTATCTATAAAAAACCTTATATGTCCCCAGGGCATAACTTACAACCCTTGCCCCGAGGGCTCTGAGGGGATTATCATCCTCAAAGACCTAATTTCCAAAACTTTTAACTACGTTGAACAAAATGGCTATCTAAAAATTCTTATTGGATGTTTTTGGGGAAAAGGTGGGCGTGAGAGGGGGGTTAGTTGCCCTCCAGTCACTTTCGAGTATTAAAAAGGGCACTAGCTCTTTGAATTGCCAATCAAATAAGCCCTTTTTCAAATTTTCACGATAAGGCTTTCTATAAAAATATTATATGCCCCCAGGGCATAACTTACAACCCTTGCCCTGAGGGGGGGGGGGCTGTCATCCTCAAATACCTAATTTCCAGAACTTTCAACTATGTTGAACAAAATGGCTATCTCAAAATTTTGATTGGATGTGTTTGGGGAAAAGGTGGGCGTGAGAGGGGGGTTAGTTGCCCTCCAATCATTTTTGACTATTAAAAACGGCAATAGCCCTTTGAATTTCCAATCTAATGAGCCCTTTTTGAAGTTTCTACGACAAAGCTTTCTATAAAAAACCTTATATACCCCCAGGGCATAACTTACAACCCTTGCCCTGAGGGTTTTGGGGGAGTGTCCTCCTCAAAAACATAATTTCTATCGAGAAATCAACTACGCCGAACAAAATGGCTGTCTCAAAATTTTGATTGGATGTGTTTGGGGAAATGGTGGGCGTGGAAGGGGTGTTAGTTGCCTTCCAATCACTTTCGACTATATAAAAGGGCTCAAGCCACTCAAATTTCCAATCAAATGAGCCCTTTTCGAAGTTTCTACGACAACTCCTTCGATACGAAGTGCCCTGGTCTAGAAAAAAAAGAAAAAAAAATAATACATTGTGCCAACATCATTCTTTACTTAGTTGATCAACCAATGGAAAGGTAAAGTAGTGTTTTCAACTCGGAGCTGGGGTTTTTAATTGGTGGATTCATTTGACGTTTTGTGCGTTAAACACAAAACGAAAACGCCGCTTAGAACGATAATTTTTATAATATTATAAATTATAATTATATGATATAATTTTATTACCATATTTTTTCTTAATAGTGCCGCAAAAAAAAAAGATGGCTATTACAGATTATTCAAAATGCCAAGTTTGGATCATAGGTTACTCCTTATGGATTGTCCAACGCTCCCCCTCCTCCTCAAGAGATTCAGGGCTTACTATCGAAGGTGTGTTTGTGGGCATGGACTTGTTTCAGGAGAAAATGTAGATTCATCAGGACAGGCAAATTATGAGAAAGATTGGCGTTGTTATGAGAATCGGGGGTGGAGGATTTAGACTGGGGTTGGGGGAGGAGCGTCCGTAGCTCTGGCCTCAGGTGGCTTGATGCTGAAGTGACTTCGGTACTTATGCATTACAACTAAACCAGTACCATAGACTGTACATGGAAACCAGACACGAAACCCGTCAAACGGCTATTTGCAAGAGATAAATGGATTGCCAAGCGTGGTTTCTCATTGAGTTCAGAAAATTTAAATGAATTTTCTGGGGGTTTAGGGGGGTACCTAGGTTAGGTTATGTATTTAATATATGCTATGCTTTACCCCCCCCCCCCCCCCATTCCATCCCCCTAATGTGCAAATATATAGCCCAAATTTTTTTCTAAACTATTATATTTCCATCCTGTTTTATTTTATTTCATTAGCATTAACCAAACTTGACTTCTTTCGTGTATAGCGCTGGTTTAGCTATAATGCACAAGTACCATGACTTCTTATGGGTATAGTATTAGTGGCATTTTTACGACCAATTTGTTAGTCGGAGATTTTATGTTGGAGATGGGGTGCCAAACCGAGCAAACCTCCCCCTTGGATGTGTATGCAAATGTCTTTCAGTTGTCACAATCCCTCTTGTACTTATCCGTAATGATAATTATTCTGTCGTCAATAAGCAAAACTTTTAGACCCCCACATAAAAAAGTTTATAAATACCGCACAGCAGCTGGCCAATTAAACCCCCATCTGCTTAAATTTCTTCTATGAAACGGAATTCGAATCTTTGTTCTCGCTTTCCCTCTTACATTCACACTTATAAAACGTGTCAAGGAATGCGTCCGCCGATTCTATGGCTTTCAACTTCCGTTTGTTTCACTCCTTTTATGAAATGAACCCTTATAAAACTGAGAAACAAGAGATAGTTTCTCACTCCCACGTAACTTGATGCCATTGATCTGGGCTGAAACCTCTTATTCTCTTAGGGTTATTGTTATCATTTATGAAAGATTTGGAACCCTAGTGAGGTCAGTTTAGAAGTAAGGCTTAAGCAAAGGCATTGGTGAAATATTTGGCTGAGGGTACTGTAGAGAGATTTAACGGGGTGCTACCATTTCATCTAACCGTCACAAGCACTAAACGTCATTTCGTTGACAAGGAAAATCCATCAGAACATCGACAGTCACAATCGCTATCCGTCAGAACATCGACAATCATAACATCGACACGTCATAACATCAAAAAAAAAAAATTCGCAACGAAAATCCGTCAGAACGTCGACAGTCATAACATGGAAACGTCAGTTCATCGACAGTCACAATCGCTACCCTTTAGAACGTCGACAGTCATAACATTGACACGTCGTAACATCAAAAAAAAATTTCGCAACGAAAATCCACCAGAACCACTACCCGTCAGAACGTCGACAGTCATAACATGGACACGTCAGTTCGTCGACAGTCACAATCGCTACCCGTCAGAACATCGACACGTCGTAACATCAAAAAAAAATTTCGCAACGAAAATCCACCAGAACCACTACCCGTCAGAACGTCGACAGTCATAACATGGACACGTCAGTTCATCGACAGTCACAATCGCTACCCGTTAGAACGTCGACAGTCATAACATTGACACGTCGTAACATCAAAAAAAAATTCGCAACGAAAATCCGTCAGAACCACTACCCGTCAGAACGTCGACAGTCATAGCATGGACACGTCAATTCTTCGACAGTCACAATCGCTACCCGTCAGAACCTCGACAGTCATAATATGGACACGTCAGTTCTTCGTCAGTCACAATCGCTACCCGTAGTCCAAGGTATTTTTTGGGAAAGAAGTCAGAAAATGAAATGTACTAATATATCTGAAAATAAGAGGGAACAGTGTAGGTGGAGGGAGAAACGCTTCTGCCGAGGTTGGTCGAACCTCTCTATTAAAAGTTGAAAAATTAATACCTATAATGCAATTGTTTTCAAATCCCTCATAACATCATAATAACTTCATAACATCAAAACAAATTTTCGTAACGAAAATCCGTCAGAACGTCGACAGTCATAACATGGACACGTCAGTTCTTCGACAGTCACAATCGCTACCCGTCAGAACGTCGACAGTCATAACATCGACACGTCAGTTCATCGACAGTCACAATCGCTACCCGTAGTCCAAGGTATTTTTTGGGAAAGAAGTCAGAAAGTGAAATGTATTAACATATATGAAAATAAGAGGGTAGAGTATAGGTGGAGGGAGAATCGCTTCTGCCGAGGTTGGTCGAACCTCTATTAAAAGTTGAAAAATTAATACCCGTAATGCAATCGTTTTCAAATCCCTCCAAAAATTCTTCTGGTACCTTTACCCAAGGCTCTTTCCGGGGGTCTACCAGGCTTTACCCCCTCCCCCCGGAATTTTTGTCTGACTCGAAAAAAAAGTAACAAAATGCATGTAAACAAATTCTTAATGTGTTTCTTGGTTTTTGTTACCCCCCCCCCCCCCCCCCGCGCCGAAAAAATACTCCTTCCCCAAAAAAATATCTTGGATATACCATTGCCTTTATCCCCTAGAATTCCAACGGTACTTTCCCTTTCTTTGTTTAGTGTTGTATATTTGATATGTCAAATCGTTCGATAAAATAGCTGAAGCTTTGTACCCCAGGACAAAAATCTTCGAAATGGTGGCATATAAATCACCAACCCATAGAACGTTTTTAGATTGCTTTATGGTATAAGTGACTCTGTCTCTACCCGAGTGCCAACCCTGCCAGCGATAAATTGCGGTGATAATACCCGACAAATATTTAGGCTGTCTTATCTGCAAGACAGATGTCATTTAAAGAAAGATTTATCGAGTAATACTAAACTGAAATAAGCACCTGGGCATTTCAGAGAAGAAGAAAAAATAAATAGGGAGATTAAAGTTTAGCTATGACTAACACTTCTAAATGGCAACAGCACAATATTTCCAGGTACTTATGTCTTATAGCCACCACACTCAAGTTCTGTCGAGAAGTGAAGTTTGGTTAATGCTAATGAAATAAAACAAAATATGATGAAAATATAATACTTCATCAACAAAATTATGAAAACTACAACAAAGAATTATGGAAGGGGGGCCGAGCTTCTCACCGAGACGAAGCTAATAATGTCTGGAATAAAGACCATGAAAAACCGGTTATTGGCTAATGTTCGCGATACAAGATCCTGAGTGCGGTGGCTATAAGACAAAAGGACCTATTTCCAGAAGGGACAAGGGAGTTCTACAGACCAGATTATCCTCAAGATGTCGAGGTGCCCAAACAGAGATCGGGTTGTTTTTGGATGGGGTTTGGAGCTTCTGTACTTCGAAGTTATCGTTTATGACAATATGTTTACATATAACGAAATTATCTAAATATATTTAAAATCTATATGTCGGGTTAGTTCTAGCCGAATAATACAGCGAAGCTATTGAGCTTGAAACATAAAATTGGTACTTGTTAAATATCCCGACCCCACCCAAGAAGGGAAGCTAGGGTAATCATATAATAAAATATAACTGAATATATAATGAAAATATAATACTTTAGAAACAAAATTACGGAAACTGCAACAGAGACTTATGGAGAGCCCAGAACGCATTATGTTAAAAACCTAACCTTGCCGCCTCTATATATTAAATATTTAATAAAAATATACCTGCATCGTAGTTTTTGTCATTGAGACTAAGATAATTATAACCTACTGCAGACAGACAGACCGGTTTTTCTCAGATTAAATAAAAAAAAAAGTTTTTTTAACTGAAAGTAAGGAGCGACAATAAAACTTAAAACGAACAGAAATTATTCCGTTTATGAAAGAGGCTGTCCCCTCCTCAATACCTCGCTCTTACCGCTAAAGTTGTTTTATTGTTTAAAAAAATAGAGTTGTGTGACAGATTCAAACTTCAGCGTAAAGAGCGAGGTATTGAGGAGGGGACAGTCCATTTCATATACGGAATAATTTCTGTTCGTTTTAAGTTTTAATGTCGCTCCTTACTTTCAGTTAAAGAAACAGTTTTTTTTATTTAATTTCTGAACGTTTTTGAATTAATGCAGCTTTGATTTTGGCTCACCGTACATGAATAATTAAAACGAAATTTGCATGTTAATTTTACTTTTTTGGCTCAATGGCTTTCTCGAAATTTTGTTCTGACGTAACTTACGAATTAACTTACGTAACAAACTTCTATATTCGTATGTTTTATTACGTATATTAGGGAGTTTGCCCCCTAGTCGATACCTTGCTCTTTACGCTAAAGTTCGAATTTTTTTCGAATCACAAACCCCTGAATCACAAAGGCCGGTAAATTAGAATAGATAGTTCTTTTGAAAGTACTAAAAAAAAACTTTAGCGAAAAGGGCGAGGTATTGACTAGGGGGCGAACCCCCTCATATACGTAATAATTTCTGTTTGTTTTAAGTTTTAATGTTGCTCCTTACTTTCAGTTGAAAAGCTAGTTTTTTTATTTAATTTCTGATCGGTTTTTAAATAATGCTGGGAGATTCGGTGCCCCCTTCATAGAAATGTCCCTTCCCCCAAGGAAAAATCCTCCATGGAAGGATCCTCCCCCGTAAACCCCTCCTCCGACACCCCCCCCTCCTCCGACACCCTCCCCCTCCATCAGAAAAAATCCCTCCTGAAACGTCTTTATACTTCCCACTAACCAATACTATATGTAAACAATGGACAAAGTTCATAACTTCCAGTCCTTCCCCCGGGAACTGTGGGGGATTAAGTCATCCTCAAAGACTTTGGGGGGAAAATGAGCGTGGGAGGGGGCCAAGTTGCCCTCCAATTTTTTGGTCACTTAAAAAGGGCACTAGAACTTTTATTTTCCGTTAATATGAGCCCTCTTACGATATTCTAGGACTACTTGATCGATACGATCACCCCTGCGAAAATAATAATAAAAAAACAAAACAAATAAACACGCATCCATGACCTTTCTTCTGACAAAAAATACCAACTTCCGCAGCAGGGTTTTCTGATGAGCTGAATCCGATTGTGTGATTTTCATTAAAGTTCTATGACTTTTTGGGGGGTTTTCCCCCTTTTTCGAAAATAAGGCAAATTTTCTCATGCGTGTAACTTTTGAAGGGTAAAACTAAACTTAATGAAACTTATATATTTGAAATTAGCATAAAAATCTCATTCTATTGATGTATCTATGGGTATCGAAATTCCGGTTTTTAGAGTTTCGGTCACTATTGAGCCAGGTCGCTCCTTACTTACAGTTCGTTACCACGAACTGTTTGATCATACAGATCAAAACTCATCAATGGGGTTGGGATACTCAATAAGTACCGAAAATTCTTCCAATGTTATTCCGAAGCTACGAGGGAAAAGCATAAGCTTTGAAAACCCGCAAAATATATGCTAACAACTAAAAAATAAGAAAAAGAACTGAAATTCTGTCTTCATAATAGGAGCATGTATATGTTATTCCAACTTTCAACTTTGTCATATTAAAGGCCATTGTGAGGGCACATTAGCGAGCACCCATAGCCCCAGCCTGTTATTGGCAAGTGCCTATGTCCAAAGACAAACCGAAAGTGCCTATGTCCAAAGACAAACAACGGGACTGTCCCTCGCTTGCATGTCTAAGATGAATATTATCACCTTTTTCCTTTTGTTCTTACTTATTATTCTATTCTATGTGAACATATTCTATGTGAACATATTCTATTATAACATATTCTATCTATTCTATGTGAACATATTCTATGTGAACATATTCTATCTATTCTATGTGAACATATTCTATCTATTCTATGTGAACATATTCTATTATAACATATTCTATATGAAATATGGCTATGCCTGTGCATGGTTGATTCAGATAAGATAAGATAAGATTTATTCATAATCAATTAATCATACAAGAAAATACATTTTGCTAATCCCCCAAAGGCTCCTAGGCCTGTAATAGAGGGGGAATACATATCATTTAAATCAAACACTAAATCAATAGAAAAACATTAAAATAGGCCTACATTGAATAATCCAATCAATACATACAATCCAACCACAACACTCCTAATCCCCCTCGAAAGGCTCCATGGCCAGGGATACAAGGGGGAATGAGAAAAAAAAGAAAATACAATATATCCAAACAACCATAAAAAAGAAATCAATCGCCAAACAACATATAAAATTAAAAAGAGACCATACCTGAGGCCTGGGAGTCATAGCGCAGAGAAGATAACCATAAAACAGAACTAAAAATTCAGGGGACATCAACTCCACAAAAAAAAAAAAAAAAAAAAAAAAAAAAAAAAAAAAAAAAAAAAACTATTCTGTTTGATTCTTAACTAAATGGTCCTTAAGAATCCTCTTGAAAGTGCCAAACGAGTGGCATTTCTGTACTGAAGAAGGCAGGGAGTTCCAAACCTGATGACAAGCGATGAGGGGATTGAAATCTGACCGCACAGTGGGAGTAGGAGGAATGCAGATATTATGTGACGAACGAAGGTTATACGGAGCTGAATCAGAAATAAACTGAGGAGTTTTTTGAAGAGATTTTGGAAGATTGCCATGAAGCTGATGAGAAACAAAAGAAGCGTAAGAAAGAATATAGATAGACTGTAGATTTAGAAGCGGTCTTGGTGAAGAACGGTTGGTGTCCATAACCAGACGCCGTGTTTTATCATACATGGCAGAAAGCGACCGCAGTGTAGAAGGAAAAGTAGACATCCATACTATGGGGCAATAAGAGACATATAACTGGACAAGGCAGAAAAAAAGAAGCTTCAGAATAGATCCAGGAAAGGTGTGTTTGAGTTTTCGAATGACACCCAAACTCCGTGAGACCTTAACCCTAATCATGGCTATATGGTGTCTAAACGAAAGGTTCTCATCAAGCAGGATACCAAGAAACCGAACCAACCGATTCTTTGGTCTACACAAGGAGCCTTGTGACACCTGAAGCTGTGTCAGTTGAGGGAAAGCTACACCAATTCGAGAAAAAATAAGAAAATGTGACTTGGCAACATTCAAGGCCAAGTAATTCGCCTCAAACCATGAAACTACTCTCTCAAATATTGCCACCAGATTAGACCTGATATCACATTCCGTCCTCCCTAGAGTCCCAAAAGTGCTGTCGTCAGCAAAAGCAACGAGGCAATCTTCATTAGAAGTAGCATTGGGACACGAAGGAACATCCGGATGACACAGATTGCAGCATACTAGAGGACTGGTGTTCTTGACTGCTGAAATCAGATCATTGACGTAAATCAGAAATAAAACGGGGCCAAGAACAGATCCCTGGGGGACGCCATATTCTACTTCAGAAGGGCTCCGGAAAAGCGGATCAATTGAAATAAGTCTACCAGAAAGATATGATTCAAACCAAGAGAAAACATTTGATCTTATACCAATATGCGATAATTTCCAAAGAAGAATCTGATGAGTCAAAGAATCAAAAGCTTTACGAACATCCAAAAATAAAGCTGCCGGGATAAGACCAAAATCTATTGCCGAATGAATGAAATTCAAGAGAGATACGCAAGCATGCTCTGTAGAGTGATTCGCTCGGAATCCGAACTGGAAATCATGGAAAAAAATTTGACATCCAGAAAACTAAGAAGCCTGGATAGCATAGCCTTCTCAAAAATTTTGCTGAAAACAGATAGAAGAGAAATTGGCCTATAATTAGCAGGATCACTCCGGGACCCACCTTTATACAGCACTATAACCTTAGCTCGCTTGAGTGATTCAGGGAAAATTCCTTTCTCGAAAGACAGATTGACAAGCTTAGTCAATGGTGACAGAATAGCAGGAAGAACGGCACGGATAACCCTTGTAGGAATTCTGTCTGGCCTTGAAGACGATGAACCTTTAAGTGCATTTACGATCCGAGCTACCTCAAACTCAGAAACTGGGTTCAAGAGCATTGACTTTAAACATGGGGGTCCAAGATAGGCTCTGAAATCGCAACGAGGAGTTGTAGAGCTCACAGATGAAGCAGTCGTCTTTCCTATATTAGCAAAATAAGACATAAGCTCTAGCTGAACATTTTCTTCTCCTTGGACAATTTTACCATCAACTATCAGCGTTGTTGGAACTGAAGGCGGAGGGGGAGTAGGTTTAAGTACAGAATTAATAATTTTCCATGTCTTCCCAACATCCTTTCCACACTCAGAAAATTTCCTGTGATAATACTGAGACTTGGCCTTCCGACACAGAGAATTAAATATACTCCTATAGGCCTTGAACCGCTGATGATGAGAAGCAGATGACGAAGCCTTGTATAGCTTCCACAGATAATTTTTCCTTTTCCAGCTTTTATGGAGACCTAGAGCCATCCACGGATTCAGCAGTACTATCCTTTTCGAGGTATGAGGCGTTGGATTCTGGTGGCAAACTTCTAGGATACCTTCTTTTACTGAATCATAAAAGAAATCAAAAGAGCGGTTAAAATCCGATTCAGAATCCAAACTATCCCATGGCTGATCAGTCAAACGAGATTTAAGTAGACTGGTCTCACTGACACCAAAACGGAAAAATGGGAGATTAGTTGGCGAAGCTTTACGCTGCGATCGATTAGCAGTCCTATATCGTGAAATAGCAGGGAAATGATCAGAAATATCACTAACCATCACCGAATTATCTAAGACATCTAGTGACGAAAAAATATTATCAATAAGTGATGCATGCATCTCAGTAACTCGGGTTGGTATACAAACTGAAGGTAGAGTTCCCGCAGAAAGCATCATTGACAAAAAATCTGCAGCCGAAGCAGAATTTTGATCCAGCAGGTTAAGGTTGAAATCCCCCATAAGGATTAGTTCGCAAGGATGCTTTTGGACTAAGTCCAAAACCTCTTCCAGAATTTTCATAAACGAAGGAATAGATCCACTAGGGGATCTGTAAACCAAACCGAAAACTAAATCCTTACAACCTGACTTAATCTCAATAAAAAGGGATTCAAAGATTCCTTCCTCATTTCTACTCAAATCACTTCGGAAATTATGTACAAGATGATCGGCAATATACATGGCAAGGCCACCTTTCGCCATCTGTTTCCGGTTCATCTAATCGAAGAGAAATAATAGAAGAGAATCCACTTCTAAAATCTAATGGAGTCCTTGCTTTGCAGATCTGTAAAAACAGGTTCCAGCTCCACACCGTTCCCTCTTAATTATTTGATGTTGCATATTGATACGATGAAAAAGGTTATTACAAGTTTATAGCTAAGGTGAAAGGATGAGCTGTGCTCGCCCCTACAAAAAACCTCGTTGCCCTTTAGGCAAATCCTCAAAAGTAAATGCAGAGCAAAGTATTAACAAACCCTAAATTACCCCCTATCCCTCCTAGATCGTTGTCCCCGTTCCTGCATGAGGAACATTCCTCACTCCGTCCATGTTTAATGTAGAACGATTAAAAAAGTTGGTACTGTTGTGCTTAATGGTACACGCGAAAGAAGTCAAGTTTGGTTAATGCTAATAAAAAAAAAATTAGTGAATATATAATAGTTTAGAAACAAATTTGGGCTATATATTTGCACATTAGGGGTGGGGGGTAAAGCATACCATATATTAAATACGTAACCTAACCTAACCTAGGTACCTTCCCCCCTAAACCCCAAAAAACAACAGTTTAAATATTGTAAATTCAATGAGAAACCACGCTCTTCGATATATTTAGATAGCAATTACCCGCTTTACGAGTCTCCATCACTGCATTCCTTCGACAGTCTATAGCCGCTGTGTACCATTAAGCGCACAGTTCATATAATTATCCAGTATGATCATTCCCTATCTCACCCATTATAAAAACCCGGACCGGGGTGCGAGTGCTCCGGAGAACGTTTTTGCAGATATAAAGATAAGCGAAGTCAGATGTTTTCATGGGTAGACAAGTCAGACTGTGATCTAATCGGAAACAAGTGGAAACCCGCTATTACGAATAATGCACTTTGTTGGAAACAATCGGAAACAGACTAACCCGCATTCCCGCTAATGCAGAAATAAGTGGGAGGAGCTTTTTGTTCGCACCGAGAACGAAGACCAGAAATGATCTGTGATAAGCTTACTGGATAATTATATGAACTGTGATTAAGCGCAACTGTGCCAAAAAGTTTAATGCTTGCTTAGGTGGTAAAATATAATTCTTGTAAGTTTCTAATCCCTATCAGTTGTTAAAATGTAGGCCTATTACAACAAAGTGACAGAACAAGCCAAAATGGTTTGCCCAGTATAAAATTATAAAGTGACTGTTTCTTAGCTAATATTTGAAGAATTTCACATCTGCTTTATAAATGTAAACATTTTGACTTGATACATCAAATCAAGCAAACAATTAAGGACAAACTGCTGAGATTAGTACGGTCACGATTCAAACAAACAGAAATTTAACAACGTAGCAAATTGCATAAGCTCCCACAGTAGTGATTGGACTTACTCAGCATTTCTATCAATAGAATTGTAAGCGGTCCAGATGGTCTGCGTCTATTGTCAACTTGGCTTTTAAGCTTCTTTTTATTTCTCATTTTCAGTATTTATCTGTTGCGTTATCATTTTTGAATCAAAGAATTCTTTTCAGTTCCAAAGCTACAAAATATTAAAGCTTAAGTACTAAGAATGATTGACACTGCCTTGACACTGCAGTTCTAAAACTGTTTGGTTTTTCTTCTTCAATTTCACCTTACAGAACGGATAAGGCCTTCTGTGGGTTGTCTGCGCAGTCTTGACTGATTACGTAGCTGATATAGACTGTGAGCAGGGTTGCCACCAGACCAAAAAATTTCGTACCGTCCAAACTCTTAAAACGTAACTTTTTCGTAACTTTTGATAGGAAAGTCTCTTTTCAAGGCTGGGTGCCCTAACTTTGTTATCAAAGGTGGTACTTAAGGGGGGGGGGGAATTTGTTGCCTGTATAATTTTGAAAATATACTTTCCTGTAATCTCATTAAAAATCCCCCCTCATAAACAATAAGTAGAACAATAGGAACATTTTTATACAAGAGAGTGGAACGCAACTTTAAATGAATATTTCGACCCTATATCCAAGGGCCGTCCTCAGCAAAACAAATGAAGAAAAACCAATATAAAAGAAACTCACATTAAAATTATATCATGCGTTCCACTGTTTTATATAAAAATTTTCCTATTTTTCTACTTATTGTTTATGATGGAAAGGCAGTGTGGTCTTCATCACTGTCTTTGTCGCTATTTAATCCCCCCTCCAACTTTTAAAAGATGCCTTTTTTGTATCTTAATTAAAAATTTTGAAAACCACCCCTCTTCCTTTTAACTTTAGCATCAGAAACAGCTATGAAATAAAAAAAAATGAGTTGATGCTGGTGCAATTTGGCCTTTTTATCTAGCAAGTTTGAATGACACTTTGTTTTCACGCAAGAAAAATTAAAATAAACCATTAAATTGATCTTCTTTCACCTAAAAAAAAAATCCTCGAGAATGTGGAGAAATGAAAAAAATCATGCGTAGGCTATATTCTGCATAATGTGCATTTGCTCAAGTTCTGACAAGGCGTGCCTTAGTTTGTTCTCAATTTGTCTTTGATTTGGATGTAATTTAGGATACTTTGAAGAAAAAGATGAGCAGAGATTGTATTTTTATTTAGCAAAATTTAGATAAACAACTCAGATAATCGTTTAGGGCTTAATTTAAAGCTTACTTTTTATGTAGATATAAGACACAACATATTATACACTTATACAGGGAAGCAAGCAAAATCAATTAGGAAACATGCTTAACGTGGGAGTTCACTTTCTCCACTTTCTTGCTTTCCTTACAGGAGTATCCGGGATCTCCCAAGAACTTGGGTCAGGAATTGCTCTTCTGACATGCATAAGATCAGAAACAGTTTTGGGATTGAGTCTATTACGAAGTGGGGTCTTTATCATTTTTAATTCAGAAAATTGTCGCTCTGCTCCAGCACTGGAATGGGGTAGACACGTCAATGTGAGAATGAAATTTGGTAAAAATTGTAAGGAAGGATTGTCAGCTCCATCTTTTAAATTGGCAACACACTTCCAGAACTTTACTACAGACAGTTTAACATCTAAATTTGCCTCACTTATTATAAAAGGAAGACGTCTCCACTCTGTGTTTAGTGTCTCAAGATCAACATGAGGAAAGCATTCTTTAAACATCTTAAACAAAGAGACAATTGACTTCACTTGCCCGGACTTTGCTACACTTGGGGATAGACTTTGAACTAGATCCAATAAAGGGTCTTTTGGGTTTATTCGCAATTGTATCTCGGACTGTAGCTTGATATAAAATGCTAAACAGCTTTTTTTTACATCTTGCACTTGGCGCTCCTCGACCGCACCCTTTTCGATGCTTTTAAGCTCGTATAGTTGAAATTCTGCACCAAAATGCATATCTTGTATACTCCTGAAATTTCGAGGATCTGAAAAATCCATTGTAAATGGACAAGTTTTTTCAGGCCTCAGCTGACTCTCGTTAATGAAATTCAATCCTATTTCTTGAAGAAGGGATGAAACACTAGACTTTAATTTATGGACTTTTACGTCCGCGCTCTGAAATTCGACGTTTATTTTGTTAACAATGGGTAAAACGTATTTAAGAAACAAATAAAACAATTTTACTTTTGGATTCACCAAACCCAAATAAAGATTTACAGCACTCATGTCCTTTCCTTCTAAGAATGGTATCTTAAAAAACTCTGTGAGTACCACCCATTGTTCAATCAAGCGGTCGGCAACTGATTCAAACACCAACCATCTTGTTGCACATGAATAAAGCAATTGATGCTCTGCAACCTGTAGAAAATGCTGAAATTCTTTCAGCTCTGCTTGTCGCTTTGCACTTCCTGAAATGTAATTATAGATGCCGTGACTGAACTGCACAATGTCAGATGGAAGTTTTTTGCAGGCGGCAGAAGAGCAGAGCGAGAACGAGTGGCAAACACAACCAATTACGGCAAGCCAGGGTAAATCATTTTTAATTAAAGTGGCCAGGCCGTTCCGTTTGCCTGACATTACACTGGCATTGTCCGAAGCAAAGCCAATTATATTTGAGTAAGGAATGCATTGGTCATTGAGTACTTCATAAACAAGTGTCTTCAAACCATTTGCACTGGCGTCGTGAACCTCGGGTAGAGCAAGAAACTCTTCCTTTAATTCACCTGAATCAAAGCAAAAATAACGACAAATAATCACCAAGAACTTAGATCCAGTCCTGTCAGTACTTTCATCGACTAAAATGGAGAATTTCACTCTTTTAAGCTTATCACTGAGTTTCTCGATGGCAAAAGGAGCAATCACATTTTTGATTAAACTGGTGGTCTTAGTTCTTGCACACTCAAAACGTCCAACAGTTGGAGAGTCACTAATATAAGCTTTAAGGACGTTAGGTAACGTGTCCATAATACTTATTTCTTGTTTACTCGAAGCTATCCATGCAGCAAGAGCCAGTTCTAACTTAACAACTTTATCTTTAAGCAACAACTGTTCTTTTGATTTAGGATTTACAACTAGTTCATTGTTCTCAACTACTTTAATTTGATAGTGCATGCTCATGTGATTTCTCTTGTGAAAATCAGTTTCAGCATGTCTAAGCAAATGAGACAATCCCCCAAACACTTTTTTCTGGCAATATTTACAGTAAGCAACGTTTTTACTGAAAGGACACCTTTCAATCCAATCTTTAAGATCTTCATGCTCAAACCACTTCTCCCTAAACTTCCTATTTTCAACTACCACTTTCCGTTTCTTCGCAAATCTTTCTTTTTTGTATGGACGCGTCATAGATGATCTTAATTCCTTATCTATTTCCATATTTTGGCTTTCGCAGTTTGGATTGCACCCGACAACCAAATTTTCTTCACTAGCACATAGATGTGAAGTAGATGGGTTTTGGGTTGAATGTCCCGAGGACTCTTCCTGGCAGACTTGTAAGTTTTGAACTAGGCCCCAGATCTAACAATCTGCCAGTTTTTTTCACTGTCTGGCCAGAAATAGGTGTTTTCGTTGATGAGCCTGATTGAAGATATTCCGAATCTGACTTGACAAAAAAAATTTCGTATATCCATTACCAAGAGAATTTTCTTGTCTATTTGAAAAAAAAATAACATCGTATAAATTTTCAAACATGTAACAAACATTACTATATTAGAAGCACAAGAGTCTCCAAGGAAACATATCGAAATTAATTCCCATTGTTAACCAATAGTGATCGCGTTAAAAAAAATTTTTAAGGAATTTCAAAAGATTAAACAGTAAATATTAGACAGCAATAATTAAAATCAATAAACCTTGAAACACTTAAACATAGTTGGCATTTTTCTAACTAAACTGTTTTGAGAATATTTTTGGCATTAAATGATGAACTTGAACGGGCATATACCGGTGGGTTACTCAGACCAATGGCATTCGGAAACCGATTAATTTTCACAATGACCCCCGTTCTATTTCATACTTTGCCTGTTCTTTAGCACGTTTCAAAAAATATGGATCTCCCTTCTCCAAGATTTAAGCCGTTAATGATCAGTTAGTTTGGCATTCATACACTACCTTTGAATTTTCTTGAATAATGTGATGTATTAGGGATAAAATAGTGATGTGTCATGTTTTATTTGACTTCAGCATCCCCACTCCCAATCATTCAAAGGCTTGACATCTCTCTTTAATTTTCCCCCAACTATAGTGCATTCCACCCAAGTTTAAAGCTTGCTTTGGTCTTTAAGAAATCATTTTCTTTTTCCTGAACTGTTTTATTTACTTTTCTACCATTCAGTTTTAGACACCGGTCTAGGTTTCGCTTATGTCCTCTACCGAACTAAAAATATACAATAATAACAATTTATGCTTCTTTACCTTTAAGAAATTCCTATTTATTCAACTGCAAGTTCTGCTTCCGGTTTACCTGCACAACAAAAAGACACCTCCTCTCTCCCTGTTCAATGCGTGTATATAACTTCAGGCTACTATTTTACTTATTTTGCTGTTGTTTTTAATTGCTATTATTGGTGTTTTAAACCAAAAGTTGATGAGTAATGTGTACAAGATAAAAGGCAAATCAATGAACACAGGACAATTTAGAGTTTTTCAGAAAACCAGATAACCAACTAGGTTTTTTTTTATTGTTAAATTTCAATAAAAACCGATCTTAATAAATCCAGCTTCTTAAAAAGACCCAAAGAATTATTTTAATCGCTCCCTTCCCGTCGAATTTTTTAGATTGGCTCGGTCTCAGTCTCACTTCCTCCAGCCTTAAATATGCATCACTTCAACATGAAGATTTGAGGAATTCTGAGTGACAGAATTTTTGTTTTGTTTTTACTTTATCGAACAAAAAATATTTCAATCGTTGTCTTCAGTTCCTATACGAAACAGCAGTTATTTTACATAAAATGCCTTTTTTCTGTTTGTAATTTGAATCATAACTCCCAACCAAAAGAAAGCAAGAAATAAATGAAGATTATTTCTAACTTAGGTTTTATTTCTTTGTGACACAATTTTTTTTAATTTGTGAATTATTTTTCAACCACTTCCGAATGTTCAGTTACTTCCCACTTTTATCAGTATAGCACAACGGTAAGAGCACTTCCTGAGGCTGTGCTAACTTAGGTTTTAATCTTGGATGAGACACAATATTTTTTTTGTAATTGGAAAATAAAAAATCTGAAAATATTTTTTCTTCAGAATCTATAAACATAAGTGAAAATTACGGGCAAAAAATCAACTCGTTTTTTAATAAGTTGATTTTTTTACTTGTTTTCCTCAATTCATCGACTTTTATCGTTTATGCAATTAAAACCTAAAAAAATTTGGTGTTTATGTTATGTAAAACACGACACTTTTTGTTTTGTTCATTTATATTCATATATTCTTGAGAAAAAAAATTATCTGCTTTTTAGTTCATTTTGAAAATAGTTTATTTTTTTGTTTGTTTGTTTGACCTCCTCCCCTAAAAATTCTTTGTACGTGCCTGGACTTGTGAAACCCATCAAAACAGCTTTAGGCTAACATTCTTGGGGTTGAATTGTGTGATTGAAAACCTAAGTTAGCACAGCCTCAGGAAGGGCTCTTACCGTTGTGCTATACTGATAAAAGTGGGAAGTAACTGAAAATTCGGGAGTAGTTGAAAAATAATTCACAAATTAAAAAATTGTGTGACAAAGAAATAAATGGAAGATGGAACAAAAAGATCAGTGAGTTAATAAAAACGAACTGCAAATGATTTAATTAAAAAAAATAGGGGGGTTAATAAAAAACCTACAATTTAATAAAGAAATGCCGAGAAATTCGAAGAAATTTACTTTTTCAGGAGGCTGGGGCCCCAGCCCAACCAACGTGGTCCCTATGAATCAGTTTTTAAGTAAACTTTAAGTCTACCCTGACAGATACAAGACTGGTTATCTTCTTCATAAAGATGTGCACTAGTCCAGTTGTCTTTTTCTAAAGCCAAATATTTAGTGATTGTCCTTTTCTGAAAAAAAAACACGCTAAACACACAAAAGCAGTACCATTAAATTCTTTATTTTATAGTATTTCCAAATATGATGGCCCTTTTCTGAAAATACACCCACCCCCTTGATGGTCCGGGATATAGCCCTAGGAATATATTAAAAGAAATCAACCAATCAAATTCTTACTTTACAATATAAAAGAAAATGAAAGAATATTACAAGTAAGAATGCCGTCACAAGATTCGACACAACGATGAAATATATTTATACAGTTATATATGGGACCTCAGGATGTGTGGGGGATAAAGTGTCAAAAAAGTGACCATGATACTTGGAAAAAGTCTAGCATGAAATCAAAAATTCCGGCTCAACTAACCCACCCCCTTCTCAATGCTTGGATATAGCCTTGGTTATAACCGAAAAATGGCTCATTTTTACAGTTTCAAATATTTTGTTAATATCAGCCGTTCATAATCCCATGTAAAGAGACCAAATTTTGTATATAACCAGATATTATGTCCAACCAATCAGAAGGGGGGAGACAACGCCGTACCCAGAGGGGGGGAGGGGGGTTCACCCCCCCCCCCCGAAATGTTTGTTTGACTCGTAAAAACGTAACAAAAATGGATATAAACAAATTTTGTATGCGCTTTTTAAGTTTTTTTGTGTAACCCCCCCCCCCCGAAACAAAATATTTGTGTAAAACCCCTTCCAAAAAAAATCCTGGGTACGGCCTTGGGGGGGGGGGTGAGGTTTTTAGTGTTGTTACCCGAAGAATAATACATACAGCCTATAATCACATATTTAAAAAGAAATTATAAAGAAAATAGCTTCTTCCATTATTTACCTGTTTTTATGAAAAATTTTCCTTCCTGGCTTCAGTTTGTTAATTTTCAATATAATTTCAAAATCACTGCTTGCAGGACAAGATTCAAGTTCAAAACCAACTGATGAAAGTTGGTGACTAACTGAATTTTGTCACTTGTCTCTAAGCGAATGATAATCTTTGCTCGAGAGAGAATGTTCTTAACTTAGTATCCAAAGAGGGTATTTTCTCATTCGAATAGCCGAGTGATTGTGTGAAGACTAAATGACCGCGATTTGAAAGAATGTCGATACTCATGTCAGTGTAATTAAAATGCGAACAGCGAATTTTTTCACAGGGGGAAAAATATATTACTCAGAAAATGTAAAACTTTTTCATTATTTAAAAGCGTTACATAATTGTACCATAAATTCAAAAACGTAACAAAAATGTAACGTTTTTTGGACCGTAACGTAAAACGTACCACAATATTTAAAACGTACCAAAAATGGTACGAACGTAACCTCGGTGGCAACCCTGACTGTGAGAGTTCCACGACGTTTCAATGGTCAAGGAAGGTTTTCGGCTAGAGATTTCATTCTGCTCATCTATCCCAGCCAACACAGTTCTTCTCATTTTTCTATATACTTATTACAATTAAAGCTCTCTTTCCTGAATCGAATTTTTATTTGCAGTTTAAAATACTCCTTGAGGGGTCACCACTATGTATATTTTACGGTGCATGCTGGTACCTTTTCTCTTGATTGTCTCAAAAAAAAACTCGAAGGGGTCCTCCAGGTTATGCAAATAGTAGGATGTTTCTTTGGTTGAGTTTCAGCGGTGATGCCCTAAAAAATATTTTTTGAAGGTCAAGCTTCATCGTTTTCCCATCTCTGGACCATTATAGTTCTTCTCATTCTTTAATCGTCTCTTGTCTGGCCCATGTTTGATATTGCCACCATGTACATTTTGCAGTGTATGTCAGAACACCTCGCATGCATTGTCTCCAAAAAAGACTTGATGGGGTCCTCCGGCTTATGCAAGCAGTACAATTTTTCTTTGGTTGAGTTCCGTCCATGATGCCCTAAGAAAATATGTTTACTGTCCAGGGCCTGTTGGATCCTGATTTCTGGATGATGGTCCCCTCTTCTCTTTCAATTACCTGTAAAATGACCTCGATATGATAAGGCTTTATTTTTCCACGTGAGATAAGATCTATTTATAATAAAATACACATACAATAATAAGCTAAACTACCCTCCCCCCCAAAGGCTCCTTGGCCTGTAAATTAGGGGGCAGAATACGAGTTACTTCCTCAGAGAAAAAAAAAAGTTCACTTGCTTACAGAGACAAGAAAAAATATGTAGAACAAAATTTAAATAAAATAAACAGAATAGATTCAATAAACTCCAATAAATCCTGTGCAAAAACAGGGAAAAAAAGTAACTTCTAAGAAGACAATTTTTTACGATTTTTTCAACAACCTAAAAGAGTCGCACCCTTGAGGTGACTCAAGCACTGAGCGAGGTGACACACTTGAGGCACCCTTGAGTGGCACCCTTGAGGTGACATTGCACACAATATGAATTGGTATTGTAGAATTGCAGCCTTACTTTATAGGAGTAAAAGAAATTTGAGACATACCCAGCCAACATTTCGACCAAAATTCGCTCGCTTTTAAAAAAAGCTAAAATTAACCCGAATTGACTGTTTTGAACTACTAGGCCTTTGAACCAAGAAAGTTATGCAACCCTGGCTATTAGTTTGTTTTAAGATCCTCTTGAAGTAATTCTGAAATGCACCTTGTTCTGCGTATTTACTTATGGGTCCCATTCTCTCAATTTTGAAAAGTACTGCATAGGAAGCACAGTATATAAATAATAGACAGTATGATCGTTCCCTATCTCACCCATTATAAAAACCCGGACCGAGATGCGAGTGCTCCGGAGAACGTAAAAATATAAGCGACATTAGATCTTTTCACGGGTAGACAAGTCAGATTTCTCTTGAACGCGAAACTTGGCTTCAACGTTGGAACACTAAATTTTAAAGAAACTAATTTTAAATTAATATATTTCAATACATACATGAAAATCGGTAATTAGAAGTGCAATGTTATTATTTGATATTTTTAGGAATTACAAGTAGGTTTCGAAGTCTCGAGTTGGTTTCAAAGGCATTTTGAGAATGTTTCTGCCAAAATACGTGTTCCAGGGTAATTTATACATACTAACATTAGTAACCCGCTAATGAAAGATTATGGGAGGAGCTGTTTGTACTCACCGAGAATGAAGAGCCAGAAATCGTCTGCGGTAAACTTACTGTTAATTATCTTTATACAGTGATGGGAAGGAAGTAGTCACCCTTTCAGACGCTGTTTATGGGGTCAGGAAGCGATCATCAATCAAGCTTTAGGACGATAGCCATGGGGGATCATCCCTGTTCAAACCATTTGTAAGATTCCATGAATAAGCTTTTACAAGATAGATAAAACTCGATATTTGTCAGAGGGTGACGGTGCGTTGAATTCATAGACCAAATCACCAGGAGATTTTGCAGAACAATAAAATCACAGATCAAGTTTCCCTTATTCAAATGGAGCTTCACAAGTTCTTGTGTAGGGTGGAAAATAATCGTTTCTTACACAAATCAAGTAAAAAACAAGTTTTTTATTATGTATGTGAGGGGGGACGCCCCCCCCCCCCCAATACCTAGCTCTTTAAGCCGAAGTTTGACTTTTTGGTCCAATTACGTAAGAATGACTCTTGAGACAGAAGGGCCGTTTAGTTAGAATAATAAGCCTTTTTTAAAGTTCTAAAAAAATTAGCGGTACGAGTGAGGTGTTGAGGAGGGGGCAACCCCCCTCATATACGCAATAATTTTTGTCGTTTTAAGTTTCAGTGTTGCTACTTACTTTCAGTTGAAAAATTATGTTTTTTATATTTAATTTCTGATCGTTTTGAATAATGCCGGGAAACCCAGCCCCCTCCCCTATGTAAAAATGACTATCTCAAAATTTGATAGTCATTTTTTGGCATGGAGGGGGGCTAGCTGCCCTCCGTTTTTTTGGTCGTTTAAAAAAACACTAGAACTTTTGATTTTCGATTAAACGAGTCCTCTGCTGATCTCCTAGGATCACTGGTTCGATTCGGCCGCTCCTGGAAAAAAAAAATAATAATAGACGCGCATCCGTGATCTTGCTTCTGGCAAAAAATTCAACGTTTTTGTATATGAAAGCTTGAAACCTCTACAGTTCGGTTCTCTAATATGCTGAATCTGACGATGTGATTTTCATTAAGATCACTGGATGTCTTAGGAGTGTCCCCCCCTTTAAAAAATTGGGCAAATTTTCCCAGGCTCGTAGTTTTTGTGGGTAGAATTAAAGTTGATGAATTCTGTATATTTTGAATAAGCATTAAAATTTGATTCGTTTGATGCATCTATTGTTATCAATACTCTATTTCTTAGAGTTATGGTTACTACTGAGAAGCACCGCTCGAACTTGCAGTTCGTTACCACGAACTGTTTTAAAAATGAAGCTTTTTGTCACATTAGAAGAGACTGATGTCGACAGTAAGCATAGGCGGACCTAAGTAAGCATTGTAAGCAGTGGCGTCGTTTGGGGGTGGCAAGGGGGGGGCAGTTGCTCCCCAATAAATTGAAAAATGCTATTATATAGCCCATGCCCCTTGACTCTCTGGATTTGGAACTTGTTTGCCCCCTCAGTAAAAATGCTGGAGCTACGCCCCTGATTGTAAGTAAGTAGGCCTAAGCATAGAGAAGTTCTCCAATAATATCATTATGAAAATACATTGGCGAGTGTTAAAAAAAAAAAAAAAAAAAATCGGTTGTGGCACAATTGACATGACTTCTTTGTGATTACGGCAGCCATATTGCAGTTTGTGCTGAGGGGAGAATCACTGGCATGGCAGGGTGTGTTGAGGTATTTGCCTGTAACGAAGCTGGTTTTCCAGTATATTTTTTTTTGCGGGGGGGGGGGGGCAAAAAATTGTACATAGTGCATTAATAATTTGTTTATATGTATATATGTCACTTTTTATGAGTTGGACAGAAAATTTGGAAGGGGATATTTAACCTGGTGCCCCCCTATATGTTATGTTTTAACCGGAACAAATAGAAAAGAAGCTATCTGAGACTATGTCAGATGTCAGTAATTGACGTAACAGGGGGGTGCCATTAATATTTTTGGGGGGTTTGGGGGGTTGCTTCATAAATTTATGGGGTTCTAGAAAAAAAATGTGGCATTTGTTAATTAAACGAAACTCGCCCAAGAAGTGAAGTTAGGTTAATCCCAATGAAATATAGCCCCCATATAACATTTAGTTTATATAAAAATATAATTTGGGCTGTATATTTGAACATTAGGCGGTAGGGTGGGAGTAAAGTGTTTGGACAATACCCTTAACATAACCTATCCCTCTCCCTAATGTGAAAATATATAGCTCAAATTATACAAGTCCAATGCATTCTATCACCCATCACTTGTCTGTGGCTAAGAAACCGGTTTTCTCAGATCTAACCTAAGCGTAATTCTTGAGTGTGTTTCGTTTAATTAACAAGTACCAAAAGTGTTGTTAAAAATGCACCTTTTAAATTTAATATCACAAAATTTTGCACGTTCCACGTTACCTATCGTTGTTCTTCGAGGGATTGTAATAAACTAAACTGATTAATATATACATATATATATATATATATATATATATATATATATATATATTATATATATATATATATATATATATATATATATTATATATATATATATATATATATATATATATATTATATATATATATATATATATATATATATATATATATTATATGAGTTTTTTAAGTTTTTTTTTAAAGTTATAAAGTGAAACCGTTTCATTTTTTAGTAAAGGGTAAATTATGTTCTGGTTTTCAGAAGGCATAGGGGTTGTGAGCCCTAATCATGTGAATTTCTGCTCGTTTTTAGTTTGACTCGGTTATTTATTGTAATTTCTGTATTATTTATTTATTATTTACCTACTATTTGCTGCATGAGAAAATTCCTATTCTTAAGCTCCAACTGAAAATGACCCTCTTAAAATCCATTTCAGCTTAGCCTTTTCTCAGTCTTCTGTCGTTTGCCTTTTGAATAGTCTAAATGAACGGATTTTCGTCATTAACTACGTCCCAATGTCAACCCGTCACTCGTATCTCAAGAATTAAAAACCTGCGGCATCGTCGTATAAAGCTAAAACCTATCTTTTGTGCTTTTTGTGACAATCAAAACCCAACACCTGGGAACGAGGGAGTTTTGTTACTAGCTACAAATATAATGCTTCTGAATGACCTTTTAGGATTATACTTCACAATTTATAATTTTACCTGTCACTTATGGCTCTAGTAGTTAAAGCTATAAGTAAATAATGTGGCTCGATCAATTCTAAACTTACTCCGATAAAGAGCGCCACTCGGAATTTTTTCCGGTGGGGAGGGGGTGTAAGTACTAGCAAAAAGTTTTTTTTTTACCTGGATTTAACTTTATACCTTGCCTCGGAAGGAAAAAACAACTTTCTGAAACGAGCTTTCAGTTTTTAAGTTTAACAAGAAAAACTTAAAATATTGTTTCCTACTACCCAGAAAAGTTTTACGACCAAAAATGAAAGCGTGGGACAGTCATGACATATTTGTAACGGGGGCCGGCATTTACTCCCGTGGAAAACACCTCCCCTCCCCCGTGGCTTGTTGGCCTCCAATCACTTTTGGATTATAAAAAAAGGACTAACTCTTAAGTTATGACGTAATGAGCCCCCATCGAAATTTCTACGAGCATTAGGTGGAGATAGGGATGAAGAAGGGGCAGTCCCTCTCCTGTCCTGAATAAATTCTGTTAATTTTGGGGTTTAATCTTACTGTTTACTTTCATAATAACAACGTAGATCAGAAATACTCCCAGGAATAAAAAGAAATTAAATATCAATTTTACGTTTTGATGCTTTTTTAAAGATTTTGTACTCCCCCCCCACACTCCCCGAAACCCCCCCTCCCCCCAACAAAATTATTGGATACCGCCCTGGGGTTATATATCAATTTTTGCCTCGTCCCTCCCCTTGTCTCTACCTTATAACTGATTCTGTATTTATCTGAAGGTTCGATGAGAGTTGGGATGTTTTGGCATTAAGATGCACCCTTTGAGACATCTCTCTCCCTTTCTAACCACAAAACAATCGGAAACCCCCATTCTAGAGGTTTAAAGCCCTCATATGCTAATGTTTGAAATTGTAAAATAAGAGAGAATTTACCTAAGACAATGATATTGTTTAGACCTTGAAAATATTTCGGCTGGTTTCCAACTCTCATTGAGCCTAAATACATAATTAGTTCTAAGGGAGAGGCGAGGCAAGGGTGGAGGTAGAAATTGACATATAATCCCCATGTCCATATCCAGGACTTTTGTTTGGAGGCTATTTGTTTCGGCCGGGGGGGGGGATACAAAAAACTTTAAAAAAACATCAAAAATGTGAAATTGATATTTAATCCCTCTCGATTTCCGGGAATGTATCTGGTGTACGTTGCTATTATGAAAGTAAAGAGCAACATTTAACCCCAAAATGAACAGAATGTATTCCATACAGGAGTGGGACCGCCCTTTCCTCATCCCCACCTCCACCGCATGATCGCAGATACTTCGGAGGGTGCCCATTCGATCACAAATTGAGAGTTCTGGTCCTTTTTTTACAAGTTAAAAGTGATTGGAGACCAACCAGCCGCGGGGGGATATTTTTCGGGGGGTAAACGCCTAGCTCCAGTTATTACTATTCAAGCACCGTCACAAAACTGGACATAAAGATGATATCTCCATGATTATAGAGGTGTAAACAGGCTTCTTATGTCATGAGCACTCCACTTCAGTTGGTGCATTTGGAAATGCACCAAAAAGCACCATTTTGGAAATGGAAATGCACCATTGGAAATGCACGACTTGGTGTATGCTTTTAAAGATATTTAAATATTTTTATTTTACGCTTTTAAGTTGAAATTTGTTGAAAAAAATTACCGAAAATAATCAAACCCAGGCTCTTCTGTTGGCCGATTTAAAACTTCTTTCAAAAAAGCTTTAAGTTTAAATAGTTGAAATTGTTTTTTAATGCTCCTTGATTATAAATTAGTCATGCAATTCCATCAAAAAGTTTTATGCATGACACTTAGTTCAATTGTACCACGGGAAGTGGGTGAAATATTGATTACAAGATTTGATCTAAACAGATGAAATTGCATAAAAAGCGTTTAGAAAAGGTGTGCACCCGACTCTAGTTTCTGTCCACCCTTTCAGTCCTTGTGGAACGCTTCATATAAATGACAGGTCCGAAGAAACCCCTAGATGATATATGCCAAATGTCTTTCATCGTAGCTCCTAGTTCACTCTCTCGTGGAACCTCTCGGTTGGATTTTGTACGGTATCCTAGTGTCTCTGAGGCAAGGTACCCAGGATTTTTTTTTCGGAGGGGGTTTTACTAAAAAAAAAATTTGGGGGGGGGGTTACACAAAAAAAATCAAAAAACGCATACAAAATTTGTGTATGTCCATTTTCGTTACGTTTTTACGAGTCAGACAAACATTTCGGGGGGGGGGGGGGGGGGTTAAAACCCTCTACCCCCTGGATATGGCCTTGCTCTGAGGGCCCTGAATATCTGGTCTATTTAAAATTAACCCCAACAGTAAATACAATGGCTCTAGGTCTGGGTCAAAATCATCCCACTAGGACGGAAATCGAATTTTTGGAGGTCGAAATTTAAGAAGAAGAGAAAAACAAGACAACAAAACTTAATGACAGTCATTAAGTTTTAGCAAACTTAATGACTCAGTCTGTTCAAGTCTCCACTAATGGAAGTCACAGTATAAGTATATATACGAACAGTAGCGAAGACTCTTCACTAAAGATTTTTTAAACACATTAATCTAGACCTCTTCATGACTCCGCCTCTTCGTGCACGCGCAATGACAAATATTTAGCGCATTACGTACGATGTGAGCTTACTGAATGCGAAGAAGCAACTGAAACTATTGCTGCGACGTACTTGGAACTTACCAGTCAGCGCGCTATGATGTGTGTCAATTTTGGACAAACTTTTCGCTACTGTTCGTATTTATGCTGTGATGAAAGCCCATATACCGAGATAATAGTTAAGTTGGACAGACATAATCGCCGTTTTACTGCAGTAGCCTTGGTTTTTACGATGCTGACAAACATGAATTAAAAAAATTGGAGAAGTGAGGTATCTTCAGTTTCTTTTAAATTTGTCTCCAGTTTTTTAGATCACCCTCTCAAGCCTCTTCACATAAATGACAAACGGAGAGGATGCTCTAATTCCTTAATGGACAATAGGTTGAAAAATTGCTAGCTTACTAGAAGATCCCATATAATATCTCTCAATAAAAAGGACCTTTATGGGAACAGGCTAGACATCACATTCCCATGTACTAGTTTGACGGTGGATGTAATAAAAAGTTACAATCTCGTTAAAGTGAAGTCAAAAAAGATGCCAAAATCGGAGCCTGATTAAATCGGAAAATCAATTTTCTCCTGTTTTGCTACATTTTTAGTATAGTCTTTCCTGAAAATAATTTCCTATTGTAATTATTCTGAATTTATTTCTTTATTCAATGTACTTTGATTAAAACGAAATGGAAATATAGAAAAACGGGCATAATTTTTCGATAAAACAATGGATAAAAAATATTTTATTTTCACTAATAACTTTATTATTTTATACGAGGCATGTTTTTTAAGTAAGTACCGTTTTGGAATTAAAAAAAGACGTACAAAGATATCGCAATAATTTTATTTTTACATGAAAGCTTGTACCTTAATCTACTTTTCTACATAATTTCCGTGAATATTGAGGCACTTGTCATAACGCGGCACCGGTTTTTGAATACCTCCTCATAAAATTCTGCCGCCTGACTTGTTAACCACTGTATCACAACTGTTTTGACTTCGTTATCGTCTTGAAGACGCAATGCAACACAATGCAATACAAGACACTACGAGAATATTGAGGAAACCAGTCGCATATTGATGAAATTGTAAAGCGTCTGTTTTCTCTCACATTTTCTTCCACTTTCTGCACCAAATCTTCATTAAAGAGACTCTTCATTAAAGACCGAAGGACGTCCACTCGGTTCTTCATCATGCACATTTGTGCGGCCATCTTTAAATGCTCTCACCCATTTCCTTACCATTCCATCACTCATAATGTTTTGTCCGTAAACTTGACAGATCTCACGACGAATATGGATCGATTTTACGCCTTTAGCACTAAGAAATCGAATAACAGCCCGTACTTCAGATTCGGCGGGAATCACGATTGTCGGAGGCATCTTAAACACTCAGTAAACACATATACAATGAAGAATCAGACTGTAATGGCGTCAGTGCGTAGACAAGAGATGTAGATAACCAACGTGCATGCACAGAACGCCAACCGCAGCGCTGCGGCGGCGGAATCGCAAAACGGTACTTACTTAAAAAAACATGCCTCGTATTGTATTATCATATTATATTAATATATTAAAATATATTCTTGATTATTCTATTAAAAAATTGTTATCATTTGTTATTTTTTTTTTTTTGCTTTGTTTATCCATTGTCTTATCGAAATATTAAACCTGTTTTTCTCAATTTTCATTTCATTTTATCATAGGTAGCGCAATCGCGCTGCCTGAGTAAAGAACGATGTTGGCATAATGTATTATTTATTTTATATTATTTTTTTCCCTTAAGACCAGGGCACTTCGTATCGAAGGAGTTGTCGTAGAAACTTCGAAAAGGGCTCATTCCCTTGGAAATTAGAGTGGCTTGTGCCCTTTTTAATAGTCGAAAGTGATGGGAAGGCAACTAATACCCCTTCTATGCCCACCATTTCCCCAAACACATCCAATCAAAATTTTGAGATAACCATTTTGTTCAGCGTAGTTTATTTCCAGATAGAAACTTTGTTTTTAAGGAGGACACTCCCCACAGCCCTCAGGGCAAGGGTTGTTATTTATACCCTGGGTGTATATAAGGTGCTTATAGACAGCGTTTTCGTAGATACTCAAAAAGGGCTCATTCGATTAGAAATTGAAAGGGCTTGTGCCCTTTTTAATAGTCGAAAGTGATTGGAAGGCTTGACATTTTTATAGTAGCCTAAAGATCGATGTGGGTACAATGTATTATTATTATTTTTTTTTTTTTTTTTTAGACCAGGGCACTTCGTATCGAAGGAGTTGTCGTAGGAACTTTGAAAAGGGCTCATTCGATTGAAAATAGAAAGGGCTAATGCCCTTTTTAGTAGTCGAAAGTGATTGGAGGGCAACTAGTCCCCCTCCCATACCCACCCTCCCATTTGCCTATTATGTTTAAAAACTAAATGTTGTCTTAAGATTAGATCAAAATGCACTGTGTTAATGCTAATTCCCAATAAGGCATCTCAGCAGTATCCCAAGAACGACTGAGTGTATTATGTTCAAGCTTTCGGGTCTACTTCTGCTCTTAAAATTTAACCAAATCAAAATAGCGTAAGTGTATCCAAGCTATCAAGGAAAGTAAACAGATTTTTTTGCGAATGGTATCAAGTTTTCCATTTCAAGTCAACTAGAGGAGGTAAGAAACTAAGTTAAACAGTACTATTTGTGTCCAGATTTTTTAAAATGGTATGTTGTTAAAAATTGCTGAAAATTTTTCTCTGGCAGCAGGCCAAACTATAGTCTTAAAAAACGAAAAGATTTAAAGTATTATTTTCTTTTTCACTGTAAAGACTATGTCAATATAAAACGAACAGAAATTAATTTAAAAAAACTTTCCACAAAATAAGTTTTTCAAAGAAAAGTAAAGAACTCCATTAAACCAAAAATGAGCAAAAATAAAATCAAATAATCTACCAAGCCTGAAACTACCCCATCAGCATCAATAAATAAATGAAACCCAAAACGAACAGAAATTACAATAAATAACCGAGTCGAACTCAAAACGAGCAGAAATTAACATGAGTACGGCTCAAAACCCCTATGCCTTCCCAATGTCAGAACATAATTTGCACTTTATTGAAAAAAATACAAATGAATGTGCATTGTCAGTTTAATATACATATACTGATATTTAGTAATCAAAATGTTAATATTATTTGATTTATATTTTTTTAACATTTATATTTTTTCAGTAAAGTGCAAATTTACGTTCTGGCCTTGGGAAGGCATAGGGGTTTTGAGCCCTACTCATGTTAATTTCTGCTCGTTTTGGGTTTCATTTATTTATCGATGCTGATTTGTGGTAGTTTCACGTTTGGTAGATTATTTGATTGTATTTTTGCTGATTTTTGGTTTAATGGAGTTCTTTACTTTTCTTTGAAAAAACTTATTTTGTGGAATTTTTTTTTCTTTGTACCTGAAAGACGCTATTTTATACGGTTTTTCTTTTGGTTGTTTCAAAATTATGAAGTATTAAGGCAGAACCACATTTTCACCGGCGTTGCCATGTTGAACCACTGTATATAGATAATATAATTATTATCTATTATTTAAAATCAAATAATCAAAAAATAGCGAAATTAAAATAAATAACCGAGTCAAACTCTAAACGAGCAGAAATTAAAATAAGTTGGGCGCAATACCCCTATGCCTTCCCAAGGCCAGAACAAAATTTGCACTTTACTGAAAAAAATACAAATGAATGTGCATTGTCAGTTTAATACATATACTGATATTTAGTAATCAAAATGTTAAAATTATTTGATTTATTAAATTTATAAAATTAAAAACATTTATATTTTTTTCAGTAAAGTGCAAATTTTGTTCTGGCCTTGGGAAGGCATAGGGGTTTGGCGCCCAACCTATGTTAATTTCTGCTCGTTTTGAGTTTGACTCGGTTATTTATTTAATTTCTGTTCGTTTTTTGTTTAAAACCCTTGCCCTGAGGGTTGTTGAGGAGTTTCCTCCTCAAAAACGTATTTTCTATCAGGTAATCAACTACGCTGAACAAAATGGCTATCTCAAAATTTTAATTGGATGTGTTTGGGAGAATAATGGCCGTGGGGCAGGGGCTAGTTCCCCTTCAATCACTTTTAACCATTAAGAATGGAACTAGTCCTTTGAATTTCCAATCAAATGAGCCCCTTTTGAAGTTTCTATGACAACGCCTCCTATAAAAACCTTATATACCCCAGGATATAACTTAAAACCCTTGCCCTGAGGGTTGTTGGGGAGTGTCCTCCTCAAAAACGTATTTTCTATCTGGAAATCAACTACGCTGAACAAAATGGCTATCTCAAAATTTTAATTGGATGTGTTTGGGGGAATGATGGGCGTGGGGGGGGCTAGTTGCCCTCCAATCACTTTCGACTATTAAAAAGGGCACTAGCCCTTTGAATTTCCAATCAAATGAGCCCTTTTTGAAGTTTCTACGACAACACCTTCTATAAAAACCTTATATGCCCCCAAGGCATAACTTAAGACCACTAGCCACTCCAATTTCCAATCGACTGAGCCCTTTTTGAAGCTTCTACGACGACTCCTTCGATACCAAGTACCCGGGTATGAAAAAAAAAAAAACAACACATTGTGCCCACATCGTTCTTTACTTCGGCAGCGCTAGCGCGCTGCCTATGAAAAGGTGGGCGTGAGAGGGGGTTAGTTGCCGTCCAATCACTTTTAACTACTAAAAAGGGCACTAGCCCTTTGAATTTCCAATCAAATGAGCCTTTTTTGAAGTTTCTACGACAACACCTTCTATAAAAAACCTTATATGCCCCCAGGGTATAACTTAAAACCCTTGCCCTGAGGGTTGTGGGGGAGTGTCCTCCTCAAAAACATATTTTCTATCTGGAAATCAACTACGCTGAACAAAATGGCTATCTCAAATATTGGATGTTTGGGGGAATGATGGAGTGGGGGGGGCTAGTTGCCCTCCAATCACTTTCGACTATTGAAAAGGGTACTAGTCCTTTGAATTTCCAATCGAACGAGCCCGTTTTGAAGTTTCTACGACAACGCCTTCTATAAAAACCTTATATGACCCCAGGGCATAACTTAAAACCCTTGCCCTGAGGGTTGTGGGGGAGTGTCCTCCTCGAAAAGATATTTTCTATCTGGAAATCAACTACGCTGAACACAATGGCTATCTCAAAATTTTGATTGGATGTGCTTGGGAGAATGATGGGCGTGGGTGGGGACTAGTTGCCCTCCAATCACTTTCGACTATTAAAAAGGGCGCTAGCCACTCCAATTTCCAATCGAATGAGCCCTTTTCGAAGTTTCTACGACGACTCCTTCGATACGAAGTGCCCGGGTATGGAGAAAAAAAAAACAAAAAACAACACATTGTGCCCACATCGTTCTTAACTTAGGCAGCGCTGGCGCGCTGCCTATAAAACGCCTTCTATAAAAACCTTACATGCCCCCATGGTAAAACTTAAAACCCTTGCCCCGAGGGTTGTGGGGGAGTGTCCTCCTCGAAAAGATATTTTCTATCTGGAAATCAACTACGCTGAACACAATGGCTATCTCAAAATTTTGATTGGATGTTTTTCGGGGAATGATGGGAGTGGGGGGGGGGGAGGGGCTAGTTGCCCTCCAATCACTTTTGACTATTAAAAAGGGTACTAGCCCTTTGAATTTCCAATCGAATGAGCCTTTTTTGAAGCTTCTACGACAACGCCTTCTATAAAAACCTTATATGCCCCCAGGGCATAACTTAAAACCCTTGTCCCGAGGGTTGTGGGGGAGTGTCCTCTTCAAAAAGATATTTTCTATCTGGAAATCAACTACGCTGAGCAAGATGGTTATCTCAAAATTTTGATTGGATGTGTTTGGGGGAATGATGGGCGTGGGAAGGGGGGGGGGCTAGTTGCCCTCCAATCACTTTCGACTATTAAAAAGGGCACTAGCCCTGTGAATTTCCAATCGAATGAGCCCTTTTCGAATTTTCTTCGACAACTCCTTCGATACACTGTGCCCGGGTATGGAGAAAAAAAAAACAGCACATTGTGCCCACATCGTTCTTTACTTAGGCAGCGCTAGCGCGCTGCCTATGATTGGACAGTGTTTTTTTTTTTTTAAATTGACCCACTTTAACTTTGGCACTTGCAACTGCCAAAATCTATATAAATTCATATGGACATCTATGTCATAAAATTGAATTCCCGAATTGTTTCCTCATTTTTAAAGATATGTATGCTTGTGCCAATCACCACAACATTCAAACAATCAGGTTTCATTTTCACTGTCCCTGGTCAAGGCCGTACCCAGAGGGGGGGGGGGGGGGTTAACCCCCCCCCCCCTCCGAAATGTTTGTTTGCTCGTAAAAACGTAACAAAAATGGATATAAACAAATTTTGTATGCGTTTTTGAGGGTTTTTTGTTTATCCCCCCCCACTGAAAGTAAAACCCCCTGCGAAAAAAAGCTTGGGTACGGCCTTGTCCCTGGTACTTCGTTCGTGTTTGGCTCGTAAAATTTTGGACTCTGAAGGTTCATAGATGGAGCACCAAAGAGGAAATCCGAAACCTCTTGGAACTGGTCGCAATTTAGGCTCACTTTTCTAAGAGAAAGGGTGAATTCCATCAGTTTGAATTGTTATTTTCAACATATTGACTCCAGCTCTGGTTATAACATCATCAACATAGTCCAAACGGACGCCAAACTTGCAGTCAAATTGAAATGGGAAATTGATTTTAAGACCCACTGTTCGGGTGATTGATGACCAGATCAGTGGAAATAGTACCGTCATGCAAGGCATAAACTAAAAATTCATGTGCTCGAATGACAGCTGTAATTATCATGTTGATTTATAAACTGGACAACTGCTTTCGTTAGTTGAGCATTTAATTTATAAATAATCGGTACGATCATGTTATGTATTACTGTTACTCACACTCGTATGGAATTGCCATGGGCTTATATGGAACAGTCATTAGCATACGGAGGACTTCCAGGCCATATATAAATATAAGCAATTCCGGCCCTACAGCATCAGCGGAGAAATATATATGTGTGTGGCTTGGGGGGGGGGGGGTAAATCATTTGTGTCAGTTCACGAAAATGTTGGAGGAATGTATTTTTCAAGTTGTAGGAGGTGAAGGCGATTTTTTCATTAAAGTACCAAAATATTAGTGTTTTTCAAAGTTTAGCCCCCCCCTCCCACATGGGTGAACTTCGATAATAACGCAGCAAACACAGAGAATGTCAAAATTTTATGAATAATTGTACAAAAATTTAGAATTGGGGGGGGGGGGACACTTTCCAATGACTCCTCTGGCGTAGGTGCCTATCTATGGCTATAGCTTTAGGGGGGGGGGGGATATCGAAGGAACAGGATATACGAAAATGCCCCAGAACAGCCATTAACGTAATCGAACCACGGTGAAATTTACCTGATCAATGTGTACGGTTCTTAAAATGAATAGTATTGCTGAACAAAATTCGCTGAACAAGTATCGCTGAAATTATGAAACTTATATTTCTATATATACCCGGTAAATTGGCTTCTGGAATTAGACTGCTAATGGTTTAGATATAAATCAGAAACAATACTTAATTCGGTACTGTTCTATTATCTGTAACACACGCGCGAAGTGAATTTTGGTTAATGCTAATGAAATAAAACAAAATAGGATGAAAATATAATAGCTCAGAAACTCAGAAATTTGGGCTATATATTTGCACATGGGGGGGGGGTAAAGTATAGCATATATTAAATACGTAACTTCACCTAACCCTACCTAGGTACCTTTTAGTCCCCCTAAACCCCAACAAACTAAAGTTTAAATATAGTTTCCGGAGTGAGAAACCATTTGTAATGTCTATCTTTATACAGTGTCTCGTATAAGTACCGGGTAGCTTTGCATGTGTGTTACACATGGTAGAACAATACCCTTAATTCTCATTGGACTTGACAGAAATTTGTGTTTAAATTATCAGCGAGTTAAAATTGTATTTCTCGTGTTCGAGTTTAAATACCTTTAGAAAACAAGAATTCTTGAATGGGAAACCACCCGAAACTTTAAGGTTGATCATACGTGAGAAGCTGGAGCCTATGTGATACAATTTCGCAAAGATGCTGTTTTTTTTTTTTGTTTTGTTTTTTTTTGTTTTTGTTTAATTTCAATGCGAATTTAGGGTTGTCTATGAACCAAATAGAAACCATAAACCGCTGTATATACAATTAGACAGTACAATCATTCCCTATCTCAACCATTATACAAAGCCGGGCCTAGATGGAAGTGATCCGGGGTCCGGAGAACATTTAAACAAGTAGAAAACATAAGCGACATAGATTTTTTCATGGGTAGACAAGTCAGATTTCTCTTGAACGCGAAAACTTGGCTTCATCTTTGTAACACTAAATTTTCAAATCTAATTTTAAATTAATATATTCCAATACATATATAAAAATCAGTAATTAGTAGCGTAATGTTATTATTAGATGTTTTTAGAAATTTCAAGTAGGTTTCAAAGTCTCAAGTTGGTTTCAAACGCATTTTGAGAATGTTTCTGCCAAAATACGTGTTCCAGTCAAATATACACTGAATTGTTGACGGACGAGGATATGGGCGAAGCTTTTATACGCGCCAAGACTGTAGTAGCCAAATATTGCTTAGTCGTGATTATACTGTATTAAATAAAAAAAAACAAGTTTTTTTAAACTGAAAGTAAGGAACGACGTTAAAACTTAAAACGAACAGAAATTATTCCGTATATGAAAGGGGCTGTCCCATCCTCAACGCCTCGCTCTTTACGCTGAAGTTTGACTTTCTCACATCTCTATCTTCTTTAAACAATAAAAAACTTTAGCGTAAAGAGCGAGGCGTTGAGGAGGGACAGCCCTTTCATATACGGAATAATTTCTGTTCGTTTTAAGTTTTAACGTCGTTCCTTACTTTCAGTTAATAAAAAACTTGTTTTTTATTATTTAATTTTGAACGTTTTTTGAATTAATGCAGGTTTTGATTTTGGCTCACCGCACATGAATAGTTAAAACAAAATTTGCATATTAATTTTACTTTTATTTGGTTAAATTGCTTTCTCAAAACTTGTTTAATTTTATTTACGAACTTTATTATTAGTAATAAATATACGTAACTTACGAATTAAATTACGTAACGAACTTCTATATTCATAGATTTTTAATACGTATAGTAGGGGGTTCGCCCCCTAGTCAATACCTTGCTCTTTAAGCTAAAGTTTGAATTTTGTTCCAATTCTTTAAAAAATGACCCCTTAATCACAAAGGCCGTTAATTAGAATAAATAGCTCTTATGAAAGTACTAAAAAATCTTTGGCTTAGAGAGCGAGGTATTGACTAGGGCGTGAACCCAATCATATACGTAATATTTTCTGTTCGTTTTAAGTTTTGATGTTGCTCCTTACTTCAGTTGAAAAACTTGTTTTTATTTAATTTCTGATCTTTTTTCTTTAATAATGCTGGGAAATCCGGCGCCCCCTTCATATCAATGTCTCTTCCCCCATGAAAATATCCTTCATGGAAAGATCCTCCCATATAACCCCTCACCCCACTGCCCCACCTACCAGAAAAAAATCCCCCCTGAAAACGTCTGTATACTTCCCAATAACCAATACTATATGTTAACATAGGGTAAAGTTCATAACTTTCAGCCCTCCCCCCGGGGACTTCGGGGGATTAAGTCGTCTTAAAAGACATAGTTATCATATTTTCGACCATGCTGAACAAAATTGCTATCTCAAAATCTTGATCGGGTGACTTTTGGGAAAAAATGAGCGTGAGGGACCTAGTTGCCCTCCATTTTTTGGTCACTTAAAAAGGGCACTAGAACTTTCAATTTCAGTTCCAATGAGCCCTCCCACGATATTCTAGGACCACTGGGTCGATACGATCACCCCTGGAAAAAAAATGATAAAAAAAAAATAAACACGCATCCCTGATTTTTCTTCTGGCAAAAAATGCAAAATTCCACATTTTTGTAAATAGGTGCTTGAAAACCTCTACAGTAGGGTTCTCTGATACGCTGAATCTCATGGTTTGATTTATATTAAGGTTCTATAATTTTTAAGGGGTCTTTCCCCCTTTATTCTAAATCAGCCAAGTTTCCTCACGCGCGTAACTTTTGACGGGTAAGACTAAACTTGATGAAACTTATATATTGAAAACAGCATTAAAATCTGATTCTTTGATGTATCTATTGGTATCAAAATTCCGTTTTTAGAGTTTCGGTTACCATTGAGCCGGGTCGCTCCTTACTTACAGTTCGTTACCACGAACTGTTTGATATAATTTATATACAGTGCTATAAACCGTCGCAAACTTCAAGCCAAGATTTCTTGTGACGCTTTTATTTCTTTAGTAAAAAGTTAACAATACTTTAATTTAACTCGATGTTTTTTTTTTTAGGAATTGACGATTAAAATAAAGATCGAAACTCGAGGTCACGCTTTTTTGTGGGATTTGGTCCTAAAAAACTGAGGGTGAAGGGATTCAAATTTTGTCTAAGCTAAACTTACAGAAATTGAAATTTTTGTGATATTTAGAGTTTAG